>CM056053.1:175334534-175809751 GCA_029574335.1 Rana kukunoris | reverse complement strand
TTTCGATCTGGTCATATATAATGCCAATATGACCATTTCGTTATCAAGCCACAACTAGTAAGGGCAAATGTCCCATCTCCAATATGGCGGATGTGGATCGTGGATTCCCGGATGTCAGAACTGGGCGGTCCGATTGGCCAAGCAAATGTACAATTAGCGGCGAGTCAGCGCGCCGCTCGTGCCCTTGGAAGACGTCATCTGTGACGAAACGGCGTAGGGAAAGCGGCGTGCTGACGTCACCGCTATCGACTATCCGGAAGGACGAGCGAATGTTTGAGCCGGCCGGCTACATTTTTTAGACGCTAATCTTGTACACGTACCATGTGAGTGTATTTTTTTTTATTATTAAACTTAGATTTTATCTACGGTACTACTCTATTTTGGCCTTCTCTTTATTTTATCTACACTCCGGGATCTGGCATGCACCGATGTATGGTTTACCTACATATGGAGTTGAACAGTAGATGAACAGTTGAAGCAAGCCTACCATAGAAACATAGAGCTACATGCGATCGTGATCTTAGCAATAAGATCATTGGGAGTTGGTAAGCAGGCAATTTTACTAGAGGTGGAGGTGCCCTTTGTCTGATCTTACTCTATGAACTTTTTTCAAACACACTTCGGGTGCAAGTTTGACACACATGGACTTTATTATTTGTATTCGAATGTGATATTTTTTGGATTTGTCACGCCATCCACGTTTCACCTATGTTCACAATAAGATGAATGGTCACATTTTGATATTTGATTTATGATACACGTGTCAGTGCAGCGCAGCATATTTTTTGATTTTAAAAATAAATATATATTTTTTTT
Organism: Rana kukunoris; assembly: GCA_029574335.1. Classification (NCBI taxonomy): domain Eukaryota; kingdom Metazoa; phylum Chordata; class Amphibia; order Anura; family Ranidae; genus Rana; species Rana kukunoris. Next base: position 175,808,935 of record CM056053.1, on the reverse strand, counting down.
ATTTCCATTTGTATAGTAATGGCACGAGTTTTAAGGAAAACTGTATTTTTATTAATGTAATACAGTGCACAGGTTCAAGCACATGTGTGAATTGAGCCCTTTTGTCCCAGTTTAAGAACATTTTGCAGGATTTGTGAGGCCTGTGTGAATACATATTGAATGTGTGGTATTTGAATTCTTACCAAAAATTTAAATAAACAGAGGTGCTGGACTTGATACCAGCATCACCATCACAGAGCCATTGAACTCTGCAGATTTTTAGTTTAAGATATTAATTTGGGAGTATATAACACAGTCCAAAATCAGGAACCCTAGCAACCAACTCCCAGCCCTGATCAAGGGTAAATTCTTGGACCCTGAAACACGTTTAGCACTTTTCCTCTACTGGTTGTGACTCCATTGTCAAGAAATAAATGTTATATAAACTCTTGAACAGATAATTTGGCGCTTTGTTCCTTCTGTTCATGAATTCTTGTGACCATCAGTCATTCCATTAAATTCAAATGTCATTGCTATTTTGTGAATGTAATCGATATATAAAAAACATAGCTATAGTAATCCTTTATTTCTAGCATCATTAGCTAATATGTAACCGCCATTTCCCTACACAGAAGCATACTTAAGTCCGACTGACTTTTTCCATTGAGAAATTCCGACCGTGTGAATGCCCCATCAGACTTTTTTCAGAGGAATTCCATTGTTTAGATCTTTAGTTCTCTTTTACTCCGCTGAAATTCCTTCGGAATTCTGATGTGAGTTTGGCCAGGCTAAAGCCCGATTGTGTGTATGGGACATTACAGTACCTTAAAGTGGATGTAAACCCACTTTCATTCTTTATAAACTACTGCCATAGTGCTGATCTATAAGGAAATACATGCCTCCTGCATGTATCCTTACCTGTCAAATGCCCCCCCCCCCCTGTCTGTTATAAGAACTGAAAATTCTGTTGGTGGATCTGTTGTCTGGAGCTTGGTGAGTGGAGTCGTGATGTCAGTAGACTCCCCGCCCACTTCTACACTCCCCTTACACTAAATTCTGCTATGATCGCTAACATCCAGCCAAAATCCAGAAAAGTGACCACATGACTTTAGAAAAGGAGTGGGGTGTGGAATTGAAAAATAATGCCTTTCTCTAAGCTAGTGCATGAGATATGTAAATAACCTGTCACTCACAGCAAGGGGCGGAAATGACTAAGGTTTTCGTAGTGTATTTTGTTTAATGATTCTAAGTTCATAGCTGCCAAATATTTTACTAACTAAATTCTCTTATTCTCCTTGCTTTTAGCTCCAGAAACTTAAGAAATCCCTATCCTTCAAGACCAAGAGCATGCGGAGTAAAAGTGCAGACAATTTCTTCCAAAGAACTAATAGTGACATGAAATTTCAAGTAGATTTAGAGCTAGAAGATAGCCCAACCAGCAACAGAAGGACCAAAGCTCAGAAACTCAGTCAGCAAGCCCTACCAAAGTAATACAGCCGCCAGATAACAAGACGCACATTTTCCAGGAACACTCTTTAAAAACCCACATTCTGCGATGTATGCAACCACATGATTGTAGGTAAGACTTACAGTATGGTAAAAATGGTATCTTATATAGATATGCTGGTGACAAACCCTAACTTAAACATGTACTCCAGAAAAAACTGCACAGTTGAATTATATATATTATATATGTGTTACCTAACAGTTCTGTTTAGTATTATAATTTAGATACCTCTGTATCCACTTGGTGGTTAGCAAAACACCGTGATTAAGTGGTGGACTGACAACTCATGGGGCCCCCGGGCAATAGGAGATTATGGGGCCCCTGGGCAAAAGGAGATTTATGGGGCCCCCAGGTAATAGATTATGGGGCCACACTGTATACACACACACACACATACAGTATACATACACATTATACATACACAGACACACAATATACACACACAGTATACACATACACACGCTGAAAAGGTACTGAGAGGTGGGGCAGCTAAAATCTTGGGATTTTTTAAAAAGCACAGATTTTTACACACTGTCCCTGGTTTTACTTAGGCTGGCAACCCTGATGGGGCCTCCTAGTGGCATGGGGCCCTGATTACATTTTGGCTTTTAGGTGGCATGCCCAATATTGAAAGAGTAGCATCACATTAAGGAATTCATATCCCTGCTTTCTCCTTCTGTCTCCTGTATAAATGCCGCCAGTGTTAGCCTGACAGCCCCTGTAATACAACAGAGCTCTGATTGGCTTCAACTGCTAGTCTTTCCTGTTCCTGTTTGAGCTGTGGTACACAGCACATTACAGAAAGGTAATATAAATTGATATTTAAGGCATGTATACTACTGTAGCAGTATTTAAGAATACATTTAATGATTTCTTGATTAACTGCTAGGAAGAATAAAGGATTGGTTATAAAATGTCATAAAAGTTTAGCTTTAATAGGGCAATGCGTAGAGGGATGATAATGTACAGCAAATCATAAAATCACTTTTCTTTAGATATACATTAAAGATTCCTGCTGACTGGTTAATACAGGTAACTGAAAAAAAAAAAGTTCATATCACCATGGGCGTGTGTAGCGCTCACCCCCGAAGGAGCCGCTGGTTGTTGTTTGGGATCGCGTATTAAGTTACCGTGTAGTGTGTCTAGGGGTAGTAGCAGTGAGTAGTAGCAGTGAGCGAATGTCCAGTCACTAATTGGGTTTTCAAATGCTTTATTCCAGGGCCCAACGTGGCCAACATCAACAGGGGATAGGAAAGGTTGATGAACCAATAGAGAACAGTAGCCAGAATGGGTGAAGTGCCTCCGGACAGACCTTTGTTATAAGCCTGGCAGCCGGAATGTCACTTTTAAGTTGCTGGGAGGAACAGGTCTCTATTACAGACCTGGCTCGGGCCTCTGCTACAGGCCTAGTACTTTAGTACTCAAGAGAACAATTCGGATTAAGCGGATCCTCCCAGTAAATGCAATGAAAGGGTCACCAGTTGACAGCTGACATGTACCTGTCAATTCCGGTAACCAGATCCCTGATGGTTCGTTCAAGCCCTTTTGGATAACCTGCCTCTGGGTTTTTCCTCAAGCCGATCCCCCACCGAACGGCACACAGCCTGGGATCTTCTCAGTAAGGTTGGGGACCCAGTAAGTCACTGGGGCCCTCATCATCATCTGGATGGGTTTCAATGGAGCAGGCCGCTACGGCGAGGTGGACAACGCGCAGAGAAGAAAGAACTGACCACCGACCCAGAACATACGGCAGCTGTCACAGATATACCCCTCCCCAGCATGCCCAGCGAGAAAAGAACTCCTCTAATTGACTGCTGGGGAAAAGTGGCTCCGCCAGAACCCCTCTAGCGCCAACTGCCGCCCAGGGGTGTAATCACACCCCTGGGTCGCAGACCGACCTACAGGAAAGTTCTGAAATAGCAGCAGCCTGCAATTTGACAAATTAGTAATGGGAGCAAAATAACTCTCCCATTCGCTCGCTAACTTTAGCGTAGTGCCCGTACTGAAAGTAAGGGCGCGCTACACGTGGTTGCCATTATCCCAATTATTGTCCACAAATTGGGCTCCTCTATTTAGTGGGATTGTGAAAGGGCAATTATAACTAAAGCATTAAAGAAGTTTTGTTTAAAAAATCATGTTTTATTACATCCCATAGTATAAAAGGCCCCTGTTTGGGGCCTTTTATACTATGGGATAAAAAAAACCGGAAACGTCTTTAAAGCCGAGCTCCACCCTAAAGTGGAACTTTCGCTCATCGGAACGGAACCCTCCCCCCCACATTTGACACCTTTCAGGGGAAATGCAGACAGGTATTTGCACACAATTTTGGACCACACAGTCTGCAGGTAGACTGCGGGCAGGACGTCAGATCCCCCCCCTCCCGTTGTGTTCTGGGAAACACACAGCTCCCAGAACACAGCGGGGACCAGTGAGCACGACACACACGACTTGCGCATGCACTGTAGGGAACCGGGCAGTGAAGCCGGAACTCTTCACTTCCTGGTTCCCTCACCGAGGATGGCGGTGAGGGCAGCAGAATGATGAGCGATCGCTCGTCCTCTGCTGCCGACGGCGCTGGACTCCAGGACAGGTTAGTGTGCTAATATTAAAAGTCAGCAGCTGCAGTATTTGTAGCTGCTGGCTTTTAAAAAAAAAAAAATCTGCGGACACCCGCTTTAATACTTTAGTTATAGTTGAACTGCACAGTCCCACTTAATAGAGGAATCCAATTTGAATACAAAAAACTGGACTATACTGTTCCTGTCATTAAACGTACCCTGTGTATCATAGGATTAAATTAGTCATCCTGTAATGGAAAATGTATTGCTCATCAAATGTTAGCTGACATGTAAATGTAGACTAGGGAACAAAAGCCTGGTTTTATGATGTGGATAGCACAGGCATACTGATGATCTGAAACTAACAATAACTGTTTCTAATTGAAGTGTATGCCCAAGATTAACGGTCAGTGTCAATGCACCCAATAATTTACCTTTTGTTGGCACCCAAGGAGCAGGAAATATAGACGCAGGCATTTTCCATGCTCTGTCTCAGTGTTGCACAACATACAATCACTTTTATCTGTGTTTCTTTCACACACACATACTATAGTGTCCATTCTCAGCCCCCTCCTTGAATGCAATACTAAATGTAAATCCACTTTGCACTACAAGTGCACTGCAAGTCTAAACAGTATGAAGAGAATAATTGATTTCCTGACACAAGACAGAATGGCCTGTACTACTTCACTGCAACAAGAATGGACAGAGAGACTGCTTGTTCGGTTGCCAAAGGTGAAAGAGGCTGGACTTCAGCCGCCATCTAATTGTATTGCCAGATGATATCACAAAAGCATATGCATGCTGATTGGGTAGCTTACAGATCTCCCTCCCATTCACCCTCCCATCCAGCCATTGACCCACCCCTCATACGCCCCTTTGTGAGCACATGTAAGAACCCTTTGTTCAATGCTCAATAACAGGGGTTTCCCACTGAAGTCCACAAGAGCAACATTCCTTTCCCGATGGGATGGGCTAGAAGGGGGAGGAGAAGCCCACACATAGCATTAACAGTTCTTCTCTGGTTACAGGATTTCAAACAGTCCTTTCAAAGTCTCAGAGTGAGGGGGAGGGTGACTTCCTCTTACAACTGAGTTCATATCTGTTCTTTGGAATGAGGAATTTAGGAGTGAGCGGGGGGGGGGGGTGAGATTTGAAGTTGAACCAAAGGGGGATGGGAGCATCTGCTCTTGAATAGTCCTTTCTGTATGTCCATACAAACTTGGCTTCCAGATTGGAAAACAATATCTGATATAAAATCCTCAAGGAAAATAAGCAGTATTGTGACATACCCATACATATGCATGTATTGTATATAAAAACAAAATAACTGCATAAAAAGATATAAAAAGAAATTAAAAGAATATAAAAGAAGAGAAAAAAATTCTGTGGATCTAATAACAAAAATTAGCTTAACTCTCATCAAATAGGAATTGTACCCTAATTCATCACAATCTCCCCTTAAAATGACTATTTTATCAGTACTGTCCCTTGACCTGTTGACCATAATTAATCCGATCTAATCCGATCTAATACATTACATTTCAAAGAAACATCAGTTTCACCACATTTCTGTATTTTCCTTCATAAGCATTTTAATTTTTCAGAAGAACATAAATTTTATATTGGGCTCTTTCCTAAATATTTTATTCCCTAAAGAAACATATTAATTAAATTACACTAGTTATCAGCAGTGTTGCTCATCTTACTTTAAAAAAGTAATTAGTTACAGTTACAAATTACTTCTTCCGAAAAAGTAATTCAGTTAATGACTCAGTTACTACATTGAAAAAGTAATTAGTTACTCAGCAAAGTAACTGACTTTTTTTTAATATTCTACAATGCTTTGTTGAGAAGCAGATGACGGGCACTTGCCAGGGAGCAGTGAGTTAATACTCCAAGACAAAAAAGAATGCCAGATCCTTGAGAGAAGAAAACCGGAAACAAATGGTGATCTTGTGTATATCCCAGCCTAGGTGCATCCTTCCCACCATGTATGTGCAGCTAATAGGACTTAAAACCCTTATCCATCTGCTATATATTACATCCAAATTATAAGCTGGATTAAAATTACCAGTTACTTACCGGTAGCTGGATTTCTACGAAGTCTTACAGGACGGCACCCTGAGAGTAGACTGGCTCACCTGACAGGAAACACAATCAAAATGAGGTTTAAAAGGCCCCACCCCTCCCGTGTGCCTCAGTTTAAGATAAGTAACCGCTCTTTAGAACACGGTATAGACAGAAACTAAGAAAAAAGAAGGAATATAGATAGAAGTAAGAGGGAGGGAAGTAGGCCTGCCGTCCTGTAAGACTTCGTAGAAATCCAGCTACCGGTAAGTAACTGGTAATTTCTCCCTCGTCTTCCAGGACGGCACCCTGAGAGAAAAGCAAGTAATCTTCAGGCCTACCTTAGGGCGGGACCACCGTCTGTAAGACCTTCCTACCAAACATCAGGTCTTGAGGAGACAGCAGTTCGACTCTATAATGTCTGATGAACGTATTCCGGCTGGACCAGGTTGCCGCTCTACAGATCTGCTCTATGGAAGCTCCTGCCCTTTCTGCCCAGGAGGTTGCCAGAGAACGCGTGGAATGAGCCTTAATAACAAGCAGTGGCCTACCTGCCTGTGTGTAGGACAAGGAGATAGCCTGCCTAATCCATCTGGAGATGGAAGCCTTAGTTGCCTGTTGACCCTTTTTCTTCCCTGAGAAATTAACTAAAAGGTGAGGGGAAGTTCTGAACTCACTAACCCTCTCTAGGTAAACTAAAAGGCAGCGTCTTACATCCAGGCAATGGAAAGTGGCTTCCTTTTCATTGCTGGGATTTGCGCAAAAAGAAGGAAGTATAACTTCCTGAGACCTATGGAACCTGGTTGCCACCTTGGGAAGGTACAGAGGATCCTGAGTCAAAATAACCCTATCTTCAAAAACCCGCAGAAAGGGTTCCTTGATAGAAAAAGCATGCAAGTCTCCAACTCTCTTGGCAGACGTGATGGCTAACAAAAAGGTAAACTTAATTGTAAGAAATTTTACAGAAATGCTGTCTATAGGCTCAAAAGGTGCCTTAGTCAGCTGCTCCAGGACCAGGGAGAGGTCCCATGAGGGAACGCTGGAAATCTGCACAGGAGAAAGTCTGTCCCTAGCTGTCAGGAACCTCTTGATGAGAGGGTCCGCTGAGAGGCTCTTCTCCAAAAAGTATGATAAAGCTGCCACTTGGACTCTTAGAGTTCTGGTAGCTAAGCCTAGTTCCACGCCGTCCTGAAGAAACTCCAGGATGGCGGGAGTTTTGGGAGAAGAGATCTGCTTTGTGGTGCACCAACGCGAAAAGACTGTTCAGACCTTTGCGTAGATGTGTCTGGTGACCTTCTTGCGGCTGGATAGTAGGGTATCTATGACTCTATCCGAGCAGCCCTTCTGCTGCTGCAAGTTCCGCCTCTCAAGAGCCATGCCGTCAGGCTGAAGAACCCTGGGTTCGAATGAGAGATCGGCCTCTGCCGCAGGAGATCCGCTCGGAGAGGAAGGGGAAGCGGGGGAGCTAGAGACCAGAGCTTCAGAATGGGAAACCAGGATCTCCGGGGCCACCAAGAAGTGATTAGGATTAATTTGGTCTCCGCGGAGGCAAGCTTTTGTAAGATCCTTGGGATCAGATTCAGCGGGGGAAAAGGCGAGAGCGTAAGCCAGACGGAAATCCCAGGCCTGGGCTAACGCATCCACCCCCTGAGAACCCCGTCCCTGCAAAAGGGAAAAGAATCTGTTCACTTTTCTGTTTTCCCTGCAGGAAAAGAGATCTATCTCCGGAACCCCGAACCGCCGACAAACCCAGTCGAAGGTTTCCTGGCACAATTCCCACTCCCTCTGAAAAATGGGTCGACGACTCAGTCGGCCTCCAGATTGGTGGCTCCCCTTATGTGGATTGCCAGAATAGAGGGTACTCTCTGTTCCGCCCAACCCAGGATCTCCAGGGAGAGTGTCAGGAGAGACTGGGACTTGGTGCCTCCCTGTCTGTTGAGAAAGGCGACTGTTGTAGCATTGTCGGAAAGGACCAGGACATCCTTGCCCTGAATTCTTTCTTCGAATGCCCTCAGAGCTTCTCCCACTGCCAGTAATTCTCGATAGTTGGAGGAGGTCCGCCTTTGATGGGGATCCCAGGATCCCTGAGCCCGCAGTTCTTGTACATGGGCTCCGCAACCCCAAGCACTGGCGTCCGTAGTGACCTTCAGTGGATTGGTCTGACTCCACGGACGGCCCTTCAGGAGGTTTTGGTGGTGAAGCCACCACTCTAGGGAGTCCTTGACTAGGATCGGGACCCTGACCCGGGAATCGAGAGTGTCTTCCCTTTCCGTTCCAGGCGGAGAGGAAGAACCTCTGAAGTGGTCTTGTGTGTAGTTGGGCCCAGGGGACCGCCGGAATGCAAGCGGTCATCCGACCCAACAGCTTCATGATCTCTCTGAGGGAGGGCTTTTCTGTAGCCACTAAAGACCCGATCGTCGTCACAAGCCTCTGGAACTTCTCTTGGGGAAGAAAAAGCTTATTTTCTCGGGAATCTATGATAACCCCCAGGTATGCCTTCCGCTGTTCCGGCAGAAGGGAGGACTTTTGCTTGTTGATTATCCAACCAAGCGACTCCAGAATGGTCATGACGACGGTCAGGTCCGAAAGGAGCTGATCCTGACTTGGGCTGAAGAGCAGAAGGTCGTCTAGATAAGGGACGAGGGAGACCCCCTTCAGATGTAGATGAGCCATTACCTCCGCCAGGACCTTCGTAAACACCCTTGGGCTGGAGGCCAGACCAAAGGGGAGGGCAGCAAATTGCCAGTGCTGAATTCCCTGTGCGGAGGCGAGGGAAAATCTCAGAAACCTCTGATGTCCCGAAAAAATCGGGACATGCAGGTAGGCGTCCCTTAAATCTATGGTCGCCATAAAGATGCCTTCTAACAAAAGACTCCTGAGGCTGTGAACACTCTCCATCCGGAATCTTTTGTAGAGGAGATGGGAGTTCAGGGAACCACAAAAATGTGGGAGTATACTCCCTGACCTTGTTGGTCTGGTGGGACTGGGATTATGACCCCCTGTTCTGCCAGATTTGCAATATTCTGGGAGAGGCCTACGGCCTTGCTGGAGTCCCCTGGGAGGTGAGTGAGGAGAAAGGTCGGGGGGGGAAGCTCTCTGAACTCTAAATGGTAACCCTCCCTGATTATCTGCAGGACATGGGGACTCTGGGTTATGCTCTCCCAGGCAGGAAGAAACCTGGAGAGCCTGCCCCCCACCTTCCGTCACTTGGTGTCCTTTCCGAATGGTTTGGGACTGGAAAAAAGGATCCCCCCCTTTGGTCTATCTTTACCAAAGGTCCAACGTCGGCTGGTGGACGGTCTTTTGTCCGGGGCCGGAATCTTTCTCTGGCTGGGACGAAAGGACCGCTTCCTACTCTGCTTGGGTTTTGAAGGGAATTTATTCCCCTTCTCAGAAGACCTGGACAAAGCCTGATCTAAGGCATGCCCAAACAAGAGGGAACCCTTGAAGGGGAGTGCACATAGGCGGCGTTTAGAGGCAAGATCACCCCTCCAGGTTTTTAGCCAGACGGCCCTCCTAGAGGCATTAATAAGGGCCCCGGTCTTGGCTGAGGCGCGAACGGTTTCCACCGCCGCGTCTGCCAAGTAGGCCACTGCCCCGCTAATAAGCTGGAGGGAATCTCGTATCTCCTTTGTCTTGAAAGAACTGGGGAGATGGTCTAGAAGCCTGGAAGTCCAGGCGTCGGCATTTCTTGCCACGCAGGCTGAGGCCAATGCAGGACCAAGGGCGGCTGCATTGGCTTCCCATGCTCTACGGAGAGAAGTGTCGGTACACCTATCCATGGCATCCTTTAAACTGCCTGTGTCCTCAAAGGAAAGGTCTGACTGTCTGTAGACCTGAGCCAAGGGGGCATCAAGCTTAGGGACCTTAAAAAAGGTGTCTACTACCTCCGCCTTAAAGGGACAGCGGCGTTTTCAAGTTTTGAAACTTGGTAAGCTTTTTTCGGGTTCTGCCCACTCCCTGAGGATAATGTCCTTTAGTGACTGATGGACAGGAATGGTCTTGGTTTGAGGTTTTATTAAACCCATGTACATCCTGTCCTGAGCTGAGACCTGCTCTGCTGGTTCTTGAATATGTTCGGTAGCATAAACAGCTGCTAGAAGGCCCTCCATATCATCAGCAGGAAACATGTATTTTCCTGTCCTGGCATCCTCCTCCTTTTCCTCCTCCTCCGCCTGGCTGTCAACCAGGGTTTCACTAGGCAAGGTCAACTCGGACTCCTCAGAATCCGAGGGGTACACTCTACGAGGCTGTAGGGGTACAAACGGACGAGAGGCAGAAGAGGATTCCTGGGAGGAGGGGCCCGGAACCGGAGAATCAATGTCTCTCTTATTTAGGGAAGATTGAAACTCCTTTAGGGTGGATAGCATTTCGGTCTGAACCGAGAGAAATTGATTCATAATCTGTGAGGTCTCCTTCCCTGTTAGTTTACAGATGCACTTAGAACAGAATGGCTTGTTATGCTCAGCTGGTAATTTGTCACTACAACTGCCACACTTCCTAACACGCTTAGGAGGCTTAGCCACTCTGCTGGACTCCCCCTGGGCAACAGGGTCTTCACCTAAACATATCAGGGAGAAACATATGCCCATTAGCCCTCAACCTCCAGGATTTAGGGGAGGGGGGGGGTTGTTTGGGAGACAAAAAACCCCCCTAAGTAAAAGGAAGGACTCACCCTTGGTGGTTTCCTCTGCAGCCATGGGAAGCAGACGGCCAGCAGGAAGGGGGAGGCCTTAGCCCAACCTCCAAGGTAGGGAACCAGGCGGGGGGGAGAGAGGATGTGGCCTCTTCGGAGCACTGGAGAGCCCTGCCCTCCTAGGAGGCTCCGGCGTCCAGGGGAGTCTGTGTCTTTTCCTGTTCCCCCCTGGACTAAGACGAAGGGGAACCCCCCGGGGAGGTAGCAAGCTACACCGGACCCAACGGCACCCAGTACCTGCGGTACGGGCTCCGGGGGGGGACCACCAGCCCCAGGCCTTAGGTCACAAGGAAAAAAACAAACGTTTCGCTGAAAGGGAAACACAATCAGAACTGAGGCACACGGGAGGGGTGGGGCCTTTTAAACCTCATTTTGATTGTGTTTTCTGTCAGGTGAGCCAGTCTACTCTCAGGGTACCGTCCTGGAAGACGAGGGAGAAATGTATGTTTATAATATACATTCCCTTGACGTTTACAGAGTCTGTAATTTAAAATCTTATATTAGGCTTTATAAGAATTTTCTATAGTTTATTGTTTATTATTTTATTTATCTTGTATAAGCTTTATTAGATGCAAGGGATCTGGAATGGGGATGTCAGATTTTTCTTTGTCTGATGAAGAGATGAAATCACTGACCAAAAATAACCTGCTGATGATTGGTCTGTATAGGTGTCCTGCACTTTCCATGTTGACCACTAGATGTCACTGTGTTCACTGTGTTGTATAGGGAACGTTTGTTCTGTGGAACATTTTGTTCCGGCCATGTGTTCCCCGGATCATTGATCAGGTTGCGCACACAGTGTGTGTGATCGATGTGAGTTGTTCCCCGGTGATAGGTCAGTGTGAGGCGGATGGGGCTCATTGTATCCAGGGCTCCTTGCGATTGGGAGTTTTAAGACCGATGTGACAGGCCATCACAGCGGTCACATGATTCTAAAGCGGAGTTCCACCCATATTCTTATTCACAGCGCCAGCAGAAGCAATTACTATGCTGCCATCTAGTGGCGGTAGATGTAATTGCAGTAACGCCGCCCAAGTAATGGGAACTGCGTTACCGTGAGGGGAAGAGTAATCAGGTAGATTACTCATTACCCTCAAAAGGGGCTGCGTTAGGTAACTGCGTTTATTGTAACTCCGTTACTTACAACACTGGTTATCAGAACCAATCGATCATACAGTATGAATACTTTTGCCACATGACTGTTTAACTACTAGCCGACTGCCCGCCGTCATATTACTGCGGGACGGTGGCACTGCTGGGCGAGAGCCCGTAGCTATATGTCCGCTCCTAAGCGGCCGCTAGGGGGCACGTGCGCGCCGCTCGCCCCCGAGTCCCGCGCGCATGAATATTAGAATGAAAGAAAGAGAGAAAGAAAAAAAGAAAGAAAGAAAGAAAGAGAGAAGGAAAGAGAGGGAGAGAGAGAAAAAGAGAATGATCTCTATATCAAACAAAAATGACTAAATTAATAAGGTCCTATAGATCTCCTAATGAATGTGTTCCAATCACGTCTTACTAAAAGATTTTACCCTATAATAAACCTTCAAAAATCTCAATGAACTCTCTCCTAGGTTTCCTATTTCAACACTAGTATTCAGAGTGTCAGGCTGTGTAACCTGATCTCCAACAGCAAAGAGAGACTTTCATTCCCTGGTCTCCAGAGAGAGAAAAACATCTGCTAGCTATTTAAACCGAATCTTACAACCTTCATATACCATACACCATATACCATACAATTTGATTACAATCGAATCTTATCGTTTTTCTCATTTTTAACCCTTTTAAAAAAAAATTAAACATATTTGGTTTGTACATCTGCCAAAGATCATGTACATTACATTATAATATGACATATCTTAACTACAGCAGCGACAAAAGATCGTTTAGAAGACAAACTCGTGAAAATCACAGATTAGTTCCAGCCTGAAGAACTGTGAAGGAAAAAAAAATTACAGCGAAGCAAGACAGACCCGACGGTTTGCATTTTTGTTAAAAAAAAAAATTTTTGGACAAGAATATAATCCGTCTTTGCAAAGGCTAGGAATATGCAGACGAGCTGGATGGGGAATAAGGTGTCTACATTGAAAGCAACACAAGGCAAGCAGTTAAAAAAAAACAATTTTCGTCCACGCAGCCGGTCCCCGGGGTCAAAAAGGTTGGGGACCACTGGTATAGTGGCAGTGCATATTTTTAGCACTGATCGCTGTAATAATGTCACTGGTCCCCAAAAAGAGTCTAAAGTGTCAGGTGTTCGATTTGTCCCGATATAATTCGCCGATTGTTGCCATTGCTAGTAACAAAATTATATATATATTTATAGTTTGTAAATGCTATAATGTTTGGTTTGTACAATCAATATACGCTTATTGGGAATTTTTTAACAAAAGTATGTAACAGAATACATATTGGCCTAAAAAATTTGATTGGATGTGTTTTAGAGCAGAAAGTAAACTATATTGTTTGTTTTTTCTATCAAAATTGCCGGTTGTTTCATCAGTTCAGTCACGTCGGGGTGCCCCGAGTGACAAAAATGGCCCTTGACTATACAAGAAATGTCAAAATGGAGAGCGGGCATGCGGCAGAAGGCCTCCCAGGAGGCAAGAGCGGTTTTAATTTTTTCTGTTTTTCGGGTCTGGCGGGCAGCGTGATTGACAATGGATTTACATCAAGGGACACAATTTTATTTTATTTTTTAATAAAGGATTTGTCAAAAACTGTCTTGTGTTCATTACTTTTGTAAACTTTTTTTGTGAATGAGTAGGGGTTTTATTGGAGAGTTAAAGGACCACAGGTTGAAGGAAAGAAATTAGCTTGATTCCTCTCATAAACACAGTCGGTGTTGATTGACGGGGGAATGCCTTCTGCAGCACTATTGTGTTCTGTCAGCTTGGGGGGGGGGGGGGGGGCTTAGCCAGCTGGCAGAACACAATGATTAAGACTGATTTTGAATGTATTAAAGTTTTTAAATTCTTCATGACAGTGTAAAAAAAAAAACACGGTAAACACAGAACATCTAAAGTATGTGGTGGAAAAAAAAACAGATGAATATTCACTCAGTATTTCACTTGTATGTTCAAAAATGTAGTATGATATGGTTCAGGGGGTGAATGCTTGTTTGCTGCACCTTCCTTTTCTGACCAGCCAGGTTACATTCCTGCAAGTGTTTAGTAAGGATTCTTAGGGGGGCAGTACATCTTTTTTTTTTTTCTTTTTTGTGGTCTCTCTTAAAAATCCATATTAGACCCCTATCTATAATGAGGGCTGGTATGTATTTTCATTTTTTTTATTTTTTTTAATGGGATTCCCTGTAAAAATCCATAGCAGATCCCTGTTTAGGATAAGGATCCGGTATCTATTTTAGGGGCGACTTTATGGCAATTTTCTGGCCATCCAGGCTTTATGACTGAACAAGAGTCTGTTGTGGATATTAAAGGAAACCCTTCACCAAAAAAACCTGTATGGAGTTCTGCTTAAAATCAACGCAAGACCCTTATTCAGGAATGAGCCTGGCTGACTAGCTTGCAGCCCACCCCATCCTGAACCACATTAGGCCACATGCTCTAAAGATTGTTGGGGGGGTGCCTTGCCAGCAGGATACCCAGTGAAAGACACTTTGTGCCCATGTTGATTGAGACAAAGATGGATGTGGGGTTCTGCAGGGGAAAACTGATTGTAATCTGGAAGCCCACTTTAAAATAGAGGGCCCCCACATATCCACCCTCCATGTACCCCTCGTAAAGTAAACAAACATACACACTAAAGAAAAAGTCTTTATTTTAAAAAAATGCCCTGCAATGTAAATCCAACATCAGCCATGCCATTTATTTGTGTAGATCAATCACCATGAGCAATGTCCTACTGATCCTTAGATACGACTACCCACACCATGACAATTATTTCCTGTTGCACTCCTGGAAAAATGTTAGTCCCCCTTCCAGCTTCTGAATGTCAACAAACTGATTAGGGATGCTGGTTGATGACTACATAAAATCATGACCATATGTTGTCAATGACTTCCCCCATGATCCCCTGTTGAGTAATTTAGTGACAATTGTTTAATGGAGTAGATCCAAAAGGTGTTATAATTCACATGTAGGTTTAGTTTCGATTCACACAGGAGCAACTTGGAGAGACTTACAATGCGACTTCAAGTTGTCTTCAGGACAGGCGACTTTGCCAGTGGCCAATCAAACAATAATCATCTCTGTGGGAGGAAAGGGTTTGCCTGAGAAAACTAGTTTCTCTTCCTGTAAAGTTGCTTCAATTAAGACAGGGGATCCGACTTGGAGGCGACTTCCATTGAAATCAATGGGTACAAGTCGCCTAGAAGTCACCTTGAAATAGTACAGGAACCTTTTCTGAGATGGCTCTCATTCACTTTAATGTAATTTCACATGTCGCGAGACTTTGGGGAGAGTCGCAGTAGTGTGAACCGGCACTTAAAGGAACATTACAGTTTTTTTTATTAGATCAATTGATTGCTGTAAGCTAGAGCATTTAAATATCACTTACCTCGTACAGTAATCCAGGTTTGAAAATGCCATTTCCTGTCTCTCCTCTTCTTGCTTTCCACCAGCATTTGAGCCGTTTTGCATTGTGGAAAGCAGAATGTGCTCGCCCCCTCCCTATGACTACAGCCCTGGTGAAGATGCTCTCTTATCCCTCACAGGCATGGAGGCTAAGCCTAATGGGAACTGTAGTTCCCATTAGGCCTTGATGTAGCAAGAATGAATGCGCACCGCAAACCAGGAAGTCAGTGAGCATAACGATTCAGGAGTGACGGAGGTGTATAAAACAGCTCAATTTCAACAGGTATCAAACTAGTTATAATGCAAAACATTACTTTTTACTTTATCAGCTACTGTCAGATTTTAATTTAAGAGGAAAATATTTTTGTCTTTACAACCCCTTTAAGGAATTTCCCAGTCATGAAATTTAAAGGAATTGTGTATATTTAATGCTGCCCTTTAAGCTGCATTAAATGATCTGCTTCCTGGTGAATGGCCCAGCTAGCCATGCATATCTTACCAAAAGATGGCAAATTGCCCTTGAAATAGACCTGAATTTTTTACAAGCTTTTGCTCCCGTAAACTTCAGTAATATTTCAGTGCTATGTTCAGTGTTTGTGTATTTTCTAAAAGTATTTGGTGAATGTCTGTGTAATGTAAATTACTCCTCATAACTACTTGTTGTATTTACCAGAGTATTTATTTTCTTATTATATGATAAATAGTATTGAGCAGATGGGAAAGATCTTGTGGGTTGTCCAGTTTACAGTGTAGGGTATATTGGCTCAGTTTGCCTTTGGCAGCCACCTTACCGATATGCTGAAGAAACGTATTTTATGTTTTCAGTACAACATGTAAAGTTTCTTCAGAACATATGATGATTGGTTTTATTTCTAAACATAAGGCTAAACTGATGTCATTGCAACTCTAATAAATGTACAATCAGATATAGGAGTTAGAGGCCAAGGCTGTGATATGCCATCTGCTATTGCAGCACAAACAACTGAAGCCATGAAACAGAAGCTGTTATTCCCATATAAGATATGTGTAATGATTTAACTGTTTCACAGAAGAAATTTACAAGATCAGGACAATATACCAAAATTTGCTTTTTTGCAATAACTTCTCAAATGAAAATCAGAGGATAGAGAGCAAGGGCCAAACTAATAACATCATGGGCCCCTAGACAAATCAATGCACTGGAGCCCTACCAGGGAGATGGTGGCCTGCTGCACATGTCCCCCAGCACAATCACCCCCCAGGTCACTCTGTCGCCTCCCTTTCCAGTCAGTCTGTCCCCCAGTACAGTCAGTTTTCCCCAAGCACAATCACCCCCCGGGTAGTTCGTCCCACCAGACCAATTATCCCTTCCCCCCAGGTGAGTTTGTCCCCAGAACCATCACCCCCCAGGTCAGTCTGTCTCCAGCAAAATAACCCCTACCCCAGGTCAGTTTGTCCCTCAGTACAGTCAGTCAGTCCACCAGCAAAATCGCTCCCCTTCTCCCAGGTCAGTCTGTCTCTCAGTAGATTCAGTCTGTCCTTCAGAACAATCCTCCCTATCTCCCTAACAAACAAACGGACACATTTTCGTTTTTTGGAAATTCAGATGTATCCGTTTTTTTTAAATTACAATAGTACCGAATTAAAACGAATCCTAAATAACGAAAATTTGGATGAAATTCGAATTCCAAAAGTTTTGGAATACTTTTCTTATTCAAATAGTTTTCAAATTATTTTCGAATACTTTACCAATTCAAACACTTTCCGAAATTATTTTCAAATATTTTCTAATTCAAATACTTTTCGAATTCTAATCGTTTTCCAATTTCCAGAGAGAATAAAATAAAAATAAAGTAATAGAATAGAAAAAAATGCTAGACTAGAAAAGAATATAGCAGAGAATAAAATAATAAAAGATAATAGAGTAAAAACAGAACAAAATAGAATAGAATAGAAAATAAAGGAATAGACTAGACTAGAATATAATAGAAACAAAGGCCCAGATTCACAGAGCAATTACGCCTGTCTAACTGGTGTTAGACAGGAGTAATTTCAAATTTCGCACGCCGTATCACTAGTTTGAATCCTCAAACCATGATACGGTGGCTTCGGGCTTCGATCCGAGAGGCTTACGTCCTCGTAAGCCTTCGGATCTACACTGCGATATTTTTGCGGCCGCTGGGAGGAGTTCGCGCGGTTTTCATGCGTCGGGATATGCAAATGAGTTTTTACGGCGATCCACGAAGGTACGAGTGTCCCTCGCAATCGCCTACGTCATTTTTTGGCTACGTAATGTTAGAGGAGCTTTTTGCTGCTCTAACAGTGCGTAACCCATGTAATGTATGGCCGTCGTTCCCGCGTCGATTTAAATTTTTTTTTTTTTTAACGTAACTCGTTCGGGAATAGGAATGTACGTAAACGACGCTACTACGACGTGACGACGTGTTTTCACGCAATGCATGGCGGGAAAATTGCGAACGGAGCATGCGCAGTTCGATCGCCGCGGGAACGCGCCTATTTTAAATGCTTCACGCCCCCTACTCGCGCAGATGGATTGCGACGGGAGAAATACACTACGCCGCCGTCGTTTACTGGACAAAATCTACCTGGATTCCACGTAGAGCCAGGTAAAAAACGGCGGCGTAGTGTATTTCTGATACTCTACGAGAATCTAATTCTCTGTGAATCTGCCCCAAAGAGAATAGAGTAGAATATAAAGAATATAACCACCTTCTGAAATTCTAATTTTAAATAGAATACATTTGAATTTGAATACATAAGAAAAGAATAGAATAGAAGAAAAAATAATAGAATCTACTATAATAGAATAGAAAATAATAGAATTAAAAAAAAACAATAGAATAGCATAGACACAAGGGGCCAGATTCACAGAGCGATTACGCCTGCGCAACTGCTGTTGCGCGTGCGTAAGTCTAAATGTGCGCGTGCGTATAGTTGGACGCGATTCACAAAACAATATACGCCAGAAATCTACGTTTTTTGGTCCGGCGTAATTGAGTTAGACATTCGCTTCCCTTCGCGCAAAACTGCGCTAGACACACCATTGATTTGCTAGTCAAATATGCTAATGAGGGAGTTACGGGGATCCACAAAAAAACGCAGTTGCTGCGCAGGCTACGCGATGTGCGCAACTGCAAAATGTCCTGTCTAAAGTTAGAGCCCATAAAAGCTGATCTAACTTTTGAAAAAAAGTCTAATTGTCAGATAAAGCAACACCGTTACTGAGGAGCAGACCACACACACGTGTTGCACTACAATTTGACTGCCAACATGCTAGGGGCATCGTCGCTCATAGCTGCACTAGTGAATATAGATGACCAAAGAAGGAGGAGGGCACGGAGGATGGCACGGGAGAGGGTATACCGCACCCGCATACACCTGTTTGGCATGAATGATTCAGAGGTCTTTCGCATCTTCAGATTCCCCCCTCATGCCATCCTGGAATTAACCACAACCTTGCAGGAGGACATCACCAGCCCAACACAACGCTCACATGCAGTGCAGCCACTGGTCAAGGTCCTGGCAACACTCCATGTCCTTGCCAGTGGCTCTTTTCAGCGTACAAGTGGAGTGGTGGCTGGGATGTCACAATCCTCCATGAGCAGATGTGTGCACCAGGTTGTCCCTGCAATCCTCACACGCTTGGCCAACCAAATCATCAAACCCACCACTGAGGAGCTTCGAATCAAGGCAATGGCAGATTTCTACCGAATTGCCAGATTCCCACGCACCATCGGGGCCATTGATTGCACACATGTGGCACTCCAGCCCCCCCATGAGACCGAGCACATGTACCGCAATCGGAAGAATTGGCACTCCATCAACGTACAGGTGATAGTTGATGCCCAAGGCCTCATATGGCACGTCCGTGCCAAACACCCAGGGTCCAGCCATGACAGCTACATCTACAATCAAAGCCACATCCGAACAGAATTCGAACAGAACGTGTATGGGAACACCTGGCTGGTTGGTGAGTGACATGGGAGTCAGGCATGACTATCCCCTCCCGTCATGCACAACAGAAGTGGCACATGCATGACTAACATTCTCCTGTCTTTTCCTTTACAGGTGACTCTGCATATGCACTGGGACCCCATCTCATGACTCCTATCCGGAACCCCCAAACCCCAGGAGAGGAACGATACAATGAAGCACACATCAAAACCCGTGCAGTGGTGGAGCGCACCTTTGGCCTCCTGAAGTCACGTTTCCGATGCCTGGATAAGTCTGGGGGTACACTGTTGTATTCCCCAAACTTCGTGTGCCATATCATCGCTGCATGTTGCATGCTACACAATCTCGCAGTGAGGAAGGGCCTGCAGGTTGAGCTACGTGATGATCTGACCCCCCAACCAGAAAATCTACCCCTAACCGAGGATACCCCGTCTTCTGAGGGAAGAGCAGTCAGGAGGCAGCTCACATTGGGCATCTTTGCACGTTAAACACACACATTAATCATGGCACAATGAGAATGCATGCATGCACATCACTGTGGTCCCTAGCACACACACCCCACATCCTCATCAAATTGGATTGGCACCAGTCCACCATGCTAGACTGGTGAGCAGTAACGCCACGTCAAGGCTCCAATTATGTCACTGTACATTCATACACCATTCACACGGACCTGGGAATCACTTCTCCCTGGTCCTGGGGAACCCTTCTCCACCAAAATTGAGGGTGACACCCCTTTTCCAGCAGGAATGTCACCCCCACATTCAAACATCATTCACAACCCAAAATATGCCAAAAAAGTCAAACAAACAAAAATGCATTGAAAAAAAAAATGCTTAGAAAAAACAAAAAAAAGCAGAGAACAAAAATAAAAAAGCTTTCAAAACAAACAAAAGGGGGAAAAAAAAATTATTGCCCTCTGCCTGAGCCACGCCTGGGGCGCCCCCGGCCACGGCCCCGGACCCTCAGGGGAGACGCATGGGGGAGGGGAAAAGCCGGGGAAGGAGGAGCAGCCCCTGAGATCTGCCCACCTGGCGGCCTGCCCTCCAAGGCCACGGCTATTCTGTCCAGGGCAGCACCAAGTGTTGCCGTGTTGCCCTGGATAGCCTGGGTAAGGGCCCTCACATCCTGCCCAACGCCTGCTGCTGTAGTTTGCAGGTCATTTAGGCAGGTTGTGGAGGCCCGGGAGTGGGAGTCCAGGTTACCCAGGCTATCATTAATGGAGGACAGGCTCTGATCCACCCGCCCCATAGTCTGGCAGAGCTGTCTCAGAAGGCGGGTCTGGGTGGCCAGGTTCCTTCTCAGACAGGCGGGCATGAGATTGGGCGCCCCCCTGGTGCTTGGGGATGACCTCCTGGCTCTTGCTGATGGTTGTGGCCGGGGAGAAGGGGAGGCCCTTGTGAGGGGAGCCATGTTGGGGGAGGAGGGGGGGGGCTGACCCTTAGGGAGGGCAGGCTTCTTGCAGCCAGAGGGGAAGAGTCCGCAGAAACCAAAGGGCCAGTGCCTTCCATGGACTCCTCCTCCTCATGATTCTGCTCCTCCTCATGATCGTCCTCCGCATGATCCTCCCCCTCCTCTTGTTCCTCCTCTGCGGACTCTGGCCTTGTTGGGGGGGCCTCATTAGGCTGCTGTCCTGGGGTTGGAGCGGTCAGTCCAGATGGCCCTGCACCCTCCTGCACAGCTGTGGATGACACAAAACATTCACAGGTTGGAGGATCCACACACTTGCCACATATTCCCTTTCACCCCCTCCCCCACACATGCTACACACCTGAGAGAAATAAAAACATTACCTGGCACCGCGGGGACCGGACTTGTGTCAAAGCCTGGCAGGCCCTCCACTTCATGCCGGTGAAAGGTCAGGGCCACCACACGCTCCGTCTCTGAAAATCTAACCCGGCATGGTGGGCCCCCTCCTGTGCCCCTGGCATGGGCATTTATTGCGGCCAGTTTTTTTTTCACCTCACGCCGGAGGTCATTTATTTTCTTTTCTATCCCAGAGCGGGTCCGTGTCTCCCCCTCCCCCGATGAATTGACCTGCTCCGTGATTATATCCAATATCTCCCTCCTCCTGGCCGGGGTGGTGGTGGCACTCTGCGGGCCGTGGAGAAAACGCCCATAGTCGGTAATGGCCCGGGCAAGAATTCTTTTTTTCCCCCACAGTAAAATTGAGCTTTCTTTTTCTCTCAGTCATACTTCCAAACAAACTCACTAGCAGTCACCAAAAATCTGTCACAAATACAAGCACAACCAATCAGACAATAACACACACAAAGAGAAAAAGAACAGCCAAAAATCACACTAGCACTCAGCAAGAAACACACACAAAAAAATCAGATGAAAAAAAAATGCAAGAAAACAAACGCTCAGAAATCTATCAATCAAACAAACAGTCTCAAACACTTATCAAAATACACTTTCACAAAACTACCAACAAGCACAAGATCACACAGAACACTAATCTCACAACTACAAAACACACTCTAACGAACAACAGAGCAAAAGCACTTGATTCAATGGGAAGGGACACAAAGGGATGTACTTTTGCAATGGAAGGGCGTTTGTGTGTGTCTATTTATGCTGTCTGCGTAGTTCACAACATTGCCCTAGTCCATTTCCAATTTCAATGATTGCGCCGCTCCCGAGTTGTGAGCATGCGCACAACGGAGCTGACATGGTTTCCTTCACGCGCGCATGCGCGAGTCGGCCGGCCCTTCATTTGCATGGGGTCACGGCTCATTTCAATGTAACACGCCCACGTCCCTCCCAATTTGTATTACTCCTCCTTACGCCTACGGAAAAAACCTTACGTTTGCGCAAGCTCTTGCGTAAAAGCTACGTGAATCGCCGGATTACGCGGCTAGATTGCGCAAGTCTAACGGAAAAGTGGTGCGCTACGCCGGAATGATAATGCGCCGATCTACGTGAATCTGCCCCAATATAACCATTTGCCAAAATTCGAATAGAATCAATTCGAACTTGAATATATTAGAAAAGAATAGATTAGAATAGAAAATAACAGAATAGTATAGAAAAAAAACAACAGAATTGAATAGAATAGAAAGAATATAACCATCTTCCAAAATCCAAATGTTGACTAGAATACATTTTAATTTGAATAGAAAAGAATAGAAAATAAAACAATTTGAATTCTAAAAGTTTTCGAATTGATTCGAATTCGAAAAATTTGAAAACGACTAAACAAAACGAATAACTAATAAAAACAAATTAAACAAATTTAACTAAACAAATTTATGTAAATATCGAACAAACCAAAACAAAACTATTGTTTTGTTTTGCCCGTGTCTAGTTATATGACATTCATGTGATAGTTTACATTTTGTGTGTGTTTTACACAAATACATTTAACATTTATTGAAAGTAAAGACAGATACATATGAAGATAAAGAAAATATAACAATAATACTTAACTAAAGATGCTGTCTCACCATGGAGTCCCCCTGCTTTTCATACAGCATGGTCAGATGATCAGACAGACACATGCCTAATGCTGTTCTATTATGAGACTAAAGTCTTTCCAGTTTTGGCTGTGGTAATATAGAACTTGAATGTAAGGAAATGGTCTCCATACCCTTAAATTCCTGAAAAGTGTGGGCTGGCTTGTCCATAGAGTCATCTTACAATCATATTCCAATCACAAGGGTCAGCTAAAAGTTACCAGAATAACCAAGGTATTAGAAGCTGTATTAGATATTTGTGAGGCAACTAGACAACTAATAATAAGGGAATATAAAATATGCAATTTCCCTATCACCTCCCATGTTCATGATGACATCAGTGCCCAGCCCATAGTTATTTCGACCTTGTGGGCAATGACAGGCTCAGCTGCAGAGCCCAGACATGTACGCAAAACAGTCATTTTTTGTTATCACAATTCCCCTCCATGGGTGCATTAAATGTCAGAGCACAGTGAGGATTAATTTCTCCACAGTGCCTGCAACTACATATGTCAGTGAAGACTTGTTATAAAGTTGTTTTATGTCTGTTATGAATGTGTAAATATTTTAATGTCTATAGCCTGGCTACAAGTTTTTTAACCTAACCAATATACTATTTGATTAAATAGATCTGTGTTTTCATGTCTCTCTGAAACTACTGACTTTGCATCTTAAATAAAAAAACAAGTACTGGTTCCTGAAACTACTTTTTTAAGTAACAAATATACTGCTTCACATTCAGGTTGATTTCACTTTGAATTCAATTACTCTGCAATGATCTCCTCATATAGTTCGAATTATAAGGCCTCATTTTTCTTTATGTGAGTTGAAAATAATGTTCTATCTAAAGGCATCAATCTGGATCAGTGTGACTTCAGCACACATGATATGAGCATATCTTGTTAGTTTTTATCTGCATCTTCAGTTTAATTCACTTTATGAACTTAAAATATCCTGTTCAAAAATATGTTTCCTACTGGAAATATAAACTATATTATATATGATACATTTACTACATGTGTCAAGAGATTTTGTGTTCATCTTCCTTTATCCTGACCTATTCATGACTTTGTTTTTGGCAAAAGGCATTATTGTCAATCATGCCCCGTACACACGATCGGAATTTCCGATGGAAAAAGTCAGATGGACTTTTTCCATCGAACTTTCCGTTCGTGTGTAGTTTTTTTTATCAGAATTCCATCGGAGTTTAGATAGAGAACATGTTCTATTTTTTACGATGGAATTCTGTTCGGAATTCGGATATGATTTTGCTGGGCAAAAGCCCGATCGTGTGTATGCGGCATAAGAATAACAAAATGAACATGGTTTTTAACCACTTGCCAACTGCCTCGCACACTTATAAGTCAGCAGAATGGCACGGGCAGGCAAAGCAACGTATATAAAAACGTATTGATTATTAATAAAAATAGCATAAAACTATCCTCTATTTTGTAGATGCTATAACTTTTGCGCAAACAAATCAATAAACGCTTATTGCGATTGTGATATTGCCATTTTTTACCAAAAATTTGTAGAAGAATACTTATCAGCCAAAAATTAAGTCAAAATTCTTTTTTTATATATTATTTTTGGGGGATATTTATTATAGCAAAAAGTAAAAAAATATTGTCGCTCTATTTTTGTTTATAGTGCAAAAAATATAAACCGCAGAGGTAATCAAATACCACCAACAGAAAGCCGTATTTGTGGGAAAAAAAGGACATACATTTTGTTTCGGAGCCACTTTGCACGACCGCGCAATTGTAAGTTAATCGACGCAGTGCCGAATCGCAAAAAGGGACCCGGTCATTTGGCAGCCAAATCCTCCGGAGCTGAAGTGGTTAAGGATGCAATGGGCTTTAAATGGATCCTGAAGGTAACAGAAGATAATTTTAATAACCCTGGGTCTGTTTCTAAGTCACATCGCTTCCCAGTGGCCTCCTTATTTTACCCTATTCGACTACTTGAAAAATACAGTAAATAATGTGAAATCTAAAAATTTTGGAAACAAATATGGGAAACACAAATTTACTAAAAATCACTTAACTGCCCTACATACACCCACTAAATAATACCTCTA
The DNA here is from genome assembly GCA_029574335.1 of Rana kukunoris. Lineage (NCBI taxonomy): Eukaryota > Metazoa > Chordata > Amphibia > Anura > Ranidae > Rana > Rana kukunoris. The sequence continues at coordinate 175,784,107 of CM056053.1, read as the reverse complement.
CTAAATAATGTGGAGAAGAAAGTAGATAGTTTGTTTTTGTTTTTTTCAAGCACAACTTTGCCTAAGCAGAAAGAACAAAAAGGAAGCATAGGGGTTCTAATCAACTGATAGAAATCACCCTACTCTATGCTCCTAAATTCAATCAATTACTTGCATTCTTCCTGGATTAAAAGGCGTCCTGACTGCAATAGAATACTGACTTATGGCCACTGATAACTAATGTTGTGTACACACGATCATTTTTCGGGTTGTAAAAAAATTACGTTTTTTTTTAATGTCATTAAAAACGATCATGTGTGGGCTCCAGAGCATTTTTTTGGTTCTGAAAAACGGGCAATTTTTTTTTCGAACATGCTCTATTTTTTAACAACGTTTTTAACGTTGTCGTTTTTCAGGTTGTAAAAATTGGTCATGTGTGGGCTTTAACATCGTGAAAAATCCGTGTATGCTCAGAAGCAAGTTATGAGACGTGAGCGCTCGTTGTGGTAAAACTACTGTTCGTAATGGAGTAAGCACATTCATCACGCTGTAACAGACAGAAAAGCGCTAATCGTCTTTTACTAACACAAAATCAGCTAAAGCAGCCCAAAGGGTGGCATCATCCGAATGGTACTTCCCCTTTATAGTGCCGTTGTACGTGTTGTACGTCACCCCGCTTTGCTAGAGCATTTTTTTTTCACGATTGTGTGTAGGCAAGGCCGTTTTACCTCCCTGGCGGTATGATTATTTCAGATTTTAGGTGCTGAAATCGGTACCATTATTTTGCAAGGAAATTTGGCATTTTATACTGTAGGCCTGCAATTCTTAGGAATACCTTACTTAAATCTGACCAAACAAGAGTCTAGTAGGCATCCCGGTATGATTAAAAAAATATATATATATATAAATTATAATATAATAAATAATTATAAATAATTGTAACAAATAATAATATAATTATAATAAAAATTATTCAATAATGTAATCAACTCAAAATCACAGAAATTTGCTCAGTTGCAGAATTGTCGCTGTCATTACTTAAAAAAATTTTATGACAAATTTCCCCACAAATCGCTATCGCTCAATTCTGCAAGTGATTATAAATTATTATCGCTGTTTTCTAGCTGCTCTAAAAACACTTTTGACATAAAGGGACACTTTTAGTTGCTATGGACAATCTACAGTTTGCAGGCAGAAAGAACAGTTTTTATTATACAAAAGTACATGCAGCACACTGGGCAGACGACTAGGGACAAAGGGGGTGTGTATTCTTTACATACAGTACTGTAATCTATAAGATTACAGTATACTGTATGTATTGTGTTTTTTGAATTTTTTGAATTTGGCGCCGTTCTCTGCCCCCGTGCATCGTAACGTCGCAGGGAACGGAGATCGGCGGCACACGGGGACACTGTGTGGATCGAGCGAGGACCAGCTCGCTCACACAGTGCGGCGGCATTGCAGGATCCAGGGACAAGGTAAGTAACTTTGTCTCTTGCTGCTGCGAGGCTAGCCCGAGTCTGGCAAGTTGAAAAAAAAAAACGTTTTTTGTAGAGCCTGCGCGTGCGTAAGTCTAAATGTGCGCCTGCGTTTCGATGCACGGCATCCCCAAAACGAGATACGCAAGAAATCTACTTTTTTTTGTCCGGCGTAATTTCGTTAGACAGGCGCATCCGTCCGCGCAAAACTGCGCTAGACAGACCATTGATTTGCTAGTCAAATATGCTAATGAGGGACTTGCGGGGATCCACAAAAGAACGTTAGGGCAGCGCAGGCTACGCAGTGTGCGCAACAGCAAAATGTCCTGTCTAAAATTAGACCATATAAAAGCTGGTCTAAAAAGAGAAAAAAAGTCTACATTTTAGATAAAGCAACACTGTTAGTGAGGAGCTCAGCAGTCACACGTGTTGCACAACAATCTGTATGCCAACATGCCAGGGGCATCGTCGCGCATAGCTATACTACTGACTTTAGATGAACAAAGAAGGAGGAGGGCACGGAGGATGGCACGGGAGAGGATATACCGCACACGCATAGACCTGTTTGGCATGAGTGATTCTGAGGTGTATCGCATCTTCAGATTCACCCCTCATGCCATCATGGAATTAACCACAACCCTGCAGGAGGACATCACCAGCCCAACACAACGCTCACATGCAGTGCAGCCACTGGTCAAGGTCATGGCAACACTCCATGTCTTTGCCAGTGGCTCTTTTCAGCGTACAAGTGGAGTGCTGGCTGGGATGTCACAATCCTCCATGAGCAGATGTGTGCACCAGGTTGTCCCTGCAATCCTCAGACGCATGGCGAACCAAATCATCAAACCCACCACTGAGGATCTGCGGCTGAAGGCAATGACAGATTTCTACAGAATTGCCAGATTCCCACGCACCGTGGGGGCCATTGATTGCACACATGTGGCACTCCAGCCCCCCCATGAGACAGAGCACATGTACCGCAATCGGAAGCATTGGCATTCCATCAACGTACAGGTGATAGTCGATGCCCAAGGCCTCATATGGCACGTCCGTGCCAAACACCAGGGTCCAGCCATGACAGCTACATATACAATCAAAGCCACATCCGAATGGAATTCGATCAGAACGTGTATGGGGCCACCTGGCTGGTTGGTGAGTGACATGAGTGGCAGGCATGACTGTACCCCCCCATGATGCACACATCACAAGGGGCACATGCATGACTAACATCCTCCTGTCTTTTCCCTTACAGGTGACTCTGCATATGCACTGGGACCCCATCTCATGACTCCTATCCGGAACCCCAAAACCCCAGGAGAGGAAAGATACAATCAAGCACATGCCCAAACACGAGCAGTGGTGGAGCGCACCTTTGGCCTCCTGAAGTCACGTTTCCGATGCCTGGATAAGTGTGGGGGTACCCTCTTGTATTCCCCAAACTTTGTGTGCCAGATCATCGGTGCATGTTGCATGCTGCACAACTTCGCAGTGAGAAAGGGCCTGCAGATTGACCTACGTGATGACCTAACCCCTGAACCAGACAATCCCCCCCTAACCGAGGGTCCCCCGTCTTCTGAGGGAAGAGCAGCCAGGAGACAGCTCACATTGGGCATCTTTGCACGTTAAACACATACATTAATCATGGCACAATGAGAATGCATGCATGCACACCACTGTGGTCCCTAGCACACACACCCCACATCCTCATCAAATTTTATTGGCACCAGTCCACCATGCAGGACTTGTGAGCAGCAACGCCACGCCAAGGCTCCAATTATGTCACTGTACATTCATACACCATTCACACGGACCTGGGGATCACTTCTCCCTGGTCCTACTCCACCAAAATTGAGGGTGACACCCCTTTTCCGGCAGGAATGTCACCCCCACATTCTAACAGCATTCACAACCCCAAAAAAAAATGATCAGCTAAATCAAAAAATTTCCAGCAAAAAAAAGGGGAAAAAAAATTAGTGCCCTTGACGTGAGCCTCGCCTGGGGCGCCCCCGGCCATGGCCCCGGCTCCTCAAGGGAGACTCATGGGGGAGGGGGTAAGCTGGGGAAGGAGGAGCAGCCCCTGATCTCTGCCCACCTGGCGGCCTGCCCTCCAAGGCCACGGCTATTCTGTCCAGGGCACCACCTAGTGTTGCCGTGTTGGCCTGGATAGCCTGGGTGAGGGCCCTCACATCCTGCCCAACGCCTGCTGATGTAGTATGCAGGTTGTTAAGGCAGTTTGTGAAAGCCTGGGAGTGGCAGTCCAGGTTCCCCAGCGTATCCTTCATGGAGGACAGGCTCTCCTCCATCCGCACCAATGTCTGGCTGACCTGTCCCAGATGGCGGGTCTGGAGGAACTGGTCCCTTCTCAGAGTGGCGGGCAGGTGATCGGCCACCCCCCTGGTCTTGTGGGTCGCCTTCCCACCTCCAGCTGATGCTTGTGGCCGGGGAGAAGGGGAGGCCCTTGGGAGAGGAGCCATGTTGGGGGAGGAGTGGGGGGGCTCCCCCTTAGGGAGGGCTGGCTGCTGCCAGCCAGAGGGGAACGGTCCTCCAACAACAATAGGCCAGTGCCTGACATTGACTCCTCCTCAAACTCCTCCTCCTAAACCTCCTCCTCCTCCTCTTCAACCTCCTCCGAGGACTCCGGCCTTGTCGGGGGGGCCTCATTAGGCTGCTGTCCTGGGGATGGTGCGGTCAGGCCAGATGGCCCTGCACCCTCCTGCACATCTGTGGATGACACAAAACATTCACAGGTTGGAGGATCCACACACTTGCCACATATTCCCTTTCACCCCCTCCCCCACACATGCTACACACCTGATATAAAAAAAAAAACTTACCTGGCACCACGGGCTCCGGACTTGAGTCAAAGCCGGGCAGGCCCTCCACTTCATGCCGATGAAAGGTCAGGGCCACCGCACGCTCCTCCGCTGTCAGCCTAACACGGCATGGTGGGCCCCCTCCTGTGCCCCTGGCATGGGCAAGCATTTTGGCCAACTTCTTTTTGACCAGACGCCGGAGGTCATTAATCTTTTTGTCAATCCCAGACCGGTTCCGTGTCTCCCCCTCCCCCGCTGAATTGACCTGCTCAGTGATGATGTCCAAAATCTCCCTCCTCCTGGCCGGGGTGGTGTTGGCACTGTCCGGGCCGTGGAGGAAACGCCCATAATCGCTAATGGCCCGGGCAAGAATTATTTTTTCCCCCAAAGTAAAATTTAGTTTTCGCTTTCTCTCTGTCATACTGAAAAAAAACACTCCCAGTCAACAAAAATCAGTCACAAAAACAAGCACAACCAATCAAGCAAGAACACACACAAAGAGAAAACTAACACCCAAAAAATCACACAAGCACTCAGCAAAAAACAGTCACAAAAACAAAGAGCAAAAATTAAGCGAGAAAACAAACGAGCAGAAATATATCAAACAAACAGTCTCTCAAACACTTATCAAAAAACACTTTCAAAGATCTACTAACAAACACTTGAACACACAGTACACTAATCTGACAAATACAAAACACAACGCAACTAACAACGGGACAAAAGCACTTGGTTAAATGGGAAGGGACAAAGGGATGTACTTTTGCAATGGAAGTGCGTTTGTGTCTGTCTATTTATGCTTTCTTCGTAGTCCTTAGTCCATTTCCAATTTCACTGATTGCGCCGTTCCCGAGTTGTGAGCATGCGCACAGCGGAGCTGGCCATGGTCTCCTTCAAGCGCGCATGCGCGAGCCGGCCGGCCCTTCATTTGCATGGGGTCACAGGTCATTTCAATGTAACACGCCCACGTCCTTCCCAATTTGTATTACTCCGCCTTACGCCTCTGAAATAACGTTACGCATGCGCAATTTTCTGCGCAAAAGCTACGAGAATAGGGTGATTACGCGGCTACATTGCGCAAGTCTAACGTAAAGGCGGTGCGCTACGCCGGTCCAATAATGCGCAGATGTACCTGAATCTGGCCCTTTGTTTTTTACAACCCGAAAAATGATCGTGTGTACGCGGCATAAGAGACCTGAGAACAACTTAAAAAGAAACCCCTCCCCACCAGCCAAGATACCATATCTAACCATGATAGTGCACCCAAACTCACTATGGAAAAAAAAAAAGTAAGTTTCCCTCTATAAAGGAGCTTTGTCTGGGATGTATAAAATAAAAATAAGTGCTCAAAATGAAAAGTGCTGTAACCACCACATGGCAAATGGCATGGCATGGCAATTTAGACAGAAATTCAAGAAACATGGCATTACAAATTGCACATTCTGTACACATTATTCTTTTATGCCCAGCCAAATTAACATTTACAAGAAAGGCGGTATTTACATATGTTTGATGTACAAAAACCCTCTGTGGCACAGAAAATGGGCTGCCAAAATGAAACTAATTTAATCCGCAGTAGGGCTAAAAGCAGGTCCAGTTCCTTACAGGTTTCAAACATGTGCAGCTTTCGTAAAATCTTAAACAAGGGAAACACAGAAATGGATTGCTAATGAAAGATTCTTTTAGGATTTAAGCAATCATCCACAACGGTTAACCACTTCAATACCGGCTTTTTTTTTTTTCATTCAAGTTTAAGTTTATTTTCTGAATAAAGTCAGTACAATTTAAAGAACATATCAGGAAATCAATACATTTTGTTACATATCCTTAAATATTGAGACATCGTTTGCTGCGTCATCACTACGTCATTTCTCAACCATACCTAAATAACATTCTATCTGCGATGAAAGGAAAACAGGTTCAACAAGGGAGTAAATTCTGACCATTAGCCATGTAGTCTAACCGGGGTAGCTCCCTACCCTCCCCCAAATCCTGCAGTTCCTATCAATCCATCTAGGGTCCCTAGTCTACAGCAGTTGGGATAAATCAAAACCTTATTGGTCCAACATATATAGAAATGAGATGGGAAGGGCACCCTCCACCCCCACTGACACCCCCAATGGGATCACTCTGTGCCCGGGGAGGTAGAGTAATTCCCCCAAACCATCCCGCCCCCTTAGCAAGTTATTATAAATATTACAGTTTTGTGAAGTCCACTTCGTGATGTACCTCCATTTCATAAACTTAAAACTTCTCAAGTACCTCTGGTACGAAGTGTATGATATCTGGACCGATTAAATGAACCTAATACTAAAAGAATAAATAACAAGTTCGATGAAGGGAGAGGGAGGGAGAAAAAGAGAGGAGAATCCCTCTTCAACTTCCTCCACCCCTATGATAGAGGCGTAACGTGTATATATATGGAGAACGTTTCCCAAAAACAGATTATACAAAAAACCTGAACAATAGCACAGCATAAAACCAGAACATAGAGAACAAAAGTAGAAGAGAAGGAAAAGAGGAATGTGAGAAAGATAGAAAGAGAGGGAACGAAAAAGAGGGTAGGGGTGAGAGGGTAGAGAGACAGAGATCCTACCTGCCAGGTGTGTACATCAGCCTACAGTAAGTTATGTTATCACCCCTTTATGGGGTGTGAGATCCCTAAGTACTTTATCCATGGTTCCCAGATTGCGTTAAACTGAGTAAGTCTATCCAACGTTGAGCCAATTCTCCTTTCCTGTTCCATTATCCAGGTGATCTTTCTTTTCATACTTAAGATTGAGACCGCCTGTTTCTTCCAGGCTGCAGCTATAGTGATTCTAGCTCCTGTTAGGATAAACCATATCAGCCTTCTGGTAACCTTTGATACTTGTGGTATGAATCCATTCAGTAAGGCAATCGCCGGGGACTGATGTATATTACAACCCGTAATCCGTCTAATTATATGGAACACTTTACTCCAAAAACCTCGTATTCTTGGGCATTCCCACCAGGTGTGAATCATGGAGCCCACACCTTGGCATCCTCTGAAGCATAGAGGTGAGGATGAAGGATATATGGATGCCAGTCTTAGAGGAACTAGATACCATCTAGTAAATATTTTGACATTCACCTCTATGAGTGACATGTTGATGATACCCTTTATAGATCTATGGAAGTTTTCTCCCCAATCTTCCAAATCCCACTCATCCTGAATTTCCTTCTCCCAAGCTAGCATATAGGGTAATTTATTGACATTGTTCGCAAGGGATTTGTAAATTACAGAAATACCACCCTTCCTTACTGGGGCCTGTTCACATTTTCGTTCATAGGGCGTAAAATTACCAGTTACAGCCTTGTCAGTCCAGAGTTTCTGTACAAAACTGTAGATTTGAGAAAATCTTGATTTCTCTGAAGGAGGAAGATCAAGACTGTCCCTAAAATATTGTTCTGATAGAGGACCTGAGTAAGAGAAGAATCGTCCAATGCGGTATACTCCCTTATCTCGCCACCACTGGAAGGATTCAACGTTCACATTGGATGCAAAGGACGGGACCTGAAATATATCAGTTAATGGTAGACTCTTAGAGACTAAAGAGGGATTGCTCCTGAGCGAGTCCCACAGAACCAACGCCTGTGACAGTGCCGGAGACATAATAGAATGTCTGCGTTTGGGGATAGACCACACAAGATTTTTCAATGAGCATGTGGGGGACGCCTGTTCTTCCAGACTAACCCAATCAGGTTGGTCCTGTTTGAGGTATATATCTGACAGTTGTGCCAGTCTAGCTGCCTGGTAGTACCACAGCAAATTTGGGAGTCCCAACAATACCGGGCTTTTATACACACCTCAATACCGGGCCTATTCTGGCACTTCTCTCCTACATGTAAAAATCATGATTCTTTTGCTAGAAAATTACGCAGAACCCCCAAACATTATATATATATATATTTTAACAGACACCTTAGGAAATATTTTTTTTTTTTTTACAGGTTACCAGTTTAGCTTTACAGAGGAGATCTAATGCTAGATTTTTTGCTGGCACTCTAACGCATGCGACGATACCTCACATATGTGGTTTAAACAGCGTTTACATATGTCGGCGGGACTTACGTGTGCGTTTGCTTCTGCACGCAAGCTACCAGAGACAGGGGCGTTTTAATTTTTTTTTTTTTTTTTTTTTTTTACTTTTTTTTTTTTTTCACTTTTGTTCCTATTACAAGGAATGTAAACATTCCTTGTAATAGGAAATGTGTTTGACAGGTACTCTTTATGGAGAGATGCAGGGTCGGCGTAAGTGCTTTGTGAACCCGGCTTAAGTGAGTAGGTTTACTAATCATTTTTTTTTCTCTGCATTCATTTAATGTAAGTTTGTTATAGCCTTTTGGCATGGAAGGTTCCCCAAATAAATACGTGGAGATTGTGATGTTTCGCTAATATTTAGTACACATTACATATATAAACACTAGAAAAAATTGAGAGATTAGTCGAAAATAAAATAAAATGGCAGATATTGCAGTTAACTGCCGTACCATGCAATCTGGTGCAGGCAAACATAGTTGTTAGAAATACAATGACACCAGCAGCAGATCACACACCCAATGCATTTTGATTGCAGTGTGGGAAAAGCATACAGAATGCATGTTTCCAGCACCAAGTTCTGGTGTGAATTGGGCCCTATTGTCCTAAATATGTCCATACACTGGCCATATACTAACACATTACTCCATCCCCACATAAGGGAATTGGCTGCACCCACTGATCAAGAAAAATGATTGGTCCTTGTTGAACTGGCGGAATTTCGAACAGTGTACAATAATAAAAAAACAGTTTCGGTCAGGGCAAATCAGTCACTCAGAAGTCAGAAAGCAATTTAAGCAAAGGCAGCCACCTAACCATCATATCCAGCAAGAAGTTTAGCAACCGCTGCAGACATATTTCTCCTATAATGGTTCTACTTTAATGACATTAAGTGGTTACTGCATACCTTTAATTAAAGTGTTTTTTAGATTTCGATAAGGCTTGGTTCACACTAGTGCTTTTTCAGATGCCATTTAAAGGGGTTGTAAAGGAAAAATGTTTTTTTCATAATAAGCATCCTTTACCTGCAGACATTCCTCTTTTCACTTCTTCATTGTTAGTTTTTGCTCAGAAGTTGCTCTATTTCTTCTCTGTTCTGTTCACTTCCTGCTGGTCTGATTATTACTCACCACTGTGAAGGGAGGCTTTACTGCGGTGGTCAATGACATGCTCGCCCCCTCCTGGGAACTACATCTGTGCGGCAGGACGCCCTCTACGTGTAAGAGACTTCTAGAAGGTGCAAATTACTGAGCGTGCCGCAATGCATACTGGGAAATGTAGTTCTTACATAAACGAGTGCCGCAAACCAGGAAGTGAATGAGAGAACAGAAACTAGAACGCCAGAGGTGATATAGATGAAGGAGTTTAATAGGCATTTACTTGTTTTTTAACAGAATCATTACACTATTCTGTCTGTCTACCTTGCAGACATTAATTGTAGGCAAAAAAATGTTTTCCTTTATGTAACGGAATGACCCGTGACAATCAGAGACTTTGGAAGGATGGGAGATACTCCTGTGTCAGCGTCACTGATAGCTCTTGGGTCTGAGTCCACCCTGTGCCTCTTTGGGCATGGGGTGGCTAGTAAATCATAATTCACATTTGCAGGATATACTGGAATATTACAAGTGGTTTACGTTGACCTGACCAGGTCAACCAGACAGTGACTCATTCCTCTGTGTAATAGGCTGTTGAAATGCTAAGTGAGGTTGGCTCCTAAGACCTTTTCATTGTGTGATAACACTGTGTGATAGCCTATTGATGACCAGGTGTTAAGACATTTCTACCGGAGACAGTACTTCTGTCTAAAGATGTGGATTGAGGTCAACTCATTGTGTGAGGGTGTTTTGATGGAATGTCATTATCTAAAGGAATGTGTCTCGTCAAGATCAGTGCCGAAATGTCTGGACACTAATTAGTAATTAGCCTTAGTGTGTGATTAGGGGGGTGGAGATTTCATTGTCCCTTTGATTACTGTCACATGCTTGTAACTGCATAAAAAGCTGAGAAGAAACCATTAAAGCATTCATTCATTTTGGAACAAGTACAGAGCTGAGTCTTGTCTTGATTCTGGGGAATTGATATGGATCGTGTATGCAGGATTGTCGGAGTACGATAATAAATAAATAATTAGCGATAATAAATTAGAATTGAGCGATAGCGATTTGTGGGGAAATTCATCATAAAAAAAATAATAATAATGACAACGACAATTCTGCAACTGAGCAAATTTCAGTGATTTTGAGTTAATTACATTATTGAATAATTTTTATTATAATTATATTATTATTTGTTATAATTATTTATTATATTATAATTTTTGTTTTTAAAAAAATGTCATACACGGGAGGCCTATTAGACTCTTGTTTGGTCAGATTTAAGTGAGTTATTCCTCAGGCCTCGTACACACGAGGCAATAGATTTGTTCAAAACGGTCTGTCCGACCCATTTGAACAAATCTGTCTCTTTGGATTTTGGTTTGCTCGCGTGTACACACGAGCAAACCAAAATCCCCGCCAGCAGACGGCGCGCTGACGGTGCGAGACGACATGTCTGCTGGTAAGTGTACTAACCAGCAGACATGTCGGGCGGACGGGTTCCCACCCGATAGATTTCAAAGCATGCTTTGAAATCTGTCGGGTGGCCAAATCCGTCGGCTCGGCCGTACACACGATCGAATCTGTCTGCTGGGACGGTCTAGCAGACCGTTTCCAGCAGACAGATTTGATCGTGTGTACGCGGCCTAAGAATTACAGGCCTACAGTATAAAACGCCAAATTTCCTTTTGCTTTCAGCACCTAAAATCTGAAAGAACCATACCGCCAGGGAGGTTAATGGTGCCCACTGCCCAATCACATCAATGCTACTCAGGACAGCCTGATTTTGGAAAAGGTTCCTGTACTACTTGGGTGTGATTCCAGCATGATTTTGGCCCCATAGACTATGCAAACCACATCCAAAATGTAGCCAAGTAGAAAACATGTCATACTACATAATCTCTATAAAAATTGAATTAAAATCAGATTGAAGTAATTGTAAATCTAGCCTAAAGTAGGGAATGCAAAGATTTTGTTTTTCCAATATAGGAATTTTATATACTGCGATTTTTTCCTTTTAGGAATCAATTCATTAATAAAAAAATAAAAAAATATGAAAACATGAATTTCTATCATATCTACTTCATAAACATTGTTATAAACATTGTTATAAAATGAAGGTCTGATAGTTCTGTTGTAGATGAACCCAGCAGTGGGATCTGGAAGGACTTCTGTTTACCAGAGCAATCAATCGTATTGTTACTGGTAACTTTTGATGGGAGGAGGCTTGAGCTAATTCTCAACAGGTGAAGAGGGAAAGTCAGAGCATGTGATTGGCCGCAAAAGGTGAGGCAAAAATGATCAAAAGCACATATTTTGCAGTATTGCTGATGTCCCCAACTAAAGATTTGTGACCATTGGCGTTGATAGACAAATAAACTGTTCACTTTGCAAAAAAAGTTGCTGGTTGCAAGAAGAAATTGTTTTTTTCTTCTTCTTTTTTCCGCATGTTTTTGAGTATTCTTTGTAAAGTGAATCTTAGCCACATTGACTTTCTACTGGGGCCAATTCTCTTGCAAAGTGAAGATCCTATTTGCCTTTAGTAAATCTGTCTCCTTTTGTCAGAACTGAGCTACTAGGAGCTTTACAAGACCCTTATTCTCCTCCTTATCAGAGGAGCAGGGAGGCGGATGCTAACTATTCTCTTTTTGAGAGTCTATGGGATTGACTTACTGTAAGGAGAAGTATGGGAATCCATTTTTACCCCATTATACTTATTTAGGTGGATGCAGCATTGGTTGCGTCTGTCAACCGGCATCTCTGCACTGAGATGGCTCGATTCTCTCGGCTCCCCGAGAGGAGAGCTGCTGACTGTCAATCAGCAGCTCTCCTGCTTTGCTTCTCCATGCTCACTGGAACACTGAGCTGTGGAGGGTTGGAGAGCAGCCATCTCAGCCTCTCAGCAGCCCGCTGAGAGGCTGAGACAGCCATCAGTCCAGGCATCTGGCAGATCCAGACTTCCAGATTCAGGATGATGTGGTGCCTGGACTGATTCCTGTGACGTCAGTTGAGAACAGACTTCAGACCGGTCACTGCTGAAAACATAAGAGAAGCCCAGCGAAACATGTTATGGCTGGACTTCTCTTTGAATACAAATAGGCGGTCCACTTTGTAAGGGAAGTTGAACTTTGCAAGGAAATTTTACCAGAGCTTAGTGAATGCAATGAAATTCACTTTACAATGACTGCCCAATCACATGGAAAAACAAAACAAAACAGCATTTTACCTTGCACATGATTATTATGATTATTATTATACAGGATTTATATAGTGTCAACAGTTTGCACAACGCTTTACAATATAAAGGGAGTCAATACAGCAATAGTACAATTTAATACAAGAGGGTTAGGAGGGCCTTGTTCCTGCGAGCTTACAATATAATAAATTGGATGATAGAAGTCAGCAGAGTTTCACCCCACTCACAAAGCTCTAGGGAAAATTCCCTTGCAAAGTGAACAGTGTATTGGCCTTTAGCAAATCAACCCTTAAGTCTTATAAAATGTATGTTACCAGCTACTGTCTGGTAGGGATGAGCTCCGCATTCGATTCGAACATCGTCTGTTCGTCCAATTCGTCGAAATTCGAACGTTATGGGCCGTTCGCGCCAAATTTGAGTGGCGCGTCACGGCCCATAATTCACTGCGGTATTGCGCGCTGATGATTGGCCAAGCATGCACTATGACCCGCATTCTTGGCCAATCACAGTGCGCAAAAAACGGAGAGCCATGATTGGCCAAAGCCAGGGTGGCTTTGGCCAATTATGGCTCAGGGGGTTTAGTACACGCCCCACACTATATAAGGCCGCCTGCAGGGCGGCCTTGTGTAGTGTGTTGCGGCAGTTAACAGAGAACAGAGAGAGACAGAGAGAGTGTCATTTTTTGCAGGTAGATAGAGCAGGCAGGCTAGTCAGTTAATGTTACAGTGTGTAGAGGATATATATACATCCCAGGTGTTGTACATATATTTATACACTGTATAGCTTAGCTAGATCAGTTCTTCCTAATTTACTGGCAGGCAGGTGATTGTGCTATTTAAAGACGGTATCACAGGCATAGACACCCAGCAGGTACAATATTTAAAGGAATTTTTCATTTTTGTTTATTTTTTTTATTTAAGCATCATTAAAATCACTGCTCCTGATACAGAAGCAGTGATTTTAATGATGCTTAAATAATAAAAAAAAAAAGAAAAATTCCTTTAAATAATGTACCTGCTGGGTGTCTATAGTTTTTTCAGGAGTCCTGCTTTTTTCCATTGATACATATTCCCTGGGGCAAGACCCGGGTTCTCAAAGACATTTTACGACAATAACTTGCATATTAGGCTTTAAAATTAGCACTTTTGAATTTGAACATTCGAGTCCCATAGACGTCAATGGTGTTCTAAATGTTTGCGCGAACATTCGGTCCATTCGAAGGTTCTGGTGCGAACCGAACGGGGGGGTTGTTCGGCTCATCCCTACTGTCTGGATTATTATTTTAGTAGTTTGCTGTAAAATCATCAAGCTCTCGTTATGTCCTTTATTTAAAAAAAATAGAAAATAACTGTAAGCACTTGCAGTGAGACTAAAATGTTATCCGTGTTGAGCAAGCCAAGCTAGTGAGGAATTGCAGAGGATAAAACGAGTCCAAAATAAAATTAGGTCACTGGCATAATTCATTTAAGAATGTGAGAAGTTCATTTTATTTCTGTCTTAGCAAATAACCTTGCTGGGCAAAATTATTGTGTAGCAATATCATGCAGAAAATTATGCGTACAGTATTCATAGTCACAGCTTGTCACTTTCTAAATATTTAGGATAGTTATCTCTTTTTTTGATAAGGCGGCGTACACACGGCCGAGGTTCTCGCTGAAAACCAGCGAGAACCTCGCTGGAATGCACATTCCAGCGAGGACCTCGGCCGTGTGTACGGTCTCGGCGAGCTTCCCTTCGGGAAGCCCGTCGAGCCGAAATAGAGAGCACGCTCTCTATTTCCTCGACGGCCCGCCCAGAAGAATGGCTGGTTGCCATTCCCGACGGGCGGGTCGCCGATTTCGACGGCCGGCAGGGAACCTCGACGGGCGGAACGATGTGTTCTGCCCGTCGAGATTCCCTGCCGTGTGTACGCGGCCTAAGGCTATATTTTGTTGGATTTTCTCTAATGCTGCATTGATGTTTGCTATTGGGACTTTCATATTATGAAATACAGCAGACTGTGTTAGTTTTATTTATGATGAGAAATTCCATGGCTTTGATGAGCCCCTATAGCACCCAAAACATCACTTACACAGAGCATGAAAATAAAATATATGTTTAATGTTCACAAAAAGCTCTTTACAATATGAGAACTAAAGGGAATGGCTAAAACTTCTATCAGGCTTTGTTGGCATCTGTGTCCTATTGAGTTGATTTGTCTTCACTTCCTTCACAATCTCATTAAAGTGAGGGAAGTGTCCTTCTCTAGACAGTTGTTAGCCAACCAAATGTCTCTAATAAAAGGTTTCCCCTGTAGTGATATTTAAGCGACAGCTCAACAATTTGGATTATCTCTAACTTTCTTCCCGGTGATAGTAGCCACCAGAACAAATACAAAGAGTAATACATAGAGTAACATAAAGCAAAGAAAACCTGACAGGGAATTTGGGGACTTATTCAATGATTGAAATCAAATAAACAATAATGTGCATAAACAGATATGATGTTTCAGGTCAGTTTGTGTAACTATAGTCAAAATGTATTTTTCTTGGTTTTGAATGGAGTAGGGAATGGTTAAATTCCCTGTCATTTTTTTTCTGTCTGTGACCTGTTGTGCAGATTTCCCTTCACTTTCAGTTCTGGGAAAACAAAAAGGAAGTACAAAGTGAGGGAAATCTACCCACTGGAAAACATTTCCCTTCAGCTCCTGTTCTATTGACAATTGTCAAGATTTAGAATTTCTCATTACTTCCAATTCTGGTGACAAATAGAAAAGGTAATTCCCCTACAGATACATTTAATGGTGTACAGTTCCATAGATTGATATGCTAAAGCAGCGGTCCCCAATGTTTTTTGCACCAGGGGCCGGTTTTAAAGGAGGATGGGTTTTGTCCACAGCTGCCCTTTAGGCCACGTACACACGATCAGACCGGTCTGATGAAACTGGTCCGACGGACCGTTTTCATCGGACCAGGCTGAAGGTCTGATGTGTGTACACACCATCGGACTAAAAATCTGATCAGACCAGAACGCGGGACGTAGAACACAATGACTTGCTGAAAAAAAACGAAGTTCAATGCTTCCAAGGATGCGTCGACTTGATTCTGAGCATGCGCAGGTTTTTGGTCCGATGCTTTTGCGTACTAACCATCGAACCTGTCCGACTGTCCATCAGACAGATTTTAAAGCAGGTTTTAAAACTTTGGTCCAACGGACAACGGTCCGATGGGCCTTACACACAATCGAACTGGTCCGATGAAACTGGTCTGCAGACCAGTTCCATCGGACCGGTCTGATCGTGTGTACGCGGCCTTACATTACAGTGCCCCTTTACAGTGCAGTGTCCTTTACATCACAGTGCCCCATTGCATTAATGTAACGTGACTACTCTGTAAAGGGGGCACTGTAATGTAAAGGGAGTTGTAATGTAAAGGGGACTGCACTGTAAAGGGGGCATTGTGATTTAAAGGGGGACTGCACTGTAATAATTACAGTGCCCCTTTACAGTGCAGGCCCCTATATATTACAGTGCCCTAAGTAATCACAGCCACCCCCCATCACAGTGGCCTTGCAGTCTACCCCCCCTTTCCTCTCTAACATGACACTTCTCTAGGGATTTTTTTCTCATAGAATAGGTGCAGGAACTCAAACCCGAAGGGGGGGGGTGGAAGAGAAGTAGTGATTTGCGTCATCGAGTGGGTGTGGCGTAATTTTACAGTGGGAGTTAAAGGGATATTGTTGAACCAATGAATTATGTATGCTATTCTGTATGTATGCTGTGCTGTCCCTCCCTACCAAGTAAAAATCTTCCCCAGTCCGAATTTTAAAACTTTTCCCCCTAAAAAAGCAACACTCTCTACACCTCCTATCCACTGCTCACCTCTTTACCATGTCTAAATCTTACCTCTGCACTCCCACCACCCAAAGCTTATCTCTGTACCACTGTCCACAGCTCACCCCTGTACCCCTCTTCAAAGCTCATCCCTGTATTACTGCCCACAGTTACCCCTCTCCAAAACTTACCTCTGTACCCTGCCCGCAGTTCACCCCTGTACCCTGCCCACAGTTTTTTTCCGCACCCTACCATCAACAGAGAAGAAGAATTTACATTTATGCTAAGATAAATATTAGTTAGACTTTCAGCAGGGCTCACCTCTCCCCTCCACTTGTTTTCACCAATCCTTACTTCTGCATCCCCCACCCTTTGTACATCAGCTATTCTGTTTTACTGTTGTGGCACTGGAAAGATTTAAAGCAGGACATCGATTCCTAAGTGCTCTTCTTTGAGCTGCTGCAGTTCATCACTCACTGACATGAGTAATGTGAATGCTGTGCGTTCTTTCTCTCGGCACGTGCAAGGACAGGTAGAACTGTGGAGAGACACTGGGTTAGCTCAGCCGTGCTGTCACAGGGAAGCCAGGCAGTAGATAGTGGTGAGCACAGGGCTCGTACCAGAGGCTGAAAAAAAGCCCTGCACTTCCCCACTTTAATGTCTGCCTCCCCTGCACAGGACTCGTAACTTAGCAGGGCAGAGGCAGTGATCATTCTTTGTGTTCTCTCCCTGCTCTCTTCTACCCTTTCCATTCTGATCTGCAGCTCCTCCCACCCCTGCCCTGCTGATTGGATGACATTGTTTGCTGGGTGGGCAGAGGAGCCGGGAGAGGACACACGACATGGCCATACAGCAGGAGATGAGCGGGGATCGCGGTCTGTGATAGCCCTGTGCAGACTATGGTCGCCGCTCATCTCCTGCTGTGCGGCCTGGTCATCAACAGGCCATGGACCAGCACCGGTTCGGGGCCCGGGGTTGGGGACCCCAGTGCTGAAATTCAGCTGTAGAGAGAAGAGAAGTGAAGATAAACTATAGCTCATGGCCTGATCACATCCAAAAAGCAATAAATCACTTTAATATCCTGGTGGTATGCATTTTACTTAGTGATGCAAAATATAATGCTAAAAAAATTAGTTGCCACTATTTCCAACTTGGTTACTAGACTAAAACAGTAGGTATGGATACTAAATTATTATGTCAACATCACATGTCTGTAATTTTAGTTTTTCAAGGTAAGAGTACTGAGGATCATGTGGTTCAAAGTGCTATGTTACGTCATAGAATATTATTTATTCTACCATTTAATATGAAGAAGATTATAAAGGGGGGGGGGGGAATGACAATGGTCAAAAGACAGAGAGGAAAGTGTATATATATATATATATATATATATACACACACACACACACACATTATACTGAATGTACATTTTATAGGTAGCAAGTTGCAATCAACATATTTCGAGGACCGATAATAAAGATATCCATGCAATTCCATCAATCTCAACATAGTGGCTACAGCTGCTTCAATTCACTGTATACTGTATGTAATTGAACCCCAAATGGGACAGGGGTTAACGCCATTTAAGATATTCCATTCCGAACCCGAGACAGCTATCGACACTTCACAATCCGGCGAACACGACCCATACGAATTCCCCCAGTAACGAGACACAGCTCTGTTTGAGGTTCAAAAAGAATAGACCCTTTAATGAGAAAATCAGGCTCTTATATACAGTTAGATGAGGTAACCAAAACATAAATTAACATGAGCTAATTAACTAATCATTTACCCAGACAAGGTGACTTCCAGATATGACCTTTCAAGGTAGACATCCCGGCTCCTTTCACCTGCTATACAATACACATTATTTTAGTAGACATTATGACTCCTGCTCTGACACACTTTACATGAGCTAATTAACTACAGCTGATTAGTCAAACATCTGACCTTTAGACTGTCTGTTAACGTGCAATACACACATTATCATCAATAGAACTTCACACAATACAGGGTCAATTAGCACAACACAATGACAGATCCTTAGAACATCCTAGATTCATGTTCATCACAGTAGCAGGCTTAATTAACACAGCAAGCTTTATAGTACACTATAGCCAAAACACAATATATACAATATATACAAAATATACAATGAAATCTGACTAGCCCAGACCAGAGTGGGGTTCTCATTCACCCTGTGCCCCTATTAGAGACACAGGGTTATCTACACATAAGAGGCATCGAGGAGCTTCTGGGTCCCACGGGCCCTCCGTTACACTGAAAAGAACAAAATGAAAAGGAAAAAAGTTGCGCTGCTAGTATTAAATTGTGTAGCTGCCAGCACAAACAGTGAAACAATCTGTGAGTAAACAATAAAAGAAAAAACAAGTGCGGCGCTAAAAAGGTATAACAAAGTGATAATCAATCAATTTGCATGAATCACACCCAAATGGGTGGGACTATATAGTGATGAATGAACAAATTACAGTACATAAATCATGAAGTAGTGCTAGGGATATTATACTCTTAATGTGCACATATCAAAGTGTTAAAGAGCATGTAGGAAGTCTTTCCAAAAAACAGTGTATAAACACCAGCAAAATGGATCTTCTTAGAAAGCAAGACAGTCCTGCATCATTGAGAATTCAAATGTGGGATGGGATTACGCCAAACAATCCGCCTCCAAAAGCATGCAATGTAGCCAACATGGTGAATTAAGAGAATAGATACTCTTACCGCATGAGATGGACACCTATGCCAGCGGCACCGTGTCAGATGGTGAAGAAATGATGGGTCCTTCCCAGGAATCCAGGGATCGCAGATGATGGATGGTTCCAGGGATCGCAGGTGATGGATGGCTCCAGGGATCACAGGTGATGGATGGCTCCAAGCTGTTTAACTGGAACAATTCGCATGTATGGCCATTGAAAGGATAAAAACAACTCCACATAGTGTAGTTTGTTCAAAAAAGGGAGAGCCTTTATTAGGCTAATAAAATACAAGGATTTAAAAGCAAAGTGAAATACCAGTACTATGGAAAGATCTGGCACAAGTGATCACATGAATAAAAAAGCGTGGTAGATGGGTATGTAAAAAGAACTATGTACCCGACATGTTTCGAGCTAAGGGCTCTTCAACTGGGGCATGCTGTACATACATCAATCTAAAGATTGAACAATTATTTTCATTAGGGAATAGCTAACAGGTTACCCACATATGAGATTAAGGTAGGCCATACACAGTTCGAACCTGTAGGGATCTGAACCATGTATGGACAGGCTGATTGATCATCTTGGGTACAACCAGCCTGCTGGATTTTAATTGCAATTATCGTTAGCAGCAGGTATAGCTGATATAAATAATCATGGTCTCCCCGCCCACTGGGAGAATACAATGACTCAGTCTGTGTTGATGGGCAAATCAAGCTAATTTCTTTATGTATGGCTGGCATAAGAGGTATTTCCCTGGGTGGCGTCTTAGAAGGTCCCTTGCACTTACCTTGTACTTACATTGTAATCATCATTTAAAATGATGAAGATATCATAAACGCTTCTCCGTCTGCATTCAATCTGCTGTCACAATGGCTTTAAACACTACAAAGAGAAGTACTGTGTCAAGGGCATCAAGAAATCGTGACTGGTTTTATACACGGCTTTCTGTCTAAGATATTTTGTAAGCATGAATCTATGCTGGGAAAGACAGAATAGATTCCTTTATTAGTGCGCTAAGGTTTTAGTTCTCGTCTTTTTTCTAAATAAAAACATGCACGCTAATCATTAACCAGTGTGTGCGCTGAGGTGTTAGATGTCTATCAGAAAAAAGGCAGCAAAATGATTAGTTATTTAAAGGATGTTGAAGCAGAGGATTGTGGATAATAACTCCTTTAAATTTAATTAAAGTAAGTCCATTCCTCTTACCTGCATCAGCAATTGATGTTGTTTGTTTATACATTACAGCTAGCTGTGTATGAGATCTTATACTAAAACCAACATTTTGGTACATAGTCATGAACTTAAAGCACTGTCAAACAGAATGTCAGATTTAGGCACTTTTCACACTAGTGTGATTGCAGCTGCAACTTCATTTGCATAGAATCTTACGATAACGTACCCTTCACATGCGCGAGTGATCCTGCCCCCCTCCAAAGCAAGGGGAAACGTTGGGGTTACCCAGTGACAATGCAGGTTTCCTGTTGCATCAGAGGAGGGCCGGGGTCACCCATACACGTCACTGGGTAAACCCGGTGTTTCCCCTTGCGTCTGAGGGGAACGGGTCACCTGCGCATGTGAAGGGTGGCCCCGCTATAAGAGCTGTCAGGCTGGAGCGCGTCATTCGTCGGGTGCCTCCCGTGGAGGCAGGATCGTGTGCTTCATATCCTCGTTGGAGATCGAGAATGGATTACATCGTTGGAGATCGAGAATGGATTATATCACTGGAATCTTTTTTTCTTTTTTCTTTTTAATAAAGGACTTGTCCCAGGCTGTCTCATGTGGGTTTTAACATTTTGACACTTTTTTTGTGAAATGGTAAGGGGTATCTCACATGTGTGGGTTAAACGCCATTTACATATGCAACGTATCTATGCGTTTGCTTCTGTGTGCGAGTGCGTGAGGACGGGGCGCTTTAGAATTTTTTTTTTGTATTGTTTATTTTAATCAAAAATTATTTTATACACTTTTTTTAGAATTTTTACATTTTTTTGATCACTTTTATTCCTATTACAAGGAATATAAACATCCTTTTTAATATGAATAGTGTATGACAGGTCCTCTTTATGGAGATATGTGGGGGTCTATAAGACCTTTTCCAGCTGAGTACTCGGCAATGTTTACTTCCATTGGGCCAGATATGACACCATATCGCCGCACCCAGGCCTCCAAAGGACATAGAGACTACCGGGAAACATCTGGTCACTGAATATCTCTATGGCAAACTTCTGCTTGCCGATCGCACGTGGCAGAACATAAAAGCAGTGGAGGGCGGGGGAGACGTCCCCTCCGACTGCCTGTTAAAATGATCAAGTGGCTGAACAGCCACAATGATTGTTTTTACAGTGCAGGGAATCGCCAGCAGAAAATAATATCTGAATGATAGCTGATTGCTGATGCCTGTAGCTGCAGGCATCATTCAGATATCACCACTCAAACCCCAGGACGTCATATGATGTACCTTGGGCGGGAAGGGGTTAATCTAAAATAATCACTTCATGTGCATAATTTTTGGTTGGTTTGTGGATAGATACAATAGATAGATAGATAGATCGATAGATAGATAGAGATAGATAGATAGATACATAGATAGATAGATAGATTTAAGCCCCATACACACCTGCAGGTTTTTGTCTTCAGGTTTACCAAAACCATCTATTTTGAGGCCGGCCCTTACACTACATGGTTTTGGTAAACCCGAAGACAAAAACCTGCAGGAAAACTGATAGTGTGTATGGGGCTTGAGTGTATATTAGGGTTGCCACCTGTACGGGATTGACCCGTACAGTACGGGATTAGAATCATCTGTCCGGTTTTTAGACTGCCTCAAACCCGGACAAAACCATTCTAGCAGAGGGGAGCTTCATTAACATACTTGTGACTGTGGAGACAGTCACAGCAGCAATATCATTTCACACACACACTGTGGCGATGTGTGTGTTATGTATCTGAATCTCGGCTCCTTTCTGTCCCCCCACCCATGCTCCTGCAGTCTCTCTTATCTCAGACACCCCCTCTCCAAATTCACTAGTGGTTTGTTCCCGAGAGAAGGGGGAGGCGCCGCAGAGCTGAGGAGGAGATCATGACTGTAGCTGCTGTGTAGGGCTGCCCTGTCACTAGGAGGTAGGAGATGAGATGACTTTTTTTACTAGGGAAAGTTTTGTAGGTTGCAAAGTTCCAGGAAGATTTATTTGGCATCGAAGCATTCAGATAAGCAGAATCAGCAAGCCAGTGTGTGTGTGTGGGGTGGGGGGGTGGGGGGGGGTCTGCAGCCCAATGATCACAGCCCAGCCAACTCACAGTATCTCCCAAGCAGCACTTATCTATGTATACAAACTTCCCCCATCCATCTGTCCAGATTATGTGAAGTCATTTGTAACCTTTTACTTAAACCTGTATGTATGTGATGAGTTCACACCTCTGATTGTCCAGCCTCAGACCCTGGAGAACACGGGGTTACATGAATGGTCATTAATTACCTTCACATCATCCCAGTATACAGAGTGCTGGCAGCATAACAGATTGTTTTCATGGAGTTGTATTGTTGTATATTTTAGAGAATGACCAAAATTGCTTTTTTTTTATTATAAACATTACTATCTGACCACTTCTCAGCCCCCCACTTCACCCCACTTTACACCACCCCAGACCACTTCATACAGACATCTCTCCGCTGCTTTCTACCCCCCCCCCCAGCTGAGGGGCATCATTCCATGGTCACTTTCCTTCCCTTATCTTCCCAACATCACTCCCTGGTCACCCCACAGACACTGCAAGTAATCCCTCCCCATACTGCCCCCGATCATACCCTCTGTACTCCTCTCCCATACATACTGCCCCTCATCATACCCTCTGCACTCCTCTCCCATACATACTGCCCCCCCATCATACCCTCTGCACTCCTCTCCCATACATACTGCCCCCCATCATACCCTCTGCACTCCTCTCCCATAAATACTGCCCCCCATCATACCCTCTGCACTCCTCTCCCATACATACTGCTCCCCATCATACCCTCTGCACTCCTCACCCGTACATACTGCTCCCCATCATACCCTCTGCACTCCTCTCCCATACATACTGCCCCCATCATACCCTCTGCACTCCTCTCCCATACATACTGCCCCCATCATACCCTCTGCACTCCTCTACCATACATACTGTCCCCCATCATACCCTCTGCACTCCTCTCCCATACATACTGCCCCCCATCATTCCCTCTGCACTCCTCTCCCATACATACTGCCCCCCATCATACCCTCCGCACTCCTCTGCCGTACACACTACCCCCCATCATACCCTCCACACTCCTCTCCTATACATACTGCCCCCATCATACCCTCCAGAAATTGTATTTAATCACAAAGCTATATGGATAGTGAATACGACATAAAAAATTGCCGTTAATTGCATTGTACAGAAGTAATGAATTTAACGTACTACAAAATATTTTTTTTTGCCATGCGCTGCTAAAGTGTTCGGGTTTGGCTTGAAGAAAAGGTGGCAACCCTAGTATATATTCATAACAGAACTACACAATGTTGTCAATCCAGTATTATTTCTTAAAATACATACACATACAGTATGTGATAATTTAAACCTCCTAAGTCTAAACTGTCATCACTCATCACCCTCCAGTGCTTGAATGGAGTAGGAAATGTACATAGAATCTATAGATTTCCTCTTCCAGCAATCCATCGAATCTAGCCCTAAATCTATTTCAGAGGGCAGCTTATATGAAAATAAGTTGATTGGCCAGTTCACTACATATCTGCAATCGATTTGTGATTCCTATCATTTTTATGTAGCACCATTCTAGGTAGGTGCTAGAGAGTATATATATTTTTTTGGGCAGTGGGAGGAAGCCCAGCAGGCGAGAGAATGAATATACTGTAGATACAGCCCTGGCCAATTAGAAGGGGATGTGCCCCAAGGAATGCTGGGTGCCTGCATTTAAGTCTGAAGAGCACATGGGCTCATGGTCCTGTCTCCCTCTGAAAGGGTTGCAGGTGGGGAGGAGTCTGCTGCCTCTCCTCAGCACAGGCTGTCATGTGGCCTCAAGTGGTCGACCTGAGGGCCTGAATCCTTGAAGCTACAACACATGGTTCCTTTGCAAGCTGACTGTGGAAGGATATTCACAGATCTGGTTTAGTATCATTTATATAGAGTGTCGCTTGAAAGTTGGAAGGAGGCTACCAGTTGTCCCTGGACATTTTGTGAGTACAGACCCCCTTAAGGCATCCCTGAGACAGTGTGTGTGTTTTGCTGAAATCTCCCCTCTTGGTCCTAGAAGTCAGCATACTGGGTGTGTGAGCTAAAGGGGACACTGTCTAGTGTCTTGAAGAAACAAAGTCCACTGAGTTCATTCTGCTACAAAGGAACTTGTTTATTCCATACAGATGCCATAGGGTTCTGCAGATAATCTGCTTCACAGTATTACAGAGAGAGTTGTCCTTGCATGTGCATAGTTAAAGGATCACTAAGAGAATTTTTTTTTTTTAAATAATATACTTACCTCCACTGTGCAGCTCGTTTTGCACAGAATGGCCCGAACCTGGTCTTCTGAGGTCCCTCGGCGGCTGTCTCGGCTCCCCCCTGCAAGAACTTTCCACCGACCTCGCATGGTGGAAAGTTCTTGCGGGTGCGCTCCTGTGATTCAACCAGCGGCTATAGCCGCTCACTGTATCACTCGGCCCACCCCCCGGCACGCCGCATCATTGGATATGATTGACAGCATCGAACCAATGGCTGCGCTGCTATCAATATCCAATGACGATCTAACTCAAGCTGGGGGAAACCATTGCGGAAACGAGCCCACAGAGTTTAGGGGTTTAGGTAAGTAAACGCCAAGAATCACAGGGGGAAAAAAGAGATGAAGTTCTTATTTTTTTGCTCGCAGTTTTCCTGTCGGGAAAACTGCTATGGAGCATACACATGGCCGTTTTTCCCGACCAAAAGCAAACATGGCAATTTTCCCGTCGGGAAAACCGGTCGTGTGTACGAGGAATCAGACTTTTTTTTTTTCATTAGCATATTTCTTTATTAAATTTTCATGAAAGACAATTTTTCATGTTTTCATTAACAATTATCTCTTCTAATTAATAATAGGATGCATTAAGGTGAAAAAAAGAACTTTTACAACCCCTTTAATTTGGAGTATCCTACTAAATCCCTTCTCCTATCCAAGTTCTCCTACGGGGGGTACCACTACATTTATATGCCTGTAGATTCTAACATGCCAAGCAAAGTGAAACTAATATGCAAAAAAGGAAATATTTTGTTTACTGCACTTTGTATTGGAAGGACTGTGCTGAACATCTCGTTACTCATTACAGTACACTGCTCCGGAGGAGCTCTTTTTATCCAAATTTTGAATTACTAGGCTGGAATGTGAAATTAAATATCAAATAATATTAATGATGATCAATTTATTTCTAAAACATAAAAATGCTGGCAGGTCAAACAAAGTGCAACATAAAGAAGTTTTAAATCCAAAACCCAAAAAATGTAATGCAGTTTATTGCAGGTTAACAATCATTAGATGTGGTTGCCGCATCAGTTTTCTTTTCCTTATGCCTAGTACACACGATCAGTTTTCCAGGTGGTCAAAATCTGCCAGGAAAACTGAGGGGAAAACCTGCTCGGTTCCTTTTCGCCGGTTACATACGCCCGGTTTTCCCGACAGGAAAACTGCCATGACAGCTTTGGTCGGGAAAACCGGCCGTGTGTACGCTCCACTGCAATGTTTCTCATAGGAAAACTGCCAAGCAAAAAAATGCAGAGAACCACGGAGGGAAAAAAGAGAACAAGTTTTCATTCTTTTGCTCGCAGTTTTCCTGTCGGGAAAACTGCTATGGAGCATACACACGGCCGGTTTTCCCGACCAAAAGCAAACATGGCAGTTTTCCCGTCGGGAAAACCGGTCGTGTGTACGAGGCATCAGACTTTCTTCCCTATGTTTTCACCTGTTGGTTTGCCCAGTAACACACCACCTATACTAGAGTCCCCCTTTCTGGATGAATGAGTACAGAGGGCACCTTTGGATATCAGCATTGTCAGTGAGCATATTTAACATGTTTGTGTTAAATAACTTGTCTCATCTCTGTAACTGATACATTCTGCTGGAGAGATTCATATTTTGAAAAACAAAAGACTTACTGACTGGCTCAACAGATGAAGAGAGAAGTAAGAAAGATATTATTTTCCAGGAACATATCTCCATTTGACAGGGATGTACCTAGTGCATCCCCCGGGTCCCTTCTGTTTCACGTTGTTTACTTTGTATTGCAGATTACAGGCCACACAAAAGTGGTCTGAAAAGGAGATGTGCAAAAAAAATGCCCTGTACACACGATTGGATTTCTGATGGAATAAAATCTGATTTTTTCGTCGGATATCCGATGAAGCTGACTTTCATCAGTCTTGCATACACACCATCGGACTCAGGCCTCATACACACGAGCAGACAGATTTGTTCAAATCTGTCTGTCCGACAGATTTGAACAAATCTGTCTGCTGGGATTTTGGTTTGCTCGCGTGTACACACGAGCAAACCAAAATCCCCCCCAGCAGACGGCGCGCTGACGCCGAATCCATTCGTCGGCGGTGCGGCGGCGGTGCGGGATGACATGTCTGATGGTAAGTGTACTAACCAGCAGACATGTCGGGCGGACGGATTCCCACCCGATAGATTTCAAAGCATGCTTTGAAATCTGTCGGGTGGCCAAATCCGTCGGCTCGGCCGTACACACGATCAAATCTGTCTGCTGAAACGGTCCAGCAGACCGTTTCCAGCGGACAGATTTGATTTGATCGTGTGTACGAGGCCTATATCCTGACCGTGCCAAAACGCGTTGACGTAAAACACCACGACGAGCCGAAAAAAATGAAGTTCAATGCTTCCGAGCATGCGTCGACTTGATTCTGAGCATGCGTGGATTTTTCTCCGATGGATTAACACACAGACGATCGGAATTTACTATTGTTTTTTTATCCATAGGAATAATTTAAAACATGTTCTATTTTTTTACACCGATGGAAAAAAGACAGATGGGGCCCACACACGATCGGTTTGTCTGATGAAACAAGTCCATCGGACTGTTTTCATCAGATAAACCGATCGTGTATACACGGCATAAGGGAGCCTCCTGTTTCTTTACCCCAGTATAAATCTATTACAAAATTTTCTCAACTATCATCCAAATAAATCAAGATATATAAAACATTTAACACTACTTAAGGTGCTAGTTTATGGTAGTGCATATTTAATTGTGCCATGTTTGTATTAGAAGAAATGTAACTGCCGTAACACTCACTGCACTTCATCTATTCATTGGCTAAGTAGAGAATCAACATTGCCCCTGCAACAGAACTAGTGCTCTCAAGTGCAGCGTTCCTGGCTAATGGACTATAGATGAGATATATTGCATTGATCAAAAGTTGAAGAGGGACATCTCTCAAAAGAAAATTACAGTTTCCACATTTTCCCTGAAGGTGGAAAACTCCCAGAACAGAACAATATAGCATTAGCAGCATTCACAGTATATCATTACATCCTCAGTGTTGATTTTATATTAAACAAGCACACTTTGTGATAGAAGAAACCTCCTGACCCATATCAAAGAGCACCAAGGGAGGGAAAATATAAACCGCTATCTTTTCTAATTGATTGGAGATTTATATGTATATTTTGCTTTTATTTTGTTTTCCTTGGCTGTTTGACTAATACTAAACCAAAGGAAACAAACCTGGTAGTATATTGATGTGCTCTTACTAAACAAGAATGATGCATCTACAAGCTACTTACAGTTACCAGAAAACAAAACAGCATACAGGTGTACCCAAATATGGGTACATACACACATGCACACACTATCTATCCTTTAACATTGGAAACAGTCTGTATGCAGTAGGGATACACTATAGCTGCATTTACACCTGAGCGTTTCACTTTCAGGCAGAAAGTTGCACGTTTTGCCGCAATTTTGAACAGGTTAAAAGATCACCAATGTAAAAAGCAGAAAAAATTCCTGTAATCTGCCCAAAAAGAAGCTCAGGTACTTTTTTGAGCTTCAGACACTTTGCTGCAGGCTACAAAATAGCCAGATGATTTTGCTTGTTGGGCATCTTTTCTTGTTTTACAAAATGAAAATGCTCAGGTGTGAATGCAGCCTAAAAGTAATTTTGTTTCCCTTATAACTGGTCCACAATTTACTTTACTTTACTTTACAATAGGACTCAAGGCGTTAAGCAATCTTAATCTTTGTGGTTTCTATCATAGTGAAGCTTTAGTGTTGTCTCATGGTAGAGTCCTCCAATCAGGTTTAGTTGCAAGCACTTCCAACATCTACACTGCTTAAATACAATGTATAGTAAGGCACAGATACTTTTACCCTTTCCTATGCACTGCACAAGTTAAGGTAAGTATAATTTGTAACTTTGTTTTCCCACTGTTTTTTTTATTTATTTATTTCCACAGGTACAATGCAGTGAATATAGATGTGGAGAGCGGCAGCATGTAATAGTGGACCTTGCATCTTTTGCATGCGCCGCAGGGAACCAGGCAGTGAAGCCGAAGCGCTTCACTTCCTGGTTCCCTCACCGAGGATGGCGGTGGTCAGGAACCACTTCACGTCACTCGCTGTTGTCCCAGATTTTCGTCTGAGCTGTTCATCCCATGGTGTTACATGCCTGTTTTATTTCACCCAAATGTGAGTAACCTGCACGCCCTAACTTATTAAAATCATCTGGTTTATACGGAAGCTCTTAGATTTCGTTTGTTTCTTTATATATATCGGTACATGCTTGTTTGGTGGTGCCACTGAGGATATCTACATATCTCCTGGTTCTACGGCTGATTATTACACACATCTGAGCCATCCGGATTCCTACCATTGATTTCAAAGCCTATTAGACCTTTGGTAAAACAAAGGTCTCTGTCTGAGGTGAGAGTACCCATCTTTACTGGTGAAGGGATCACTTTCTGAATTGGTTTACCAGTCACGTGGTGAAGATATTTACTATCTGGTCGCAGGATTTTACTTTCATATATACATACTGTATATATATATATATATTTTTTTTGGACATTTTTCCTTTCGTTGTTCTCACTTTAATGAGTATGTTTAATACCATTCTAATTTAGATTTGCGCTGCACTGCTTTCTTTATTTATATATATATATATATATATATATATATATATATATTTTGTCTATTATTATTTAAACAACAAATTATGTGCATGTTGCATTTCTTTAACCTCTTCAGCCCCTCTTACCTGTAAGTATGGGATATAGATGTAGCGTGCCACATAATAAAGATTTACAAGCATTTGAGCTTTGATGTGTGTGAGATTGAAGGAGTCTGTGGAAACTGTAAAACTCAGTAAGCACACAATTATTGGTGTATCTAAATTATTTTGTAAGGGATAATTTTATATGTTTATTTTTTTTGTCTGCATTTTACTGTAAGGCCAGCTTTAAGGGTCATCTGTTGTTAGTAGAGAAAATGTAAGGTAGATTTATGGATCAGTGCCCCCTATCTATTTTAATCCCTGTATATTGGTACAAAATATTATATAATATATATTATATTATATAA
Organism: Rana kukunoris; assembly: GCA_029574335.1. Lineage (NCBI taxonomy): Eukaryota > Metazoa > Chordata > Amphibia > Anura > Ranidae > Rana > Rana kukunoris. Next base: position 175,754,361 of record CM056053.1, on the reverse strand, counting down.
TATATTATAATATAATAATATTGGTACAAAAATGTATCTGCGGGGGGAAAAGGTTCAAATAGATGCTTACCACCAGCTTCCACCTACAGCACCTAGATGAGGGTGCCAGGTCCTGGGTCAGATGAAGATCCCAGTCTTATGAGAAGGGACTCCTGCGCTTGGTTGAAGCATCATCTCATAAAATTTGGGGTACCTATGCTTTCCCACTAATCCGACCAAAATAGTATGGATAGTGACATGATCCCCTGCAGTGAGAGAGATGATGGTCAAGTAAATATTTAATATTTTTTCTCCCAGGTTAATTTTGTACTTCTAATATACAGCCACTTAGAAAGTGGGATGGATCCCTAATCCAATAAGCAGATCTTGCATTCTCAGGCAAGATTCAGTTTTTTTTTACAAATACATGGTAAATATGGTAGAAGATGAACATTGGTTATATTTTTACAACTTTATTAATTGTTTTTACTAGCTGCATTTGCATTTCATCAGATTAATTCACTGAAAGCAATAACCCATATTTACTAAACCTGTTGAGCCTGACAGGCAAGGTAATTAAGTTAATTCAATGATCTTGCCTTGCAAAATATGGTAGGAATGTGATAGGTATGCTGGAATAAGTGCTATATCACTACAGCATTATGAAGCACATAAATATGGCCCTATAATTAGATTGCACTCCATGGGGATTAATTTATCTAGCTACAAAATGCTGACATAGGCACTTATTTACCTCTTGGAATCTTTTCTTTATCACAGGAAGGATGTACTCCTTGAAGTAAGCCTATGCCTACATATATAGGAGCAAACATATATAGACCAGGCAAGTGAATTCATCTTACTACTTCTCTACATTTAGCTAAACAGGAAAAAAATTGAAAAAAACACTACTGTTATCCAATGTTTGCATCATTGGATTTCTAGGCAGGGACAAACTTAATAAACGTATTTCCCACATTCTTCTGCTAGTAAGCTAAAAGAAGAGCTCCAAACAGGGCTATTTATAGCTAAACCGTCCCTTGGTGCAAACTGCCATCGCATTTTCAGAGACACTCTATGTGGAAACATTAAGGGAGTATAATGTTTACTAGTGTTCATTCTGCTCATTTCAATCAAGAGAAATTGATATTTTTTATACTCCCTTGAAATTGGTCAAACATTTAAGCATAGATTCACTGTGCTACGTGAACTTTCCCTTGTTTAATATATCCACCTCCCTGTGTTTTTGGCGGCTTACATTGCAGTCCCAGAGATCTTGAAAAATTCTAAATTCAGCATGTTTTTCCTCCTCCTTAGCAGGTCACTGCATGAATTGATATAACTTTCTTCAGCTCCACAGTCATATGCCGACACCTATTTATATTCTGTCAGGTTTGTCAGGGCAGCTCATTTGCAGTGTCTCAAAAATATACACTTATTTTAACTGCAATGTATTTGCACATATTTACATCATGACCATGCAAACATATACTAATATATATATATACATATATATATATATTTATAATTGTTGGCTGAATCTGGAGTTCTGCTTTAAAGAAACTGTTCCATTGCTCATTTAAGAAAAATTCTAATTTTTTTCAGAAAAAAAGTTGAATGTATAAAAAACGTAATTGCAATATATTGAAAAAATAAGTTTTAAAGGAAAAAAAATCTTATGGGCCACGCACCCTGGATCAAAGATTAACATATAAATATAAATTACAGTGATATATATAGAGCAGCCCCTAGTGAGACCAAAGGTCTAATAATAAAACGAGAAGAAAGACAGAGGAAGATATGGACTTTGTAGGCACACATGTAAATTTGTAAAAAGTTTAAGTTTTTTAATTGGATAAAGTTAAAACCATTGTATACAGACAAATTTAAAAAACACATATTATTGAATGACCTCACGGACTTTGGTATTGCCTCTAATACATAAATACCATATGGAAATTGTGCAGAAATTATAGCATAACAATATATATTCAGTGGTTATTAGATACATAGAATGGTGAAGTCGCAATAAGAGGTCTTCTTATTCTTTCGTTAATAAACTGTATATAAATTCCATACTGCGCTCATAAATCACAACTATGTGCAACAAATAATAAAGTCCATAAAACCACCAACAAATTCTTCAATCCAAGTAAAAGTGGAGTATTCTTAACCACTTAACCACCAGCCGCCGTCAAATAATGGCGGCAAGGTGGTTGCTTAACTCCTGGGGCGCGCACACGGGAATGTCTGTGACCGCCGGGGCATCACGGATCGCGGTAAACTGCCAATGATGGAGCGATCACATGTAAACAAATCATTTGATGACGCCGGTTCCTCCCGTCTCTCTCTGTACCGATCGGTACAGTGTGAGAGGGGGAGCACGGGTGTCAGCAGCGCTGTGGCTGGATCTGTGACTATTGCAGTCACTGATCCAGCCATCCCTGCTCAGCCATCCCTGCATTAACCGCTGCAATACTCTTCCTTCCCTGCAATACTCTGCAATACCCCCTGCGCAATACTCTGCAATACCTCCTGCGCAATACTCTGCAATACCCCCTGCGAAATACTCTGCAATACCCCCTGCGAAATACTCTGCAATACCCCCTGCTCAATACTCTGCAATACCCCCGCGCAATACTCTGCAATACCCCCGCGCAATACTCTGCAATACCCCTGCGCAATACTCTGCAATACCCCCGTGCAATACTCTGCAATACCTCCGCGCAATACTCTGCAATACCCCTGCGCAATACTCTGCAATACCCCCTGCGCAATACTCTGCAATACCCCCGCCAGTACTCTGCAGTACCCCCCGCCAGTACTCTGCAGTACCCCCTGCCAGTACTCTGCAGTACCCCCTGCGCAGTACTCTGCAGTACCCCCGCACAATACTCTGCAATACCCCCGCACAATACTCTGCAATACCCCCGCACAATACTCTGCAATACCCCCGCACAATACTCTGCAATACCCCCGCACAATACTCTGCAATACCCCCGCACAATACTCTGCAATACCCCTGCACAATACTCTGCAATACCCCCTGTGCAATACTCTGCAATACCCCTGCCAGTACTCTGCAGTACCCCTTGCGCAATACTCTGCAATACCCCTGCACAATACTCTGCAATACCCCTGCACAATACTCTGCAATACCCCCGCACAATACTCTGCAATACCCCCGCACAATACTCTGCAATACCCCCGCACAATACTCTGCAATACCCCCGCACAATACTCTGCAATACCCCCGCACAATACTCTGCAATACCCCTGCACAATACTCTGCAATACCCCCTGTGCAATACTCTGCAATACCCCCGCCAGTTCTCTGCAGTACCCCCTGCCAGTACTCTGCAGTGCCCCTTGCGCAATACTCTGCAGTACCCCCTGCGCAATACTCTGCAGTACCCCTGCGCAATACTCTGCAGTAACCTCTGCGCAGTACTCTGCACAATACTCTGCAATACCCCCGCACAATACTCTGCAATACCCCCGCACAATACTCTGCAATACCCCCACATAATACTCTGCAATACCCCCGCACAATACTCTGCAATACCCCCGCACAATACTCTGCAATACCCCTGCACAATACTCTGCAATACCCCCTGTGCAATACTCTGCAATACCACCGCCAGTACTCTGCAGTACCCCCTGCCAGTACTCTGCAGTACCCCTTGCGCAATACTCTGCAATACCCCCTGCACAATACTCTGCAGTACCCCCTGCGCAATACTCTGCAGTACCCCCTGCGCAATACTCTGCAGTACCCCCTGCGCAGTACTCTGCACAATACTCTGCAATACCCCCACACAATACTCTGCAATACCCCCGCACAATACTCTGCAATACCCCCACATAATACTCTGCAATACCCCCACATAATACTCTGCAATACCCCCGCACAATACTCTGCAATACCCCCGCACAATACTCTACAATACCCCTGCACAATACTCTGCAATACCCCCTGTGCAATACTCTGCAATACCCCTGCCAGTACTCTGCAGTACCCCTTGCGCAATACTCTGCAATACCCCTGCACAATACTCTGCAATACCCCTGCACAATACTCTGCAATACCCCCGCACAATACTCTGCAATACCCCCGCACAATACTCTGCAATACCCCTGCACAATACTCTGCAATACCCCCTGTGCAATACTCTGCAATACCCCCGCCAGTACTCTGCAGTACCCCCTGCCAGTACTCTGCAGTGCTCCTTGCGCAATACTCTGCAGTACCCCCTGCGCAATACTCTGCAGTACCCCTGCGCAATACTCTGCAGTAACCTCTGCGCAGTACTCTGCACAATACTCTGCAATACCCCCGCACAATACTCTGCAATACCCCCGCACAATACTCTGCAATACCCCCACATAATACTCTGCAATATCCCCGCACAATACTCTGCAATACCCCTGCACAATACTCTGCAATACCCCCTGTGCAATACTCTGCAATACCCCCGCCAGTACTCTGCAGTACCCCCTGCCAGTACTCTGCAGTACCCCTTGCGCAATACTCTGCAATACCCCCTGCACAATACTCTGCAGTACCCCCTGCGCAATACTCTGCAGTACCCCCTGCGCAATACTCTGCAGTACCCCCTGCGCAGTACTCTGCACAATACTCTGCAATACCCCCACACAATACTCTGCAATACCCCCGCACAATACTCTGCAATACCCCCACATAATACTCTGCAATACCCCCACATAATACTCTGCAATACCCCCGCACAATACTCTGCAATACCCGACCAATATTTTGCAATACCCCGGCCAATACTCTGCAATACCCAGAAAATACTCTGGGGGAAAAAATGCGTTTTAACCACTTCCCGCCCACGTCATATGACTACCTTGACTTTGTGCAGGGATATCTAAATGATGCCTGCAGCTACAGGCATCATTCAGATATAATTTTTTTCAGCAGGCGATTCTCTACACCAGAGATCCTCAAACTATGGCCCTCCAGCTGTTGCGGAACTACACATCCCATGAAGCATTGTAGAACTCTGACATTCACAGACATGACTAGGCATTGTGGGAATTGTAGTTCCTGAACAACTGGAGGGCCGCAGTTTGAAGACCCATGCTCTACACCATAAGAATGATCATGGCGGCTGTTCCACCTCTTAATCGTTCTTACAGGAGGCAAAAGGAAACGTCCCCACTCCCTTCACCCTCCGGTGCTTCTTCCGACTCACCGCTACGATCGAAACCAGGATTGTTTTTTGTTTTTTTTCCAGGCTTCCCAGCCTAGAGGTGAGATTTTTTAAAGCGCCCCTGTTCCCGCATGCTCGTATACAGAAGTGAACGTGCACGTAAGTCCCGCCCACATATGAAAACGGTGTTCAAACCACACATGTGAGGTACCACTGCGAACGTTAGAGCGAGAGCAATCATTTTGGCCCTAGACCTCTTCTCCAACTAAAAACATGTAACCAGAAAAAACATTTAAAGCGTCACCTATGGGGATTTTTAAGTAGCGAAGTTTGGCGCCATTCCACAAGCGTGTGCAATATTGAAGGGTGACATGTTGGGTATCTATTTACTCGGCGTAACTTCATCTTTCATATTATGCAAAAACATTGGGCTAACTTTAATGTTTTTTTTTTTAAAAGCACAAAGCTGTTATTTCCCAAAAAAATGTGTTTGAAAAATTGCTGTGCAAATACCATGCGCGATAAAAAGTTGCAATGACCGCCATTGTATTCTCTAGGGTCTTTGCTAAAAAAGCATATACTGTATAATGTTTTGGGGTTCTATGTAATTTTCTAGCAAATAAATGATGATTTTTACATGTAGGAGAGAAATGTCAGAATTGGTCTGGGTGTTCCAGAACGCCTGCTCCCTGCATGTTGGGCCTCTGTATGTGACCACGCTGTGTAAAAGTCTCACACAGTCTCCACAACTTTTGTGGAAAAAAAAATATTTTTGTAAAGAAATTGTGGGAAAAAATGACAACTTCAAAAAACTCACAATGCCTCTTTCTAAATACCTTGGAATGTCTTCTTTCCAAAAAGGGGTCATTTGGGGGGTATTTGTACTTTGGCATGTTAGGGTCTCAAGAAATGAGAGAGGCTGTCAGTACATCAGGTATAATCAAATTGATCAATTTTCAGTAATTGGTACCATAGCTTGTAGACCAGGGGTGCCCAACCAGTGGCCCGGGGGCCACATGTGGCCCGCGGAGCCCTCTGATGTGGCCCGTGGAGTCCTCTGATGTGGCCCGTGGAGCCCTCTGATGTGGCCCGTGACCTCCTGCTCTGGGATGTAATAAAATAGAATAGAATACTGTTATTAAAGGTACGTTTATTACTAACTTCACAGTGTATATATGGGCATATCTGTTCTGCAGTGGTTACTGGGCTGCTTTCAAACTGTTGCACAGGTGCAGAGAAGTGCACCTTGGGGTTACCTGCACTGATCCATAGACTTCTGTTTTTACATGCGAGTTTGGTGTGCTGAGAGTAGAATGGGCTCTATAGAGCTGAGTGGGCTGCCATCCACCTGCTCTGTTCATTGTGGCCCACGACCGGTTACCAAGTCGCTCAAGAGGCCCTTGCTCTTCATAAGGTTGGGCACCTCTGTTGTAGACCTTATAACTTTCACCCAGACTAAATAATATCCAATTTTTTTTGTTTTGTTACCAAACATATGTAGCAGTATACATTTTAGGCCAAATTCATGAAGAAAAATTCATTTTTTGCAAAATGTTATAATAGAAATGAAGAAAAATTCATTTTTTTACACAATTTTCGTTCTTTTTTCATTTATAGCGAAAAAAATAAAAACCGCAGTGATCAAATACCACCAAAAGAAAGCTCTATTTGTGGGGAAAAAAAGGACAACATTTTCATTTGGTTACAGTGTTGTATGACTGAGTTATTGTCATTCAAAATGTGAGAGCACCGAAAGCTGAAAATTGGTCTGGTTATTAAGGTGCCCAGTGGTCAAGTGGTTAAAGCGGAGGTCCACCCGTTTTTTTTTTTTTTTAAAGCCAGCAACTACAAATATTGCAGCTGCTGACTTTTAAAAATGGACACTAAGGCCTTGTACACACGATGGGATTTATCCGCTGTAAACGGTCCCCGGACCGTTTACAGCGCATATTTACGCCGGGATGTTTTGATCCGATGGCTGTACACACCATCGGATCAAATTCCCCGCCGGCGGGCAGCGCAGTGACGCGGCAGTGACGTTGACGCCGCCACGTCACCGCACCAGGAAGTAAACACTCCATTCACAGGATACGACGCATGTGCGGGCAGATATGTCCGCTGGTTTGCCGTACTAACCAGCGGACATATCTGACGGGCAGCTATCCGGCGGAAAAATTTCAAAACATGCTTTGAAATTTTTCCGCCGGAGGAATCCGGCCAGAACGGTCCGTTTGCCCCTACACACGAGCGGATTTTTCGGCTGAAATGGTCCGTTGGACCATGTTCAGCGGATTTATTCCCTCGTGTGTACAAGGCCTTACCTGTCCAGCGCGCCCGCAATGTCAGCAGACGAGGCTGAGCAATCGCTCGGTCTTCGGCTGCTTCCGCCGCCATCTACAGTGAGGGAATCAAGAAGTGAAGCTGCAAGGCACTGCCCAATTCACTACTGTGCATGCGCGAGGATTGCAGCACACCGTTACTGGTCCCCACTCTCTCCTGGGAACAGTATTTCCCAGAAGACAGCGAGGGTGTGACGTCACAAGCCTGGACTCCCCATGGGATTTAGAACCCGGAAGTGGTGCAAATACCTGTCTCGGGTATCTGCACCCCCTGAAAGGTGCCAAATGTGTACCTGAGGGGGGGAGGGATCCAAAAAGCGGAGGTTCACTTTTTGTGTGAACCTCCGCTTTAATTGCTATGAGGTATAAGTGCCATCTTCCACCGATAATTAGGCAAACATTCTACTCACCAGACCATGACACCCATTACAGGTAGTCAAATGAGCATGAGTAAATGAAGATGTATCCTCCAGTATAATACGGCCCCCAAACGGTAAGTCCACCAACGATAGTGTTAACATAAATCAAAGGGAGAAGAAAAGACTCCCAATAGTGTAATATGAAGCAAATTTATTCCATAAAAAAATGTAGCACTTACAGTTCAGTAAACTTAGATGAGACCCATAAAAAAACGAGCAGGCACGCCGATTGCGTTCCACCTCCGCTCCAGACATGTCACGCACTAACCGACTCATTTATTGCAATATAAACAACTTTGGCAGTTAAATAGTACATTTGTTTCTACAGATCTCTAAACCAGAGAGAAGAGGGATATCATCAAATATCACAAAAATAAGAGGATTATTCTTCATTTTAGGAAACTAAGCAAAGTTATGCAAATCATTGCTGTACACTTCTTTTTTTTTTACCATAACCTGTATGATTGAGTCCTAAGCCCTATTCCATTGAAAACATAGGCCCAGATTCAGAGAGAATTGGATTCTCGTAGCGTATCAGAAATACACTACGCCCGCCGTTTTTTACCTGGCTCTACGTGGAATCCAGGTAGATTTTGTCCAGTAAATGACGGCGGCGTAGTGTATCTCTCCCGTCGCAATCCATCTACACGAGTAGGGGGCGTGAAGGATTTAAAATAGGCGCGTTCCCGCGGCGATCGAACTGCGCATGCTCCGTTCGCAAATTTCCCGCCGTGCATTGCGCGAAATCACGTCGTTACGTCATTCGTTGTTTGAGTAGCGTCGTTTACGGACATTTCTATTCCCGAACGAGTTACGAAAAAAAAAAAAAAATTCAATTCGACGCGGGAACGACGGCCATACTTAACATGGGCTATGCACCGTTAGACCAGCAAAAAGCTGGTCTAACAGTACGTAAAAAAAAACAGACGTAAGCAATTGCGAAGACCGCTCGTATCTTCGTGGATCGCCGTAAAAACACATTTGCATATCCCGACGCATCAAAACAACGCAAACTCCTCCCAGCGGCCACAAAAATATCGCAGCATAGATCCGAAGGCTTACGAAGACGTAAGCCTCTCGGATCGAAGCCCGAAGCCGCCGTATCATGGTTTGAGGATTCAAACTAGTGATACGGCGCGCAAAATTTGAAATTACTCCTGTCTAACACCAGTTAGACAGGCGTAATTGCTTTATGAATCTGGGCCATAGTTTCTATACACCAGCACAGGAGTCCCTCATTAGTGGCATGTCGCAGGCTAAGTTATGGAACATCCTAGTTGGGGGAGGGGCTGTCATTATATTCAGCTAGATACTGGTGGTCATGTGGGGCTCCGGAGGAGGTGTTAACCCATTGTGTGCTGATGTGAGGATGGGCCAGGAAAGGAAAATTACAGTATTTGATAACAATTTTCCCTTTTCCCCACTGTACATCTGCATATAGAGGTATTCCTAAAAGGCAGGCATTCTGTGTTAGGGAAATATGTTGCTATGCTTTTTGTGGGTTAGAGCAAGTACCAGCATATTTGTGTACAGTGTGCTTATACTGTTTTGTAAAATCATACATAAGAAAGGAAAAAGAAGGAAGAAGCTTAAAGTATTAAACAACCATGTTCCTAAGCAGCCTTATAATAAATCAGTACAAAGGCATCCATAAAACATTTTTTACACCTAAGCATAATTTCTCAAATACTCACTGGGGAATAGTATACTTTCCCAGGAGTTTGTACCACTTCTTTTTAAATCTCGTCTCTATATTATTCACTTTGACTCAACAATTGACTGAGCTGGCTAGAACAGTGTAGATTCAGCACTCAGACCAATTTAACATGTTCACATGTATTGCATATGTAGAGGTAAAACATTTTTTCCAAGAGAACCTTGTTTATAGGTGCCCTTTCCACCAGGTTCACTATATGGATATATTTATATATTCACAAGGTGATCAAATCCCCCTCGTTATTGACACTTTACAGGGTTAAATATAATTTGGGAGGGCAGTATGCATGTTTCTTACCTATTGAAGTCCTTTTCTGCAGATACAGTGCAGACGCATTCAGCCAAGATGTCAGAATCTTGGGCTGGTCCAGCAATGAAAGTTTTCAAAGCACAGCACAGCACTTTAACCAATTCAATACTGGGCATTTTCACCCCCTTCCTGCCTAGGCCAATTTTCAGCTTTCAGCACTGTCACGTTTTGAATGACAATTGCGCGGTCGTGCGACATGGCTGACAAACAAAATTTACGTCCTTTTTTCCCCACAAATAGAGCTTTCTTTTGGTGGTATTTGATCACCTCTGCCCTTCTTATACATCCAACATGCAGGCTGCTTTGCCACCCACTGAATATTCAGGGGACCCCATACTTCTATCCAGATTTTCCGTATTGCTTAACCAAGGCTAACGAGAGGTTTATACCTCTTTTATTATTTTATTTTTTCCTTTTTTTTTTATTTATTGTTAAGATTCATTTATTACTAATAATTTAAGTGACTAATTTTAAAATTATTCATTGTATTTTCTAGGACTATATCTGTTCTGATTGTATATCCTATTCCATCTTCCCCCCTCATCTTTCTTTTCCTCTTTTCTCAAAACTTAATTTTTTTCGGAATCCCTCGGTCCTGGGCTCTTACCACTTGGTGAACTTAACCGGTTAAACGATCTTACAACCATCCTCTGGGGTATTGGTGAGTGTGTTTATTGAATGGCCTTTCAACATTATAAATCCCTACACACTGATATACTTTTCCTTCAGGAACCCCATTTTCCTCCATATTATAATCCTACATTTTTACACCATTACTATTCTCACTTTTAACTAACAAATGGTCCAAATAAGACTAGAGGTGTGGCAATATGTTTCTCCAAACAAGTCTCTTTCTCACTGGAAAAACAAATAAACGACCCTGAAGGCAGATACCTGGCATTAATAGGACACCTAAAAGGCTGACCAGTTACCTTAATTTCTTACTATGCACCCAACACAGGCCAACAACCTTTCTTTCGTAAATTATTATATACCATGTCCCCTGACCTAAAGGGAGTTATTCTCTTTGGCGGAGACTCCAACGTGGCCCTAGACTCTATCTTTGACAAAACCAGGAAACCCTCATCTGTTCCACAACACTTCCCCAAGATAGGATTTAAATTAGCCAAAATCTTGCATTACCACAACCTAATTGATGTTTGGAGAGAATTGAACACATCCAGGAAGGATACGTTCTTCTCCCATGTCCATAATACCTATTCCAGAATAGACCACTTTTTCACAAACACCACCAATGTACCCCATTTTCAAACCAGTTGAATAGGGGAAGTGACTTGCTCAGATCACTCCTTACTCTGGACCACATGTATCTCCCTGCAAGACACCAGAGGTCCCGCTCCCTAGAAACTTAACTGTTCTCTTCAGAGCAACCCCTCTGTCTGTTCTGATTTGGAACAAAACCTCAGGGAATATTTCTCCTTGAACAATTCAGAAGACACTTCCCCTGTGACTAATTGGGCAGCACACAAGGCCACAATTAGAGGTTTCTCATACAAATAGCGTCTCAAAAAAAAAACAACAACTCAGTAATAAAGGAAAAATAACGGGAATTGACTGATCTACTGACCCAACACAAACAATGCCCTGACCTAGACCTTAGAAACAAAATAGATTAAACTTGACTGGAATTGAACCTCTGTTTAACTACTAAGCAGAAAAAAGTCTTCGATGGGCCACGGCTTTCTTCTATACCTTGAAAGATAAACCTGGTACATTATTAGCTCACAAACTTACGCCACGGATTCGTCGAACTGTATTTCCTAAAATTAGACAACACAATGGAAACTTGACACAAAATCCACAGATTATTATAAAGTTATTTCATTCCTACTGATCCTCCTTATACTCTGCACAGAAGGACCCTTCTCCCGGAGCCCTGGATGACTTTTTTAAGGATATGACTCTCCCATCTTTTTCAGATTCTCACCGTGAGATCTTGGAGAGGGACATTACCATGATAGAAATATCGTCCGTAATTAAACAAGCCAATGCATCCAAGACTCCGGGACCCGACGGTTTTCAGCCTCTTATTATAAGAAATTTGCACCACTGTTAGCTCCCCATCTACTAAAATTCTTCAATACCCTTCACAACGGAGTGTCACTTGACGAATACTCTAATAAAGCCCACATAAATCTAATTCCTAAGCCAAATAAAGATCATAGTGATGTGGCGAATTATAGCCCAATATCACTGATCAATAGCGACTTGAAATTACTCACAAAAATATATACAAACCGATTTAATACATTTCTAGCACAATATATTCATGTAGACCAAGTGGGATTTCTTAAAGGGCGACAAGCTGCTGACCATATCTGACGAGCTGTCGACTTGATCTCTATCTTACACTCTAATTGGGATAGAGTGGGCACTAGACAAGGTATGCTTCTGTCATTGGACCTTCACAAGGCCTTTGACTCCATTTCTTGGCCCTTCCTATTCCACATATTGAGAAAATGATATTGCGGACCGTGGGCCAGATTCACGTACATTGGCGCATATATTGACCGGTGTAGCGCATCTCCTTTATGTTAGACCGGCACAAGGACTGTATCCTCGTAGTATTTGCCGCAAATTTGCGCCGGTGCAACGTAATTTCCGAGGGGTAAGGCGGTGTAATTCAAATTGGGAAGGACATGGGCGTGTTCCATTGAAATGAGCCGTGACCCCATGCAAATTAAGTGCAGGCCGGATTGCGCATGCATGCATTAAGCAGACTATGGTCAGCACCTCTCTGCGCATGCTCAGAACTCGGCACGGCGCAATCAGTGAGATTGGAACTAGGCCCAGTCAATTTAGTGAGCTACGCACAGTGCTTAAATAGACCGAGAGAAACGCCCTTCTTTTGCAAAAGTACATCCATTTGTTTCCCTTCCTACAGCAAGGTGCTTTGGTTCTGTTGTTTGTTAGCGTTTGTTGGTTTGTGACGTGTCTTTGAGATATTTGGTGACTGTTTTGGAGAGTGATTTTTGGTGACTGTTTTGGAGAGTGTTTTGGAGAGTGATTTTTGGTGATTGTTTTGGAGAGAGTGTTGTGTGAACATGAGTGAGAGGAAGCGAAAATTTAATTTTTCATTGCGGGAGAAGAAAATAATTATCCGGGCCATTACCCTATATGGGCGATTCCTGCACGGCACGGAGAGTGCCAACACCCCCCCGGCCAGGAAGACTCAGATTTTGCAGGACATCGCCGACGAGGTAAATTCGTTGGGGGGAGACCCGGACATGCCAGGGGATCCAAAAGAAGATCAATGATCTCTGGCGTGTGGTCCGTGGGAAGCTGGCCAAGATTGCAGCGCATGGCAGGGGCACTGGAGGGGGCCCACTATGCACTGTTAGGCTGACTGAGGAGGAGCGTTTGGTGGCCCAGACCTTCAACAGGCAGCAAATGGAGGGGCTGCCTGGCTTTGACACCATTGAGGAGGCCGTGAGGACAGGTAAGGTTTTTTTTTTTTTCTATCTGGTGTGTAGCATGTGTGGGGGGGGAGGGAATATGTGGCAAGTGTGTGGATCCTCCAACCTGTGAATGTTTTGTGTCATCCACAGATGTGCAGGAGAGTGCTGGGCCATCTGGCCTGTCCGCACTATCCCCGGGACAACAGTCTGAAGAAGACCCCCAGACAAGGCCGGAGTCCTCTGAGGAGGTTGAGGAGGAGGAGTTTGAGTTGGAAGAGGAATGACTTCATGTTACTTTTGGAGGAGTCTTCCCCTATGGCTGGCAGCAGCCAGGCCTCCATCAGGGGTATATAGAAAAAGGGAGGGTGATGAGCGCAAATATACTAAAAGTGCTAAAACAATATAATATTGAATAATAATGTGAACACACTGATAAACATAGATGGTCACAAGTGAAACCAATAGGTGAAAGAGCAGCAATCAATTGTGAATAAATAAAGTCCACCACTTTAAAAAGCACATCCACTGGTGTGTATCTAGTCCATAGGCAATGTACTTGATCCGGGACAATCCTCAAGAAAATAATGTGCTCACAGAGCGCTTACCTCCCCAAAGGAAGAAATGAGCCTCCACAAACTCCATGGAATCTTGGAAATCTCAGATAGGGTCGTCCTCCAATATAGGAAAGAAATCCAACATGGGTCCCCGATAGAGTAGCCTCACCACAATGATCGTCAATAGTGTCGTGGGTAAATAGGAAAAACAAAGGCTCTCATCGTGAATTAAGTAAAAGCCAAGGGAATTTATTAAAGCTAAAACATGCTTACAAAGAAAAACGAATAAACGCCAAACAGCGGCACTTCCGGTCGGACGGGCAGTGTATCACGTCACTTCCAGTCTATCTTACGCATTGCATCACATCACGTAAATTCATCAGACAACCTCTGATGAAGTCACGTGATGTGACGCAATGCGTAAGGTAGACCGGAAGTGACGTGATACCCTGCCCGTCCGACCGGAAGTGCCGCTGTTTGGCGTTTTATTCGTTTTTTCTTTGTAAGCATGTTTTAGCTTTAATAAATTCCCTTGGCTTTTACTTAATTCACGATGAGAGCCTTTGTTTTTCCTATTTACCCACGACACTATTGACGATCATTGTGGTGAGGCTACTCTATCGGGGACCCGTGTTGGATTTCTTTCCTATATTGGAGGACGACCCTATCTGAGGTTTCCAAGATTCCAAGGAGTTCGTGGAGGCTCATTTCTTCCTTTGGGGAGGTAAGCGCTCTGTGAGCACATTATTTTCTTGAGGATTGTCCCGGATCAAGTACATTGCCTATGGACTAGATACACACCAGTGGATGTGCTTTTTAAAGTGGTGGACTTTATTTATTCACAATTGATTGCTGCTCTTTCACCTATTGGTTTCACTTGTGACCATCTATGTTTATCAGTGTGTTCACATCCTTATTATTCTTCAATATTAGATTGTTTTAGCACTTTTAGTATATTTGCGCTCATCACCCTCCCTTTTTCTATATATGCCTTTTGTTGCTGTTAGCACATACCAGACTTGAGCTGCATTTATTTTTTGTATTAGTCATTCACTCTAGATTCACTTTTGTCTAGCGCTTTTGTTTATCCTTTACTGTATCACTCCATCAGGGGTAGCCCCTCCCACTCCTCCCCCAACAGGGCTCCCCTCCCAAGGGGCTCCCCTTCTCCCCGGCCACAAGCTTCACCTGGAGGCAGGAAGGCGACCCACAAGACCAGGGGGGGTGGCTGAGGTTCTGCCTGCAAATCTGAGAAGGGACCAGGCCCTTCAGACCCGCCATCTGGGACAGGTCAGCCAGACTTTGGGGCGGATGGAGGAGAGCCTGTCCTCCATAAAGGATTCAGTTGGGGACATGGCCTGCAACTCCCTGGCTCAGATCAATTGCCAAAATGAAATGCAGGCTACCACAGCAGGCATTGGTCAGGATGTGCGAGCCCTCGGTCAGGATGTGCGGGCCCTCACCCAGGCTATCCAGGCCAATACAGCAACCCTAAATTCTGGCCTGACTCGCATTGCCGTGGCTTTGGAGGGCAGGCCGCCAGGTGGGCAGAGACCAGGGGTTGCTCCTCCTTCCCTGGATTACCCCCCCCCATGAGTCTCCCCTGAGGAGCCTGGGCCGTGGCCGTGGCCGCCCCAGGCATGGGTCATGCCAGCGGCGGTTATTTTTTTTGTCTTTTCTGTGTTTTCTTTGCTGTGTTTTTTTTTTTTGCTGGGCATTTTTTTTTCTGTTTGTGAATGATTTTGAAATGTGGGGTGACATTCCTGATGGAAAAGGGGTGTCACCCTCATTTGTGGTGGAGAAGTGATCCCCAGGTCCGAGTGAATGGTGTATGAATTTACAGTGACATAATTGGAGCCGTGGCGTGGCGTTGCTGCTCACAAGTCCTGCATGGTGGGCTTGTGCTGATCCAATGTGATGAGGATGTGGTGTGTGTGATCTAGGGACCACAGTGGTGTGCATGCATGCATTCTCATTGTGCCATTATTAATGTGTGTGTTTAACGTGCAAAAATGCCTAATGTGAGCTGTCTCCTGGCTGCTCTTCCCTCAGAAGACGGGGTAGCCTCGGTTAGGGGGGATTGTCTGGTTCGGGGGTCAGGTCATCACGTATGTAAATCTGCAGGCCCTTTCTCACTGCAAAGTTGTGCAGCATGCAACATGCACCGATTATCTGGCATACAAAGTTTGGGGAATACAACAGGGTACCCACAGACTTATTCAGGCATCGGAAACGTGACTTCAGGAGGCCAAAGGTGCGCTCCACCACTGCACGGGTCCGTGCGTGTGCTTCATTGTATCTTTCCTCTCCTGGGGTTTGGGGGTTCCGTATAGGAGTCATGAGATGGGGTCCCAGTGCATATGCAGAGTCAAAAGCAAAAAAGACCGCGCTATAGAACCCCTCCCCCCCAAAAACAACAGGCTGCAGCAAGCGTGTGATAAACAAAATAGACAATGGAATATAAAAAAGCTGCGCCACATAAATGATCATCAATAATTATTACACCAGTATCAGTGATAATATAACATTTTGCCACTAGAGTCCATTGAAGTCCATAGTGATTATAGGAATTAATTCCCAAAGGAGATCCTCTGTTTCGTGTCACCAAATGAACAAACTCCAAGGGTGCACCCACCACCAAGTGAATGAGCAGCTTACCAGAGGTCAAACGTAAACCAGCGTCTGACTATAACCCAGTCACGGCCTTTGATATCCCTGTGGTTCCTAGGATCTCCAGAGTTGGTTTGAACGGGACGGAACACCTCTTAAACTCGGAGTAAAGAAAAGGCGCACATAGCATAATTCTGAGGAGAAGGACTCCTATGTCTGACGTACTACACTGTCATCGCTCCTCATCGCTCAGTGTAGTACGTCAGACATAGGAGTCCTTCTCCTCAGAATTATGCTATGTGCGCCTTTTCTTTACTCCGAGTTTAAGAGGTGTTCCGTCCCGTTCAAACCAACTCTGGAGATCCTAGGAACCACAGGAATATCAAAGGCCGTGACTGGGTTATAGTCAGATGCTGGTTTACAATTGACCTCTGGTAAGCTGCTCATTTACTTGGTGGTGGGTGCACCCTTGGAGTTTGTTCATTTGGTGACACGAAACAGAGGATCTCCTTTGGGAATTAATTCCTATAATCACTATGGACTTCAATGGACTCTAGTGGCAAAATGTTATATTATCACTGATACTGGTGTAATAATTATTGATGATCATTCATGTGGCGCGGCTTTTTTATATTCCATATGCAGAGTCACCTGGAAGGGAAAAGACAGGAGGATGTTAGTAGTGCATGTGCCCCTTGTGATTTCTGCATCAATCATGCCTGACTCCCATGTCACTCACCAACCAGCCAGCTGTCCCCATACACGTTCTGTTCAAATTCTGTTGGGATGGGGCTATGATTGTATATGTAGCTGTCATGGCTGGATCCGGGGTGTTGGGCACGGACGTGCCATATGAGGCATTTGGCATCGACTATCACCTGTACGTTGATGGAATGCCAATGCTTCCGATTGCGGTATATGTGCTCTGTCTCACGGGGGGGCTGGAGTGCCACATGTGTGCAATCAATGGCCCCCACGGTGCGTGGGAATCTGGCAATTCTGTAGAAATCTGTCATTGCCTTCAGCCGCAGGTCCTCCTGGGTGGGTTTGATGATTTGGTTGGCCATGCGTCTGAGAATTGCAGGAATAACCTGGTGCACACATCTGCTCATGGAGGATTGTGCCATCCCAGCCACCACTCCACTTGTACGCTGAAAAGAGCCACTGGCAAGGAAATGGAGTGTTGCCAGGACCTTGACCAGTGGATGCACTGCATGTGAGCGTTGTGTTGGGCTGGTGATGTCCTCCTGCAGGGTTGTGGTTAATTCCATTAAGGCATGAGGGGTGAATCTGAAGATGCGATACACCTCAGAATCACTCATGCCAAAGAAGTCTATGCGTGTGCGGTATATCCTCTCCTGTGCCCTTTTCCTTGTCCTCCTCCTTCTGCGCTCATCTAAAGTCAGTAGTATAGCTATGAGCAAGGATGCCCCTGACATGTTGGCATACAGATTGTTGTCCTGCAAGTGTGGCTGCTCAGCTCGTCCCTAATGGTGTTGCTTTAGCTGACATGTAGACGAATTGTCCAATTTTAAACCTGCTTTTATATGGACTAACTTTAGACCGGACGTGCAGCTGATGCGCACAGCACGTAGCCTGCGCCGCACAAACGTACTTTTATGGATCGCCGTATCTCCCTCATTTGCATATTTTCCTAGCAAATCAATGGTGTGTCTAGTGCATTTTTGCGCGCACGATGCGCCGGTCTATCGAAATTACGTCGGTCGACAAATTCTAGATTTCAGGCGTATATATCGTTTTGGGGATACGGCGCATAGATACGCAGGCGCATATTTAGACTTACACCGTGCATCAAGTGAAACCCCCGGCTTAAGTGCTTTGTGGATCTGGCCCCTAAATATTTAAGTCTCATTAACACGTTATACTCTAATCCCTCGGGCTAACATTGTTGCATATGGACGCAAATCAGAACTTCTACAGATAAGGAGAGGTACTCGACAGGGATGCCCTCTTTCACCTATACTTTTCATTCTGGCTATAGAATGACTAGCGGTGACCATCCGTGAAAATCCTAACATTCATGGTATCTCTAGAGGTAACAAGACACATAAATGTGCTTTCTTTGTCGATGGCTTATTATTATTTATAACAGATCCTATCACAACTCTACCCAATTTATTTGCAACTCTATTTAAATTCAAAACTGTTTCTGGATTACGAGTTAATCAATCTAAATCTGAAGCGTTAGACATAAACCTTCCTACCTCAATATAAGATGTAATACAACAATCGTTTCACTTTAAATGGTGTACATTAGCACTCCCTTATCTTGGAATTAAACTCACTCGAGACATTTCCACGCTATTTCAAATAAATTACACCCCTCGTTATAAATCCATTGAACATGAATTGAAGGATTGGCAGACACATGGTTTTTCCTGAGTAGGTAGAATATCAGCTATGAAAATAACAATACTCCCTCAATTCTCATATTATTTCCGATCGTTACCAATTCCGATACTATTCACATTCTTTAGAAAACTTCAGTCATTAGTTTACAGGTTCATTTGGGGTAGTAAATATTGTAGAGTGGCTCACTCCACTCGTTACATCTCCAAATGGAAGGGTGGACTGGGAGTTTCCCACTTCTTGAAATACTATAGAGCTGCTCAACTGGTACAACTATACCAAATTTTTTCTACAACATACCAACCTGACTGGATACAATTGGAAGCACAAGCCAGTCCTTCAATACCTATAGACCTCTTCCTGTGGCTTCCAACAAGAGAACATCGGGCTATTTTAAGCCCTACTTTATCCCACTCCCTGTGTCTATGGGACACGGTATGCAAATTAAACCCACTAAGATCTCCTCATTCCCCTGTGGCCCCACACAGAGATCCACGTCCCTGGCTCTGGGACGAGCAATAGCAGGTGCCCGGTGGACATCGTGGCCACCGGGCACGCGCATCGGGTCCCCAGTGATGCGGTGGGTGCGCAGCCGGTGGTCCACACTGCGGAAAATCACAGGGTGTCACATAAAACTCCCAGAACGTTGTATCTTTAAGCATACGCTTAAAGATACGACGGCGCAGATTCTGAGTTACGAAGGCGTATCTACTGATACGCCGTCGTAAGTCTACCTGAATCTGGCCTATAGTTCTTAGTTTCATTCCGAGCAGTGGAGATCAAAGCCCTCTCATGTGATTCTGGGCCTGGGAACCACCCAGGGGGAATCTGGCAGATAGAGAATGGGGAAAGTGTGCCGCCCATACTGTGAAAGTGACGGCTAAATCACTTTCACTTTACAGACAGTAGTTGGCTGTAGAAATGTTGCAGCCATTGGCTTGTGCTTAATCCTTCAATATCTGGATGTATGTAGTACATCCAAAGAGCTGAACTTGTTTGTTTGCTTTTCATATGATTAGGCAATGGAAGAAAATGTTGGACGTTCTTAACTCCTTTATAAATCAGCCTTACAGGATCTGTTTTCACTTAAATCACCAAATTGTAAAACTTACTATGTACAAGGGTTGTCTTAGGGCCTTTCAACACACAACACACAAGACCACTTTGAATAGGCTGGCAGTGTTTCTTATTTGGCAAAAAAAAAATGATATGATCCTTTTTTTAACAATGTCATGCGATGTGCTACACTGCAGTGCAAATGCATTGATCGCTACTGTAATAGTGTAATGGAGTGCTATTTAAAACTAATCGCACCACAATGCATTTCACAATGGTTTATGCATTACAGTCTGTTGAGATAATGCAGGTAAGCAAATGAAGGTGATTTAGAAAATTAACTGGGAGTGGTGCATGTCTGTCTACACTACTTTCATGGTACTACTCAATTCTTAGGCCTCGTACACACGAGTAAATAGATTTGTTCAAAACGGTCTGTCCGACCGATTTGAACAAATCTGTCTGCTGGCATTTTGGTTTGCTCGTGTGTACACATGAGCAAACCAAAATCCCCGCCAGCAGACAGCGCGCTGACGTGTCGGTGACGTAGCGGTGACGTTGACGCCGCCACGTCACCGCACCAGGAAGTAAAACACTTCCGCGCATGCGTCGAAACCATTCGGCGCGTGTGCGAGAAGACATGTCTGCTGGTTAGCGTACTAACCAGCAGACATGTCGGGCGTACGGGTTCCCAGCCGACAGATTTCAAAGCATGCTTTGAAATCTGTCGGGTGGCCAAATCCGTCTGTTTGCCCGTACACACGATCGAATCTGTCTGCTGAAACGGTCTAGCAGACCGTTTCCAGCAGACAGATTCGATCGTGTGTACGAGGCCTTACAGTTCAAAATCATATCCCTTTTATGATAATATATACAGTATTACAATATATACTATTATTTTGTATGTATTTGGTTTTAATTGTTTTTTGTA
Source organism: Rana kukunoris (assembly GCA_029574335.1). Lineage (NCBI taxonomy): Eukaryota > Metazoa > Chordata > Amphibia > Anura > Ranidae > Rana > Rana kukunoris. The sequence goes on along the minus strand of CM056053.1, from coordinate 175,733,481 downwards.
ACTTAATGTGCATTCCTCTTTTTATGTTTTCTATTCCATTTGTTCTTGTGTTTTTACTATAAACCTGAGTGGGGAGGGTATTTAACCACTTCAGCGCCGAGAAATTTGGCTGCTCAATGACCAGGCCATTTTTTGCAATACGGTAATGCGTCGCTTTAACTGACAATTGCGTGGTTATGCGACGCTGTGGCCAAACAAAATTGACGTCCTTTTTTTCCCACAAATAGAGCTTTCTTTTGGTGGTATTTGATCACCTCTGTGGTTTTTATTTATTTGCGCTATAAACAAAAGAAGAGCGACAATTTTGAAAAAAGCACAATATCTTTTACTTTTTGCTATAATAAATATAATAATATATAAATATAATAAATATCCCACATTTTTTTTAAAGTCACTGCGTCGCGCCCGAAAAAGATCGTGAATTGCCGATTCCCGCTCATTAACATATTTTTGAGCGTAAATCGGCGGGAACGCCCCCGGCGCCATTTTTAAGTTGAAGTAACGATGCAATGGCGAAATTCAATTGCGCCGATCGCATCGGAACTCCAACCCGGCGTTTCTTGTTTTCTGGTTACAGAAAACAAAAACGCCGGCTTAAAGTGACAGTTAGGCTGGCGGATCCATTGATCCGCCAGCCTAACTCTACCTGAATCTGGCCCATAGAGTCTACAAAATAGGGCATAGGTTTATGGCATTTTTTTTATTATTATTATTTTTTACTAGTAATGGCAGCGATCTGCAATTTTTATCGGGACTGCGATATTGCGGCGGACAGATCGGACACTTTTGACACATTATTGGGACCATTGACAATTTATACTGCGATTAGTGCTATAAAAATGCACTGATTACTGTATAAATGTCACTGGCAGGGAAGGGTTAACACTAGGGGGCGATCAAGGGGTTAACTGTGTTCCCTAGATGTGTTCTAACTGTGCGGGGGGTGGGAGTGACTAGGGGAAGAGAGAGATCGGTGTTCATACATTGTATGTACACACGAGCAGTCTCCTCTCCCCTGAGTTCTTGCTCTGTCACGAGCGATCGCGGGTGTTCATCGGTCATCGCGCCCACCAGGCACTCGCATCGGCTCCTTGTACACGCTGCGGGCGCACACGCGCCCCTAGTGGCCAAAAGGCGAGGCAAAGTGTAAGGTAACATAGTTTCGCCCAGCAATGCCATTCTACGTGAGTAAAACTGTGGTGGCTGGTCGGCAAGTGGTTAAGAGAAGGTAACTACCTTTATCCAGCTCCACCTAAGGCCTAAATTTAATAAAACGCATAAGAATGGGCACTAGTTTTATCCTGTAGTGTAATTTTGAATGCGTTTCTAGTGAACTTACATGGAGTGCTGACATTCTTGGAACAGTTGGAATAATGCATGTTGAAATTAAAATTCAGGTTTCTGCAACACAAAAATATGAATGAGTCTATAATTCAGAAGATTTACATAATTTGAGTGTAGTATAGTAATTCAAAATTTTGCATGGTGCTAAAAATTCCGTTCTCTAAGTTTCTGACAGATGAAAGGATTCAAACATTATTAAAGTGAAAAGATGATTTATTTATTGAACAAGTAGCTATTCAGCAGCATACAGTTACTGTGTAGTCTTTTCTCGGTAGAGCAATTAAAGCATAACTTTAATAGCACACAGAAGAATATATATCTATATATAGATATATATATACACACACACACACATATACACAGTATCTCACAAAAGTGAGCACAACACTCACATTTTTGTAAATATTTTATTATATTTTTTCATGTGACAACACTGAAGAAATGACACTTTGTCACAATGTAATGTACTGTACAGGTTGATTAACAGTGTACATTCACTGTCCCCTCAAAATAACACCTTGTCTAAACTGTTGGCAACAAAAGTGAGTACACCCCTAAGTGAAAATGTCCAAATTGGGCCCAAAGTGTCAATATTTTGTGTGGCCACCATTATTTTCCGGCACTAACCTAACCCTCTTGGGCATGGAGTTCACTAGAGCTTCACAGGTTGCCACCGGAGTCCTCTTCCACTCCTCCATGACGGCATCACGGACCTGGTGGATGTTAGAGATTTTACGCTCCTCCACCTTCCATTTGAGGATGCCCCACAGATGCTCAATCGGGTTTAGGTCTAGAGACATGCTTTAGTAAGGGAGTGGTTGACTTGAAGGTGTGTTTGGGGTCATTATTATGTTGGAATATTGCCCTGTAGTCCATTCTCAGCAGGGAGATGATCATGCTCTGCTTCAGTATGTCACAGTACATGTTGGCATTTATGAATCCCTCAATGAACTGTAGCTCCCCAGTGCCAGCAGCCCAACACCATGACACTCCCACCACCATGCTTGACTGTAGGCAAGACACACTTGTCTTGGTACTCCTCACCTGGTTGCCGCCACACTCGCTTAACACCATCTGAACCAAAATAGGTTTATCTTGGTCTCGTCAGACCACAGGACATGGTTCCAGTAATCCATGTCCTTAGTCTGCTTGTCTTTAGCAAACTGTTTGCAGGCTTTCTTGTGCATCATCTTTAGAAGAGGTTTCCTTCTGGGACGACAGCCATGCAGACCAATTTGATGCACTGTCTGGCATAGGATCTGAGCACCGACAGGCTGACTCCCACCCCTTCAACCTCTGCAGCAATGCTGGCAGTACTCATGCGTCTCTAACCTCTGAATACGACGCTAAGCAAGTGCACTCAACTTCTTTGGTCGACCATGCCGAGGCCTGTTCTGAGTGGAACCTGTCCTGTTAAACTGCTGTATGGTCTTGGCCACCATGCTGCAGCTCAGTTTCAGGGTCTTGCAAATCTTCTTATAGCCTAGACCATCATTATGTAGAGCAACAATTCAGATCCTTAGAAAAATAAAGAGGGGTTGGGACTTTGTATGAGGCATGTGGTATGCACCACCACAGGCCTCCATCCCTGTAAGGGTGTAAAAAATGGAGGGTTGGGACTTTAAATGAGATGCGATTAGCGATATGCGATTAAGTATATATATGGAAAAAAATAAAAAAAAATACATAATGACCAGGCTCAAAAATACCAAACCAAGAAGCACAAACCAAATTAAACTGTCTAACTGTGTGTAATTAAAACAGAGGTTTAGTTGCAGAGATTTGCAAATACCTGGGAAGCTGCAGGCCAAGCGTCAAGGCACTCTGTGTAACTGCAGTCCTAACTATGATTTTTATAGCCTCCAAAGGAGGAGCACAGGTGTGCTAATTAATAGACAGGGAGCAGATGGGAACCTAGACCCGCCCCTATCTATAGTTGGTCTGGCAAATGAGAGCACTGGAAAGACAAAAAAAAACAATACATGCCTGCCAAACCAAAATTAATGTATATTAATTAGCACACCTGTGCTCCTCCTTTGGAGGCTATAAAAATCATAGTTAGGACTGCAGTTACACAGAGTGCCTTGACGCTTGGCCTGCAGCTTCCCAGGTATTTGCAAATCTCTGCAACTAAACCTCTGTTTTAATTAAACACAGTTAGACAGTTTAATTTGGTTTGTGTTTCTTGGTTTGGTATTTTTGAGCCTGGTCATTATCGATTTTTTTTTAAAAAAAATCCATATATATACTTAATCGCATATCGCTAATCGCATCTCATTTAAAGTCCCAACCCTCCATTTTTTACACAATTCAGATCCTTTAGAGAGTTCTTTGCCATGAGGTGCCATGTTGAACTTCCAGGGACAAGTATGAGAGAGTGAGAGCGAAATGTAACTTACCTGCTCCCCATTCACACATGAGACCATGTAACACCAATGAGTCACATGACACCAGGGAAGGGAAATATCTTACTGGGCCCAATTTGTACATTTTCACTTAGGGGTATACTCACTTTTGTTGCCAACAGTTTAGACAAGGTGTTATTTTGAGGGGACAGTGAATGTACACTGTTAATCAACCTGTACACTCAGTACATTACATTGTGACAAAGTGTCATTTCTTCAGTGTTTTGTCTGGGAAGAACAAAAGTATAATAAAATATTTACAAAAATGTGAGTGGTGTGCTCACTTTTGTGAGATACTGTGTATATGTGTGTGTGTGTATATATATATCTATATATAGATATATATTCTTCTGTATGCTATTAAAGTTATGCTTTAATTGCTCTACCGAGAAAAGACTGCACAGTAACTGTATCCCTATTAATCTTCATTAAATATTCATATTTGTGTGCTGCTGAATAGCTACTTGTTCAATAAATAAATCATCTTTTCACTTTAATAATGTTTGAATCCTTTCATCTGTCAGAAACTTAGAGAACGGAATTTTTAGCACCATGCAAAATTTTGAATTACTATACTACACTCAAATTATGTAAATCTTCTGAATTATAGACTCATTCATATTTTTGTGTTGCAGAAACCTGAATTTTAATTTCAACATGCATTATTCCAACTGTTCCAAGAATGTCAGCACTCCATGTAAGTTCACTAGAAACGCATTAAAAATTACACTACAGGATAAAACTAGTGCCCATTCTTATGCGTTTTATTAAATTTAGGCCTTAGGTGGAGCTGGATAAAGGTAGTTACCTTCTCTTAACCACTTGCCGACCAGCCACCGCAGTTTTACTCACGTAGAATGGCATTGCTGGGCGAAACTATATTACCTTACGCTTTGCCTCGCCTTTTGGCCACTAGGGGCGCGTGTGCGCCCGCAGCGTGTACAAGGAGCCGATGCGAGTGCCTGGTGGGCGCGATGACCGATATATTAACTGCTTGCGGACCCTGCACTGTATATATACGTCCTATTTTTAAAGATGGATATCTCGGTAACGGCACCAGCTACTGCCAAAACCGAGATATCCATCTCTTCAGTGCAGGGTCCTGTAACGATAACGGCGGTCTCCGCGGCGGATTCGCTGCGAGATTGCCGTTATCGGTGGCGGGAGAGGTCCTCGCCGATTTCCCGTGCCCTCCGCCATTTACCGTTGCCGTCGGTAGCGGCGGAGGTGATCGGGTCTGTGTGGCTCCTCAGCTGGGCTATGAGTGAGGGAAAAATGTCCCTCACCCGACCCCATAGCAGCTGTGGGCGGAAGTGACGTCAAAACGTCAGTCCCGCCCAGCGTCTCAAAGAGACACTTTTTTTCTGTTATTTGAAAAAATGACAGTCAAAATGTTTTATTTTTATTTTCCTTTTAAGCCTGCATATGAGATCTGAGGTCTTTTTGACCCCAGATCTCATATTTAAGAGGACCTGTCATGCTTTTTTCTATTACAAGGGATGTTTACATTCCTTGTAATAGGAATAAAAGTGATTTTTTTTTTCAGTGTAAAAAATGTTAAAATAAATAAAAATAAATAGGAAAACCCCAAAAAAAATTTTAAAGCGCCCCGTCCCGACGAGCTCGCGCGCAGAAGCGAACGCATACGTGAGTAGCGCCCGCATATGAAAACAGTGTTTAAACCACACAAGTGAAGTATCGCCGCGATCGTTAGACCTCCTCTGTATCTCAAAAAATGCAACCTGTAGAACTTTTTAAACGTCGCCTATCGAGATTTTTAAGGGTAAATGTTTGATGCCATGCCACGAGCGGGCGCAATTTTTAAGCGTGACATGTTGGGTATCATTTTACTCGGCGTAACATTATCTTTCACAATATATTAAAAAAAAATTGGGCCAAATTTATTGTTGTCTTATTTCTTAATTAAAAAAAGTGTATTTTTTCCAAAAAAAAGTACGCTTGTAAGACCGCTGCGCAAATACGGTGTGACAAAAAGTATTGCAATGATCGCCATTTTTTTCTCTAGGGTGTTTGAAAAATATATATATATAATGTTTGGGGGTTTTAAGTAATTTTCTAGCAGAAAAAACTGTTTTAGTCTTGCAAACACCAAAACTGAAAAACACCTAAGGTCCTTAAGTGGTTAATATACAGTGCCTTGAAAAAGTATTCATACCCCTTGAAATTTTCCACTGTTTGCCATGTTACCATGAAAAACGTTAATTTATTTTATTAGGATTTTGTGTGATAGACCAACACAAAGTGGCACATAATTGTGAACTGGAAGGAAAATGATAAATGGTTTTCATTTTTTTTTTACAAATACATATTTGAGAAGTGTGGCATGCATTTGTATTCAGCCCCCTTTACTCTGATACCTCTTACTAAAATCTAGTGAAACCAATTGCCTTCAGAAGTCACCTAATTAGTAAATAGAGTGCACCCGCGTGTAATTTAATCTCAGTATAACTACAGCTGTTCTCTGAAGCCCTCAGAGGTTTGTTAAAACCTAAGTGAACAAACAGCATCATGAAGGCCAGGGAACACATCAGACAGGTCAGGGATAAAGTTGTGGAGAAGTTTAAAGCAGGGTTAGGTAATAAAAAATAAATATCACAAGCATTGAACATCTCACGGAGCACCGTTCAATCCATTATCTGAAAGTGAATAGAGCATGCCACAACTGCAAACCTATCAAGACATGGCTGTCCACCTAAACTGACAGGAAAAGAGAGCATTAATCAGAGAAGCAGCCAAGAGACCCATGGTAACCCTGGAAGAGCTGCAGAGATCCACAGCTCAGGTGGGAGAAACTGTTCACAGGACAAATCAGGCCTAAAGGAAAGAGTGGCAAGAAGAAAGCCATTTGCTGAAAGTAAGCAATAAGGAGTTCCGTTTGCGGTTTGTGAGAAGCCATGTGGGGGACACGGCAAACATGTGGAAGAAGGTGCTCTGGTCAGATAAGACCAAAGCTTAACTTTTTGGCCTAAAAGCAAAACGTTATGTGTGGGGCAGAAAACTAACACTGCACATCACCCAAATGCACACTACACCGTAAAATTAAAACAGAAAACATTTATCATTTTCATTCCACTTTTAGGCCCCTTTCACACGGACGGATAGAATGGTGCTTTAAGCTGTGGATTTTACCGCAGCTAGAAGCACACAATTCTTTCCTATGACATCATTCACACACTACGGTTACCTGCGGTTTTGTTACCCGCGGTTTTGTGCAGATAGAAAAAATAGCCGCTTTCTTCTTTAGCTCTTTTACAGCGGCCCCCTCTCGACGTCTTCTTCGTGGGGGGGTCCCGGTCTTCACCGCTGTGCGGTTCTCTTCTGCCGGGGGAGGGTCCTGGTCTTCACCGCCATCTGGTTCTCTTCCACCGGGGGCCCCGCTCACTCCTTCTTTAGCTCTTTTACGAGGGGGGGTGCCCGGGCTTCTGTCACCTTCTGCCTCTCTTCTTCTCTTCTCCAATGTTGACACGCCGCTTCCTCCCGCTGTAATGCCGTGTGCGCGGCTCGCACCAATTTATATAGGCCTCTTATGACGTCACAGTCCCATCATGCTCTGGGCACAGTCTTAGTCCATAGGGTTCAATATTGAGTTGGCCCACCCTTTGCCGCTATAACAGCTTCAACTCTTCTGGGAAGGCTAGCCACAGGGTTTAGGAGCGTGTCTATGGGAATGTTTGACCATTCTTCCAGAAGCATATTTGTGAGGACAGGCACTGATGTGGACAAGAAGGCCTGGCTCTTAGTCTCTACTCAACTTCATCCCAAAGGTGTTCTATAAAGTTGAAGTCAGGACTGTGTGCAGGCCAGTCAAGTTCCTCCCCCCTAATCCATGTCTATCTGACTTTGCAAAGACTCAGGAAGACACAAAGCAAAAAATCAAGGTGGAGGACAGAGGCAAAACTCGATCTTGCAACTTGTGGATACTGCACCTAAGCATCAATTATGCAAACCTTCCTGATTTCCATAACGGCCATTAGACATCTACCTGAGAGAGAGGAAATGGTAGGGGCAAACCTTCATGCTAGGGGAGATGTATCCACATGTTTTGAGTTCTTGTATTACCATGGCTGTCTTAAAGTCCCTAAAGCCAAGAAGATGGAAGAAGACTTGTGGGTCCAGGAGCTAGAATCTTACTTGGAAGAACAAAAGGAACATGTTGATGTAAGATAGGAAGATGTTGACCTGCGCTGTCAATCCTTGATTTTGTGTAGCTGGCATTAGTGAATACTCTTACCATGTCATAATTTTAGCAAAAAAAAAAAACAGGAAGTGCGGAAAGGAGGCACTGTGGCTCCTCCATAGACACACATAGCATGGCATGGCTCCTACTCACAGGATTTTATTGAGAGCAGCAGGTGGCAACTCCATCTGCTGCCAAGTCTTCTATGAGAAGAGAGAGGGGGGGGGAGAGCTGCCACAGATGGCTACAGAACTGGATCGAGACTTGGCTCAGTTAAATGGTTAGAAGGGGGCTGGGGGAGCAGCTTTTGAATGTTTTTTTACCCTAATGAAGAGAATACATTAGTGTCAAGAATACAATGTTTTGCCTTTATAACTACTGTAAAGAGGAAGGCCTTCCATTTGTATATACCTAGGGTCAGTTTCTCCTGTAGGCAGCAGAATAATCCTACCCTACTTCCTACCATCAAGCTCTGTCCCTCAATGGACTATAGAGAAATGTAGCTTTTCTTTATACAATATAAACCACATACGTACCACAAATAATATTTGTAACTACAACCCTTATTTAAACAGGTTGTCAGAGTGGAAAATCACAATACATAGATGGCAATGCATTGTGTTGTGTTAATTCCCTTCTTGTGCAAGCTTGCTATGCAGTGTAATGTAATAGAGCTGAAAAAAGTTGCTGTTGTAGTCTATAAATATCTATATATGTCAGCTGCAATGTAGTGGATGTAGGACAGCAACATTTATTGGGCATACATTTTATTTATGACATTGAAACTATGGCAAACGTAGATATGTTTCGTGCTCAAACCATAATGTATTCATTCTATTATTCAGGAGTACATTGCACTATAATACGGTAAAATGAAAATTAAAGTACCAAGTGAAGTGAGTCACTAAACCAGGTTGTCATATTTGCCTTCTGGATAACATCAGTGTTTATGATTAAAAAGCTTCTTGTGGATGTTTATGTTATCTTACGTTGATTTTGTATATTTTTATTGTGAGTTTGGTTTTTATTTAATTGGCTGTTGTTAAGGATATTTTTTTGTTCATGTTTGGATACAAAAGAAACCACTGAGCTGAAAAGATGATTTTACATTTTATGCATTTAATTTAATGCATCAAATATATTCATAAAATGGCCAGTTTGTTTCAGACTGATGTTTACATTTATAGGAGGTGGCAGAGTATTAAACAGTTTTGATATTTTGGAGACTTACCTCCCAGGTAAAGTAGGTCTCATCCTATGAGAAATTTTTGTTTATTTTATATTAATGAAATGCAATGGGATTAGTGAAAATATCCAGAGGAGGACAGAGGCATTACATTTCCAATGTGAAGAACTATGGCAATTTAGTGGTGTAGCCTCGGTCCACAGTGCTGGCACAAAAGGATTGACTGAATGGACCTGGCTGTCAGTTTTCACTGTCTCAGCTGCCATTCCTGCTTGGGTTGATAGAGGGACAGGCACAATTGTGAAGAAAATATTGTTTCTTGTTTTGTGTAGGCTGTTTAAGTCCACCTACCACCCAAAAGGAAAATTATGTGGACTGCTGTGAATGCTGAGAGGAACTGAGGATTTTAAAAGATGCATTTCCTATACAGACTAAGCCTGCTATGTAGACTGAATGAATAAAATACAGATCACAGAGGCACTGAAGCTCTAGAAGAAAGGATAGAGGGATGTGAGGATGACATTCTAAGGATTACACTGTGCATCTGGTTGCTCACAAGCTGCTTAACCCTGCATCTGGGAAGGAGATAGGTGCAGTAGCAGTCATTCTTTAGTACTGTCACTGACACTGTCTAATAGCCCAGGAGAATGCAGCGGATTCTGTTTTATTGCGTTGCTAATCGGGAACAGATAGATCAGCTGTCATCACAGGAGGCAGTGAAAGGCCACTGGCTAACCTCCACTATACTTTGATAAATTGGAACAGTGCTGTCTGGGTGGATCACAGTGCAGGCCCCTTTACACGTTTGGAGGAACTTTATCGTGAGTGCTCCAACATCAGATTAGGGCCCCAATTTTCTGCCCATTGGGGAAAGGGTGTTAATATAGACTGAAGGACTATTATTGTGCTACTAACCCCTAGTATAGGGTTTAGGCATTACCCAATGTTCCACTTGTTTGCTACCAAACGTATAATGTTTTACATATTTGTTGTGCAATTACCACTGTTTCTGTTGTTTCAGCTATTGGGGTATTGTGTATGTTTGCAATACATTGTCCCCCTTTAGACCAGGTGTGTCAGGGTGCATAGTTTTGCATGTATCGTTGTGGGCACAGGGAAAAGGGGACCAAGGAAAACAACAGCTTTTTCAGTTGTAAGCACTACAGTGATCCCACCAGACACTCAAATAACTATTATAGCATACCTGCTTTTGAATGAATGCTTTTAAAACACACAGTACATGTGTACAGGCAACACAACAAAATCTTGGCTAAATAAACTGTTTGGAAGTTATTTGCTTTTAACTGGCTTGTATGCAGAGTGATGGTATCTCAGCAGCTAATGAATGTTTAAGTGTATCATTGAGCATAAAGAACCATGGTTTGCAGAATGTGGTTATACCAGAGGATGTTACTAAACTAACAGTCAATCCCTGTACATAGGACCAGGATTCCCAGCGGTATAAAGTCCCCCGGGAATCTCAGCGGTAAAACCGCGAACCTGCTGGGTAAAGTTTCCCCCGTGTATACACGGACAGGTTTCCCGTCAGGAAAACTGCGGAGAGAGCTTTGGCCGGGAATCCCGGCCATGTGTTTGCTTCCTCGCAGTGTTTCCCCATAGGAAAACTTTCAGGTTTAAAACCGCTGGGAATCCAGCGAGAAAATAGAGAGCAGGTTCTCTATTTTCCCGCTGGGATTCCCAGCAGTTTTCCTGTCGGGTAAACTGCGAGGAAGCATACATACGACCGGTTTTCCTGGCCAAAAGCTCTCCTGGCAGTTTTCCTGGCAGGAAAACCGGTCGTGGTTATGAGGCTTCAAGAATTGGAATCAGCCATTGTATTAAATGCAATTTTTTTTTTATAAGTCTAAGCCCAAGTCCTGGCCAAAAGCTCTCCTGGCAGTTTTCCTGGCAGGAAAACCGGTTGTGGTTATGAGGCTTCAAGAATTGGAATCAGCCATTGTATTAAATGCAATTTTTTTAATAAGTCTAAGCCCAGGTTCACACTGGGTACGATTTAGTTCGATTTGAGATGCGATTTCACATGTGAAATCGCATCTCAAATCGGCGGCATTTGCTGGCAATTGCCGGCAATGACACAGTCCTAATCAGTGCGACGCCGCATCTGCGGCGCTGCACCGATTTCAAAAAGTAGTTCCTGTACTACTTTTTTCGATTTGAGGACGCGATTTACATTGACATCTGTGCAGAAACATCTGCACAGATGTCTCTTAAATTGCGGCCGAAATCGGGACTCCCAGCGGGAGTGAAATCGTTCGAGTTCAGCTGAACTCGCACGGCTTCACTCCCGCAGCCCAGTGTGAACCAGGGCTAAATTTGAGACAGACATATTTTTACATTTGCATCTATAATGTGCTTACAGCTAAATATTTTTTTTAGGAAAGGATATGTTTGTGGAGTGGCTCAAATGTGGTACTGAAAAGTTCCTGGCAAAGGGATATGGAATATATGCTCTTTGCAATAGGGCTAGATGTTCAGAAATACAGGACTTGTACTAATAATTCAATATAAATAATTATTAATAGGCTGTTTTCAGTCCTTGCTAGGTGCTTTTAACTAGTTGCTAATATATAAAAACAGCTACAAGGGGTCTGGTGTATGAACTGCCATTCCTATAGGCAGAAGATATGGTTGCAGATAGGATTGCCTTATAGGTGAATTTTTTTAGCACCATCCACATAACAGTAGCAAAAGCGATGGCTTTAGATGTGTGCATAATCCACTGAAAAGCATTCTGCATTTGGATAGCTTTTCAGAGGTGATTAACAGGCATTGAGGATCTGATGTGATACCTTAAAACCTGTTTTAATACAAATTTTGCAGAACAAATGCTCATTTGCATTACATTGCATTGCACATGATTGCAAGTTGTTTGTGGCTTTCCTCATTTGCTTGAAGGTGTAATCAATGGGTGGCAAGACATGTTGAATAGTTTTCGCTGCACCCACAAAGCATCGCAACAGCATCACGTGAGCACCCCTGTTTGTTTCCACTGCAGCTATACGTGCTTTTTGTCATGACATCTTTGTTCAGATCTGTCTTGTTCCAGCGTTACACAAATTACACTTTTATCTGACATCTTTAGAAGGGAGATATTGTTTTTGTGACTCAAAATATAGGTACTCATAATGGTCCCAATCAACAGGAGTGTATTTGTAATAAAGTACCCATAGCTGAGGTGACTTTGTTCACAGAGCCCCTACTCCGGTCTATCTCCTGTTAGACCGGAGTACTTTCAAATTACCCGCGTTGTATCATTAGTTTGAATCCTCAAACCATGATACGACGGCTTCGGGCTTCGATCCGACAGGCTTGCGTCTTCGTACGCCTTCGGATCTACGCTGCAATCTTTTTGCAGCAGCTGGGTGGAGTTCGAGTCGTTTTCCGCGTCGGGGTATGCAAATTAGCTTTTTCCGGCGATCCACAAAGTTACGATCGTCTTTCGTAATCTCTTACAGCATCTGTAGTCATCTTTTTGCTGCGTAAAGTTATACCAGCTATTAGCTGGTCTATAGTTAGATGGCCCATGTTAAGTATGGCCGTCGTTCCCGCGTCGAATTTCAATTTTTTTTTATTTTTTGCGTAAGTCGTCCGGGAATAGGAATGTACGTAAACGACGCTACTCAAAAAAAAATGACGTAACAACGTTATTTCGCGCAATGCACGGCGGGAAATTTCAGAACGGAGCATGCCCAGTTCGATCGACGCGGGGACGCACCTAATTTAAATGCTTCACGCCCCCTAATCGCGTATTTCGATTCCGTTGCGAGAAATACACTACGCCGCCGTACCTTATGGGCCGAAATCTACCTGAATTAGTCTTAAAGCCAGGTAAAATACAGCGGCGTAGTGTATCTCTTAGTAATCCTACTTGAAGAAAATAAACCTGTTACTAGGCTAAAATAACTATTACAGAAGAAAATCTTCTATGACCATTATGCTTATTGCCATTTGAGGAGGGTATATATATATATATGTTTAAACATATTACAGCATAACTGACAATTTGGTAGCCAATGTTTAATTTACTATATCTGACTTTATCTGCTACTTTACACATATGCATAGTAGCAGAGGTTTTGCAAACCCGTTATATGTGATATGTGAACAAACAGGTTGCACAATACAGATCCTTAGGCCGCATAAACCCGATCGGTCAAAACCGATGAAAGCGGACTGAAGTTCAGTTTCACCGGTCCAAACCGATCGTGTGTAGGCCCCATCGGTCAGTTGTACTTCGGTCCAAAAACAGAGAACTTGCTTTAAAATTGAACCGATGGACGCCTGACCGATGGGTCAAAACCAATCGTTAGTTTGCAAAGGTATCGGTCAAACGGCCGCGCATGCTCAGAATCAAGTCGACGCATGCTCGGAAGCATTGAACTTAATTTTTTTCAGCACGTTGTGTGTTTTACGTCACCATGTTCTGACAAGATCGTTTTCTTTAACCACTTCAATACCCAGCCATAGACAATTGACGGCCTGGGATGGGATTTACCATCCTAAGTGGCCGTCAATTGACGGCCTGGGTATTGCAGGCGAATATCTGGACGATGCCTGCAGCCAGAGGCATCATCCAGATATCCATCTCTTCAGCCGGCGATTCTGCACAAAGTAAGAACGATCATAGCGGCGGTTCCGCCGCTTGATCGTTCTTACAGGCCGCGGGAGGGGACATCCCCCCCCTCCCGCCGCCATCCGGTGCTTCTCCGGGCTTACCTGTACCTTCGGGGGCCCGGAGAACGAATCGTCGGCGGCGGCAGGAAGCATAGAGATGACTGGTGACCAGATGGTCACCAGTCATCTCTATGACCGTCGGAGGACCCGGGCGCGATCTGATGACGTCACGCCCGGGTCCCCGTATGTAAACAAAGCCGCGATTGCGGCTGTAAGTCACCATTCATGAGATCGGTGAATTTTTTTTCACCGATCTCATGGTTTCCAGCCTGGAGGTGAGATGTGAGGTCTTATTGACCCCACATCTCTCCATAAAGAGGACCTGTCACACACATTTCCTATTACAAGGGATGTTTACATTCCTTGTAATAGGAATAAAAGTGGAAAAAAAAAAAAAAAAATGAAAAAAAGTGTAAAAATAAATAAAATATAAGTAAAAAAAAATAATAAAAGATAAAAAAAAAATGAAAACGCCCCTGTCCCCGATAGCTCGCGTGCAGAAGCGAACGCACACGCAAGTCCCGCCGACATATGTAAACGCCGTTTAAACCACACATGTGAGGTATCGCCGCGTGCGTTAGAGTGCCAGCAACTAATCTAGCACTAGATCTCCTCTGTAAATCTAAACTGTAACCTGTAAAAAATAAATAAAGCGTTGCCTAGGGAGATTTTTAAGTACCGAAGTTTGGCGCCATTCCATGAGTGTGCGCATAATTAAAGCGTGACATGTTGGGTCTCTATTTACTCGGTGTAACATAATCTTTCACATAATACAAAAAAATTGGGCTAACTTTAGTGTTTTGTTATTTTTTTAATTCATAAAACAATTTTTTTTACAAAAAAAAGCGTTTGAAAAATAATTGCGTAAATACCGTGCAAGATAAAACTTTGGAATGACCGTCATTTTATTCCCTAGGGTGTCTGCTAAAAAAAACATATATAATGTTTGGGGGTACTGTGTAATTTTCTAGCAAAAGAATGATGATTATTACATGTAGGAGAGAAGTGTCAGAATAGGCCCGGTATGGAGGTGGTATAAAAGCCTAGTATTGAAGCGGTTAATGATGGTGTGTAGGCACATCAGACCGTCAGTTGGCTTCGTCGATTAACCGATGAAAACGGTCCTTCGGACTGTTCTCGTCGGATGGACTGATCGTGTGTACAAGGTCTTATAGGCATACATTGTTTTGATATTTTGCCTGAGCAATAAATGCAAGTTAAATGCCATTTCACTGCTGCTCCTTACATTTAAAATACTTTATCCTGGTGAATCGAAAAATTCGATTATTTTTTGCTTCTGTTTTAGGCTGGGTTCACCATCGCTACATGTGGCTCCCAGCAGGGGTCCATTGCGTCCTGGTTTACTGTTTCAGGTTTGATTTCAGCATGCATTTTTTGCTAAAATCGGACCTGAAATGGACCAAAAGACACACACGGCTCCTGTGCAATTCGCACCGGAGCCGTAGCGGAGATATGTGAACCGGCTCCATAGAGAGCCAGTCAAAATCTCCTACAATTGCAAATTGGATAACTGGATAAATTGGGAAACTGCATCCAATTCGCAATGGTGTGAACCCAGCCTTAAGGTTTGAGATAAAGGTTTGATCAATAAGGGCTAAACATGTGTGTATTTAACATTTCTTACAATCAATCTAGTGAGGCAAATTCACAAAAAACAAGTACTGTATATAAATGTGTTAAAATGTAAAAAAAAATTAAACCTCATTTTAATTGAAATGTGCAGATTACAAAATGTCTTCAATTCCACAATTTGTACATGTTTAAATATTTCCACAATGTGTTAAAACTAAAAAACAAACAAAAAACAAAACTATACCTAGAAAAAGCAGTTGCTATTGTTAAAAAACACTTTAAAGTAGAAGTGAACCCCCTTATTGTTTTCAGCCAACGAAGCTGCCATCTTTGCCTCTGTTTCATCTACAACTGCCGTGATGCTGCACATGTGATCAGTTATGACACCAGCCATTGGATGGTTTGACAGTTTGGTTGAGAGCACAATCAATGGGAGTGTTACATTTCCAGAAACTATTTTATGGATGGGTTTACGTCTGCTTTAAGATCAGGCTTTTCTTCTTGTTTACATGTAACAATCAGTATTTTTTTGCTACAAAATTTATTGGAAACGTCCAAAAAAATAATGTTTTTTTAAAGCAGAGGCCCTAGAGAATAAATTGGTGGATTTTTAAATTTCAAGTCAAGGTATTTGCGCATAACGCAATTTAAAAAGAAGAAAAAAATACACTTTTTTTAATTTAATGCAAAAAAACTGAACCCAATGTTGGTAAGATAGAAAGATGATGTTACGCAGAGTAAATAGATACCAAACATGCCATGCTTTAAAATTATGCACGCCAGCACATCCATGCAGGCTTTAAAACCTTTACAGGTTACCACTTTAGATTTACACAGGAGGTCGGGTACTCGAATTACTGCCCATGATCTGATGTTTGTGGTGGTAACTCACATGTGCGGAATGATCAGTGTTAGGGTGCATGTGGGATTGATGCGCGCATTCACCTTTATGAGCAAGCACAGGGGGATGGGGGCACTTTAAATTTTTATTTCTTACATTTTATATTTTTTACACTGTCACATAAAAAAAATTGTGATCGTTTTTATTGCTGTCAGAAGGAATGTAAACATTTCCTCTGTCAGCAATAGGCATGTGACAAGTACTCTTTAGGGAGTTACCCAAAAAATGACAGAGTACAGAAATTGCATCTTCTAATATCCTTATGCAATATGTGAAGTCATTAATATACACTGGTACCAAAACCATTGTGACCTCCCCCTTCATAAGTGAGCATAGTTATTACCAAGAGTAAAAGTGAAGGAAAATCCCACATTTTGGATTGTCCGTGGAAAAGTAATAGGGGGGAAATCTTTCAATGGTGACACAAGCCCTGGCAACCCTGATCAAAAAACAGGGATTTCTTGGTAGGGTTTGTTGTCAATGGGATTTTCCCAATTATGGATACATCTCCCTATGTTTCCAGACATGTGTACGCATGTGACGATTGGGGGGTTGCTTGTGTGGGTGTCCTAGGCTTACACCACTTTCTCGCCACACATTGTGTGTGGTGGGCTGTAGATGCACACACATGCTTATGCTCGAGTTATTATATTTTTTTCAACAATTCCCTTTATAATGCAGGCCATACACGGTCGAATTTCGAACAAATTTTCATTTCAAAATCAGAAAGTTCGTTTTTTTTGTGATCTGATGATGCCACCATTGATTTTCGAAATTCCAAAACTTTCATGTTGCCTGGAATATTCGTTTCTCTCCGGGAATATTCTTTTCTCTCCGTAAATATTCCTTTCTCTCCGGGGATTTTCTTTTCTTGCACATGCACATTTTATTTTTCTATTACATTTCTTGCACAATTCTCCCATCATTGATAAGAAAATCGGACGATTTTCCAAAAATGTCCAACATGTCGGATTTTTGAAATTTGTTTGCCACACGAAAATCGACTGTTACTGCAGCCCACTAACAGTGTGAAATTCCAAGAAAATTCTTTGATACGATTTTCGAAAGAAAGAAAATTATTTCGAAATTCGAACCGTGTATGGCCGGCTTAAGGATATATATTTAAATGTATTGCTATTTGATCCTTCCTTATGCATGTATGTTTTGCACCTTCAGAGACATATATGGCTTATATGTACATATACATTTCTTTGTTCATGTTTGCTAGCTGGCCATGGGCTTTGTTCAGTGCATATATACATGCACATATGCATGAATGGAATTGGAGGCTTGTTCTTAGTGGGAATTCCCCGATTATGGACAAGTCTTTATATGTCTCCAGACACGTGCCTGGATATTTTTATCCAATTTTTGATATAAATAAAGTCGATATTGCATTGCATGGGTGTGCAGCCATTCATCCTATTTTTCTTCACTCGATTTCTGCTAGCAGTGGCAGGGTATGCACCCCATTGCTTGCATCATGCTTTGTAGATTATGGTCTGTGTTATTCATCTGTGAGCAGTAGTATCTTTCTATTAAACACACTACAGAGGTGAGGGTCCCCCTCCAAGTGAAATAAACAAAACCAATAACAATTTTCACAAGTACAGTATATTGGTTTTCGTCACAATCCTCACACGTTATTGGTTTTGTTTATTTCACTTGGAAGGGGGCCACCACCTCTGTAGTGTGTTTATTATCACTTTGTATTACTGACTAGCACAGCATCGTTTTCTGTTGTTTTATTAGAAGTATGGGAACACATTGGGGTGCTTGCGGCAGCTCTCTTTTTTGGTTGATTGTCACATGACAGCTTCTGTGTTTTTTCTTGCCTTTTAGAAGTTCTGCCTGGCAGCAGTAATTGACAATGCATAGTAGCTGTGATAAGGAAAACATAGGGATTGCTGCTGGTGAAGTGCAGATTTGTTTAGGACAGGGGTAGGCAGCCTTTCAGAGGCGGAAATCTACCTGAACAGCAAAAAAGAGATCAAATATCACGACGCTTACTGCCCTTATTTTTTTTAATTAACTAGTAAGTCCCAAGAGTATGGAAAACCTAGACAAATATAATAAAGCAAATATCACCAATTTTATTTTTGTATTATTTTATTTTTTACTTTTTTTTTTTAGGAGTCTCTTTGTTAAAATATTAGGAGTCTAAACAGGCCCCTGGTGTCTGACTTTTAAAACAAAGTAAGAGACTGAGGACAGAGATTCCCCATTCCCTTTCTCTGCAGCCTCAGCTGTATTGGACAGTAAATGAATATGAAGTGCTCCATGTTGAGAGGATTCCTATTTTACCCATTTTACTGCGGCAGGTCGGCTCTCCTGGGCGAGAGCCCGTAGCTCTACGTCGGCTCTTCAGCGGCGACTAGGGGGCGCATGCGCGCCACAGGCGGCCGGCGCGCGTGCCCCCGATCGCCCCCAAATCCCGTGTGCGTGCCCGGCGGGCACGATCGCCGCCGGGCACACGCGATTGCTCGGTACAGAGCGAGGACCGGGAGCTATGTGTGTAAACACACAGCTCCCAGTCTTGTCAGCGGGGGAAATGCTGATCTTCTGTTCATACAATGTATAAACAGAAGATCAGTGATTTCCCCTAGTGAGGCCACCCCCCTTCAGTTAGAACACACCCAGGAACATACTTAACCATCTTCCCTGCCCCCTAGTGTTATTCCCTTCACTGCCAATGGCATTTTTATAGTAATCCAATGCATTTTTATAGCATTGATTGCTAAAAAAATGCCAATGGTCCCAAAATAGTGTCAGAAGTGTCCGCCATAATGTCGCAGTACTGAAAAAAAAAAACCTGATCGCCATTACTAGTAAAAAATATTTTTTTATAAAAATGCCATAAGACTACCCCCTATTTTGTAAACGCTATAACTTTTGCGCAAACCAATCAATAAATTTGTTTTTTTAACAAAAAATATGTAGAAGAATACGTATCGGCCTAACCTTTTTTATATATTTTTGGGGGATATTTATTATAGCAAAAAGTAAAAAATATTGCATTTTTTTCAAAATTGTCGCTCTATTTTTGTTTATAGCGCAAATAATAAAAACCGCAGAGGTGATCAAATACAACCAAAAGAAAGCTTTATTTGTGGGAAAAAAAGGATGCCAATTTTGTTTGGGAGCCACGTCGCTCGACCGCGCAATTGTCAGTTAAACAACACAGTGCCGAATCACAAAAAGTGCTCTGGTCATTGGGCAGCAATATGGTCCGGGGGTTAAGTGGTTAATGATATATTTACCTGCCCCTTCCATACTGGAACATCCCCGGCAGATGTTGGCGGTAGAGGAGAGTAGAGAAGCTGGCAGCACTGCCGGGGAGGGGGAGAGACCAGGGGAGGACACAGGGGAACACTGGGAAGCTAAACAGGAAGAACCGAGACAAGAAGGGTGGCATGAGCATCATTTACTGTTTCCTATCCTTTTTCCTCCCGTAGCCGCTGAATGCCAGCAGAAGGGAGGAAAGAAGGGGCAGCTTTCATCGGCTGCAAGAGGAAATGAGATGGGAATCAGTAAATGCAGCCCCCACAGCTCTCCTGTCCAAGTTCTGGGGGTACGCAAGAAAGGACTATAGTCTACTCGTCACCTATCCACAATCGATGGGTAGATCATGATCGATGGGTTGCCGACCCTCCGGTGTAGGGCTTGTAGGCACTGGTTTCTGAAAGTAGATGTAAGCTCTTGGTGAATATCCTTTACGTACCAAAATACTGTGTATCCTGGAGAATTTGGAATTTGGGGAGGGAAAGGTTTTTACCTCTTAATGCTAGTGATGTTCTGCATCCTCATTACAGTTTGTCCCTGTTCACATGCACTACATTAACGTACAATTGTCCCAACGATTGTCTATTACCTGTATATCGCTGTGAACTGCGTTTATCAGCACTCTTTCTTACTACAGTATGTGTGCAATCTTGCATGACAATCTGGAACAAGGGGCCACCTAATAAATTACTTATATCTTTGTTCAATGACAGCCCATTTAAGAGTGTATTTCATACATATAACTGTAATTAAATTACCTATTGATTATTTATTTTATATTATTCAGTGATAGCAACAAGTGTGATGGTATTGATCAATTCAGAGAGATTTACACTTTACACTTTCCAAATGTATTGGATTTATTATATATTTTAATGTACATTAATTCTACCGTACAATAGATATGAATTTTAGCTTGGCATATATGACATCAGTAATTTATTTTTATTTTTTTCATAATACCTCTTAAATAATACACTCAACAAAGGTTAGGTCTTCCTGAGATGATTTGAATCACAGCTAGTAACAGAGACATTGTGAATAAAAATAATGAATGAGTGCTGTATGCCACAGTAGAAGATGCCATTCAGAATCCTTTGTGTAGCAGTTTTTTGACGTCATTCCAGAATTTAATTGTGACACCGCCTATATAACATCCATGTTTCCATTATCTGTAATAGCATACACCTTGTAGTGCTGCAATGCTATTGATATCATTTTATGTTCTTTCTGACAGGAGCAATTTTCTCTTGCTCGCCAAACAGATTATTAAAAACCTAAACGGCTGCACGTAGTTTTGAGCTTTTTACATTTTTAATCACCTCTAAATTAAAATTTGAGAACAAGGTGAAATATCACAGAAAAACTACTGAGTTTTATCTCATGCACCATATGTTGGTCCTTTATAATTGGAAACCATAATATACCTTGGTCATTGTTAAGGGAACATAACCTCTGTTATTTCCCCAGAGTACTGATGCAAAATCAGCTATTGAATATGTTCCATTGCAAAATATAAAAATATAGAAAAAACATGCATTGTATTTTGCTTCTGTGTTACAATGAGCTTAGGACTTTATTGCAGATATGCGGTGTTTTTTTTAGTTGAGAACTTTAAGGCCACTTTCACACTGAGGTGCTTCTAAACTGCCAATAAAAATACTGAGCACGTTTGAACAGCTTTTCAGGCGCTTTTGAAGCGCTTTCCATTAATTTCAATGGAGAGGGAAGTTTTTCACAGGCCTTCCAGCAAACTGCCCCAGTGTAAAAGCATTCATTGATTTTAATTAAAATAGGTTTTCCTGAGCTTTTTAGGCAATGTTTTTAGCATGAAAGCGCCTGAAAAGCGCAATATTTGGGAATATACATTACATAAGACTTGGGGCAATAACCTTTTTAAGTGTCATTATACTGTACATCCAACATATCAGTGGACAATAGCGCACTGTAGTTGTAAAATTGTTTGTTTTTAATCTTGCCCCGCTTATAGTTGTATTGCTAATGGCAAGATAATCTGATTATCGTTTTATTGTTATTATAATAAAGTGGATGTAAACCCACTCTCATCCCTCCTAAACGACTGCCATAGTGCTGATCTATAAGGACATAGATGTCTCTTGCATGTATCCTTACCTATAAAATGTCTCCCCTCTGTCTGTTATAAGAACTGAAAAACTGCAGATTCTGTGGGTGGATCTGTTGTCTGGAGCTCGTGGGTGGAGTCATGATGTCAGTAGACTCCCCGCCCACCTCTACACTCTCCTTGTCAACATGCATTTTGTCCTTTGTATTACTTACACTGAATCCTGCTATGATCACTAACATCCAGTTAAAATACTGAAAAGTAACCACCCATTTAGAAAAGGAGTGGGGGTGGGAATTAAAAAATAATGCCTGCCTCCAGGCTAGTGCATGAGATATGTAAATAACCTGTCACTCACAGCAAGGGGGCGGAACGGACCAAGGTTTTTTTCCGTTTTATCTCACTGAACAATAAAAGTGGATTGATCAGAGCTGGATTAACTCTTTGTGGCAAGACTGGGCACAGATGATAAGAAATCTTTGACTCTACATTGTGACAACAAAAAAAATTAAAAATGTAATTCGGGTTTACATCCACTTTAATAGATTTCCTCACAAAACATGTTCATATTTAGACTTTATATCATCTTGAGATCTCAAATCATCCCCAATTCATACACCTTCAGACCTCAGCTCAGCTCCAATTAATGCACCTTCAGATCCTAGATCAACTCCAGTTCAACTCCAGTTCCTGCAACTTTAGTCATCACATAAACCCCAATTCATGCATCTTCTGACTAGGGATGAGCCGAACACCCCCCCCCCCCCCCGGTTCTGTTAGCAGCAGAACATGCGAACAGGCAAACAATCAGTTCGAACACGCAGACACCATAAAAGCCTGTGGGACAGGAACATGAAAAATCAAAAGTACTAATTTTAAAGGCGATTAGCTGCAAGTTATTGTCTTAAAAACTGTTTGGGGACCTGGGTCCTGCCCCATGGGACATGTATCAATGCAATTTTTTTTTTTTTTTAACTGAATTTTTTTTCAGGAGCAGTGATTTTAATAATGCTTAAAGTAAAACAATAAAAGTGGAATATTCCTTTAAATTTTGTACCTGGGGGTGTCTATATGCCTGTAAAGTAGCGCATGTTTTCTGTGCTTAGAAAACTCCTCCCAATGTTGAGGGCACGTGGCACGTGGCCTGGTACGGTTCAGGAGGGGGGCATTCTCTCACCCGCCTCTTTTCCAGTGACCTGCCAGGTTGTGTACTCTGATAAGGGTCTGATATGGATCTTTGGGGGAACCCCACGCCATTTTCTTTTTAATTTTGGTGTGGGGTTCCCCTTAAAATCCATACCAGACCTGAAAGGTCTGGTATGGATTTTTGAGGGAACCGCACACCATTTTTAAGAAAAATTGGTGCAGGGTTCTCCCTAATATCCATACAAACCTGAAGGGCCTAATATGGAATTTGGGGGGGGGGGGGGGGCACACATTGTTTTTTAAATTTTGGTTTGGGGTTCCCCTTAATATTCATACCAGACCCAAAGGGCCTGGTAATGGACTGATGACTATCCTGTCATGATTTCAGAAATTATGAAATTCCCTGAAAAGTCAATCTAAGACTATAACTTCAACATTATTTGTATTAAGTAAACATCAATGTTAATTAGCTGAACAGATTGTATCAAAAGTAAAGGCCATTGTATTTGCACTACATGTATATAGGAAAGAACCGAGCAACCAGTGAGAAGCAAGGTTTCGTCTGATTGGTCTTTCCACCAAGCTCACCTAAAAGCATAAAGCATTCATTTTGAGAATGCCAGACATGACTGGGTTTATGCTTGACTTGAAAGGGTCTCTATATAAAAGTTTTTACACTTTTTTTTATAATTTGTGTGAATCTCATGTACAGACATTTATAAAAAGAAACTTAAATGTTCAGTGTCTACTGTATTTTTTATTGTGCAGGCTTACTTATGAAATATTTATATTTCTCCCATTTTTAGGATTACTTTTTTTTATCTAAGGCAATTTTTCTGGAGTGTCAGAGGCCACAAAGTCTAATAAATGCTGTCTGCCAACTCCATTACCTTACATCCTTTTACATATAGGAGATATACGTGACAAGCCAGCAACTGTCAGGCTTCTGGTGATCTCCGACCCTTTTGAAACTTCGGATTGCGAGTAACGCGGTTAACGAGTGTTTTGCAATGCAAGCATTTATGAAAATCCTGATTCGGTTTTGTCTCGCAAAACAAGGATTCAAGCCACAGCGGTGTGCAGTACGTGGAAATACTCCATTCTTGAGCATTTCCAAGGTTTTTTGAGTTCAGCCAAGATGTCCCTGAGCCTTTCTGTGTATTTCCGAGTCTCTCTGCCGCCCCCCCCCCCCACCTCTGGCCACATACGGTATCGCATGCCATAGAAGTCAATGCAAAACAAATTATTTTTGTTTCCATTGAATTCTATGGGGAACTTTGATATGCGAGTGCTTGGATTACAAGCATTCTCCTGAAATGGATTATGCTCGTAATCCAAGGTTGCACTGCATTACCAGCAATAATTCTAGACCTCTCTCTGTAACTCAAAAGATGCAACCTGTAGAATTTTTTCAAACATCGCCTATGGAGATTTTTAAGGGTAAAAGTTGGACGCCATTCCACGAGCGGGGGCAATTTTGAAGCGTGACATGTTGGGTATCATTTTACTTGGCGTAACATTATCTTTCACAATATAAGAACAATTGGGCTAACTTTACTGTTGTCTTATTTTTTTTAATTAAAAAAAGTGATTTTTTCCCAAAAAAGTGCGCTTGTAAGACCGCTGCGCAAATACGGTGTGACAAAAAGTATTGCAATGACTGCCATTTTATGCTCTAGGGTGTTAGAAAGTAAGTGGGGTTTTAAGTAAGTTTCTAGCAAAAAAAATGTTTTAATCTTGTAAACAACAAATCTGAAAAACAGGCAAGGTCCTTAAGTGGTTAACCGAGTTCTGTGAAGCCGTAGGGCAGGGATCCTCAAACTACGGCCCTCCAGCTGTTACAGAACTACAAATCCCATGAGGCATTGCAACACTCTGACATTCACAGACATGACTAGGCATGATGGGAATTGTAGTTCCTGAACACCTGGAGGGCCGTAGTTTGAAGACCCCTGCTGTAGGGTCTGGTGAGAGATCCTTAGGGTTTCCACCACCTCCATCATTGATACTTTAAATGTTCAGGAAAATGTGCACGCTCTCGACACAACAGGGTAAATAGGTTCAGGAACCTAAAGTGCAGAATAGAGACCCTCGTCCAGCAGTTTAGAGATGACAACTAAAACATTTTTTTTGCTTGCCATGTGATAGTACTAAATGTATTTAAATTTGACTACATACATTTAAATAAGTACAACAAATTTAATGAAGTCTGTTTAATAATATAATACAGTTAACTATGTAATAAGTAAATATATAGAACACCCATCTTTTTATTTATATTTTTAGACTGTTTACATGATATATTTACCGTAGGTCTGTAAATTCTGCTTGTACCTGATATTTTTTTTAACATAAAAATAGTTATAAACCAAGCTGGTTCTTCTGTATTAGCTGCAGGCTGTACCCTGATAGTGGCACCAAGACTGGGAATTCGATCACTTGATGACATGCTTTCATGGTAAACATGCCAGAGGGATCTGTATGTCTATCAGACGGAGAATTGCACTACGTCGCATACAAAGTATTTCGTTTTACTATATAGCTTGTGCAAAAGTGCAGCAGTGGTTAATGTACCAACATAAATCTATGCAGGGAGTCTAAGAGGAAGAAATGGAAACAAATATTAATTTCCTGAAAGCAAGTGAAAAAATATGTGTTGCATTTTAAAAGGAAAATGTAGTGACACTTTTAAATAGCACATCGTTTGAATGAATATTTCGGTATTTTGAATATGACATTCATATTTTTTGTTTCCTGTTTTGTCATTTGTATATTAGTTACTAAAAGATTCATTCATTGGCACCACTCTGCTTCTCACAACAACTATTGAGATAATGAGTTTTATTTAATAAAGGGGGTAAAAACTGTTTACTTACCAAAGTGAAAAGAATATGTTTTGATAGCACTTGATTGGTTAATAAGGTGCTTTGGGACAAGCACATACAAGAGACTTTAAATGTATCTCAAGTGGAAAATTACAAATCAAAATTATGATATATTACACACTGTATAGCCCTTGGAATCTGTTCTTTTAATTCATCATTTAAATATTATTGTACAACCCATAGAACATACAGTAAAAACATTGCAAACTTTACTTTTTTTTTTTTTTTTTTTAACCATACAGAATCAATGGGGATATTTATATCAAAGCCCATATTTCTAATCAATCAGCAATCAATTCGACATTTTCTAAGGATGAGGTCATTGATGATACATATGTCTACAATCTGTTCCATGTAAAGGTAGAGAGAAGGAAAAGAGACTGATGACCCACAAATACAGACCACCACACCCCAGTATTGGAAAATGCATACCAAATGTATCTTAGTACTGGTTGCAACAGACTTATAGGAAAAATATATAGGAAAAAAGCACTGCAATATCATTCAGCTACCCAGCTGGAAATAATCAACCAATTTTCTTGGATACAAACATATAAACAATGGTGGATGCTGGAGCAGCAGCTGTATGGACACTGCAAGGCACAATCCTTTGTTAAAATTTGGCATGTCTGCAGGAGCGGGTGCAAAGATCCAAACTAAGGCACTGTGCCACATACCTTCTTGTATTTCTTTCCTGCCTTTGTGTACCAGGGAAACAAATGTTCCTGTAGTATCCTATGTCCTGCCCATAGTTGTAATGTGTGGAAAGATAACTGCAGATGACACGTTGCCAGTATTTTGTATTTACCGTATATACTCGAGTATAAGCCAAGTTTTTCAGCATTTTTTTTGTGCTGAAAATGCCCCCCTTGGCTTATACTCGAGTCACCTTTTTGAGCCTGATCTCCTGTACCTTGGGGACCCGGTACTGGCCGGCCGTAGGTCCCCTAGACCCCTTGGCACACATGTATCTCCACTGTTCCTCTACAAGTGTGCAAAGTTTGTTGTCCAGGGGACCTACGTCCAGGGAGCACCGATTTTTCAAAACCTCTTTCATAGACTCCCATGTTAAACGGTCATTCCTCCAGTGATTTTGGGGACCCGTTACCGGACAGCTGTGTGTCCTCTGGACCCAGGACTTGTTACACGTGTAGCCCCATTTCTCCTCTACAAGTGTGTAAAGTTTGTTGTCTGGGGGACCTACGGCTGGGGAGCACAGATTTTTCAAAGCCAGGCACCCCTTCCATAGACTCCCATGTTAAACGTCAGTCCAGACATGGACACAGTGAGGCATGGGCACAGTGAGGCATGGGCACAGTGAGGCATGGACACAGTGAGGCATGGACACAGTGAGGCATGGGCACAGTGAGGCATGGGCACAGTGAGGCATGGGCACAGTGAGGCATGGGCACAGTGAGGCAAGGGTACAGTGAGGCATGGTCACAGTGAGGCATGGACACAGTGAGGCAAGGGTACAGAGAGGCATGGTCACAGTGAGGCATGCACAAGGACACAGTGAGGCAAAGTGAGGCATGCAGATAGACACCCTAGGCTTATACTCGAGTCAATACGTTTTCCCAGTTTTTGTGGTCAAATTAGGTGCCTTGGCTTATATTCGGGTCCGCTTATACTCGAGTATATACGGTAACCCTTTCAACACTTTCATGTCAGATTAAAAAATTTCTTCAGAAACAAGTTTTTTTATGTATTTTGTTGTTACCAAGAATATTATGTTTTTTCTTGGACACCCGTTTTCTTGTAAATACAGTATATGCTTCTCTATTCCTTGTATGTTCTCTAAAACAGCTGCCTTTGCTATTTGCTTTGAGCATTTTATCAGTTTCTAAAGCTGTTTTGTTGCTTGTCTTCCACCCATCATTGAACATTCACTGCACCTAATGAGCCAAAATTATTTGGCTTATTAATAGCACTGATTTCCATGAGATAGTCACAATATAAGCTGGAACAAGAGCTAATACCCCCCCCCCCCCCACACACACACACACACAAACCACAATAGCCCTGAAAATTAGTGCTTTAAAGATTTAAGGATCATTCAGAAATGGGATTTTGGCTATTTTCTTGTGTAGCGGTACCCCCGAAGGAGCTGTTGAGAATTGATGGGATGGCACGGAGGGATGGCACGGATTTACCTCATGTCTCCTTCCGAATGTGCAAATGAAAAAAGGAATTTCCGCGCCAATAGCTCAATGTGGAAAAAAATATTAATTTGTGCAAATATGGTGTATATATATATATATATATATATATATATATATATATATATATATATATATATATATATTGAGATAATACACACATATATATATATAAAGCTGCTCCTCGAGTGTAAATTAGTGTAAACTAATATGCAATGTGATAGGAAAGTGATAGAGGGCGCTCTGGTAAGATACCTGATATATAAACTACAAACACACTTGTGAGTCTAAAACTAAAAACAATGTGATTATGTGTAGTAGAGGGATATATAAAACACAATAGAATACACAAACAATTGTATATAAAAAAAGTGAATAGAATATATCAAAAATGTGCTATACAAATGATAGAACTAATGCGTCCTAAAAAGTTTTCTGGCAATGACAGACAGTGCAGTCCTTGAAATCCAAAAGGAAGAAAAAGAAACACAGAAAAAAATTCTTCAATAAGATTCCACAGCTCCTTCACCAGGCAGATAGAATCACCCCAACCGTGCTCAGAAAAAGATTGCGCTTACCAGATGGACATGACCTCTTAACGAAAAGAAGGTCAATCTCGCTTTATGCACGAGTATGCCTACATTCATTTGGGAGGGTTCTTCACCAACAAGCAAGAGGATTCACTCCATAGGGATGTACATAGAATAAATGGACAGAGAAAAAGCTCCCATAGTGCGATCAATTTAATAAAACTGGAATAAAAAACAAAACAGGCCAAGGGGCCACTTACATAAAACAGTGCCCTATCCCGGCACTGAGGCTGCAGGCAATCACAAACTGGGGATCGAGTACCACAAACGCGTGAGATGACCTCGCTCGGATGTGTGGACATGCAGTGATTCCTCGTAGATACGTTGCTGTATCCAATGTAATCATTCCTCGTGGATACGTAGTTGTATCAACTAGTTCGTTGTGAGTCTATGAAACAAACGCCGGGAAGGAGGACATCGGGCATACACGTGACCAGGCTGCGCCAACCGACGTACGTTTCGTATGAGTAACGTCTTCAGGGGGGCGTGCCTGGTCACTAGGGGTCACGTCTTTTATGCTAAACCACGGACGGATGTCCGGGAGAAAAATTAAAAATATATCTATATACATACAACGGGTTCAACCAGTTTAACTCTGCATTCTCAGTAACGGCTTAGGTTTACAAAGCAAAAGGACATTTTAACACAATGTATGCAAATGTTATCTCTAGTGCAAAAATCTAAACTAAGTCTAGATCAAACTTAGCCCTCATTTAAAAAAACATTCATTGTTTCTAAAAGAATTGAGCTCTGAAATTTCAAAGCCACTGTATCTAATATTTAGGGACTCATTAATGACAGGAATAGTACCACTGGATTGGCATAAAGCCAATGTGGTGCCCATATTTAAAAAGGGAACAAAGTCTTTACCTAGTAACTATAGACCTGTTAGTTTAACTTCTATAGTTGGGAAGATACTGGAACGTTTAATAAAAGACCACATGGATGAGTTCTTGCTGGAAACAAACTATTTAAGCAGCAGACAGCATGGATTCATGAAAGACAGAAGTTGTCAGACAAACCTGATTTCCTTTTATGAAGAGGTAAGTAAAACCCTGGACAGAGGCGTGGCAGTGGATGTGGTATACTTGAATTTTGCAAAAGCGTTCGATACAGTTCCCCACACACGGCTCATGTGTAAGGTAAGGTCTACAGGATTAGATATATCAGTTTGTAAATGGATAGAAAACTGGCTGAAAGACAGGATTCAGAGAGTTGTGGTTAATGATTCTTACTCTGAATGGTCCAAGGTTATCAGCGGTGTACCCCAAGGTTCAGTGTTGGGTCCCTTACTTTTCAATATATTTATAAATGATATTGGGTCTGAGATCCAAAGTAAAATTTCTGTCTTTGCAGATGACACCAAGCTATGCAGTGGAATAACGTCCTTGCAGGATGTCTCCAATTTACAAGCCGACCTCAATGCTCTGTCTAATTGGGCGACTAAGTGGCAGATGAGGTTTAATGTTGATAAATGTAAAGTTATGCACTTGGGGGCTAAGAATATGCATGCATCATACATGCTAGGGGGAGTTCAACTGGGGGGATCTGTAGTGGAGAAGGATCTGGGTGTTTTAGTTGATCATAAGCTCAATAATGGCACGCAATGCCAAGCTGCGGTTTCCAAAGCGATCAAAGTCCTTTCTTGTATTAAGAGAGGTATGGACTCCAGAGATAGAGATATCATTTTGCCCCTGTACAAATCATTAGTAAGACCTCATCTGGAATATGCAGTCCAGTTTTGGGCACCAGTTCTCAAAAAGGATATCGGAGACCTGGAGAAAGTGCAGAGAAGGGCAACCAAACTGATAAGAGGCATGGAGGAGCTCAGCTATGAGGAAAGATTAGAGGAACTGAATGTATTCACTCTTGAGAAGAGGAGAATAAGGGGGGATATGATCAACATGTACAAATACATAAGAGGTCCATATAGTGAACTTGGTGTTGAGTTATTCACTTTAAGGTCAACACTGAGGACAAGGGGGCACTCTTTACGTCTGGAGGAAAAGAGATTTCACCTCCAAATACGGAAAGGTTTCTTCACAGTAAGAGCTGTGAAAATGTGGAACAGACTCCCTCCAGAGGTGGTTCTGGCCAGCTCAGTAGATTGCTTTAAGAGAGGCCTGGATTCTTTCCTAAATGCACATAATATAACTGAGTACTAAGTTTTGTAGGTAAAGTTGATCCGGGGTAAATCCGATTGCCTTTCGGGGGATCAGGAAGGAATTTTTTCCCCTCCGGTAGCAAATTGGATCATCGCTCTGCTGGGGTTTTTTGCCTTCCTCTGGATCAACTGTGGGTATGGAGTTGGGTGTACGGGAGGATGTACTGTGTTTTACTTTGTTTTACTTTTGTTTGTTTTTTGTGGTTGAACTGGATGGACTTGTGTCTTTTTTCAACCTGACTAACTATGTAACTATGTAACTATGTAACTATGTTTCAAACCAAAAACATTATGGATTGATTACATGAATCTGGAAATGGTTGTATATCTGAACAAGGATGTTAGTATTAAATGAATGAATGGATATCGAATATATAAACATGAAAAAAAGGGGGATATGATATACTATGTTTATCCACAAAAGTAAATTAAAAAATATATATACATATGTTCTTCGTTAGGGGCCAACATACACAAAATTAAAATAGGTATAATTGGTAGACAACATTTGTTGACCAACCTTGGCCCATTACAACTATATGATTAGTTGTCGGCCAACATACACGAAACTAAAATTTTGGCAAAAATCATAAAAAATAGTAAAAATGTATGTAAAGAAACAGTTCTTATCCCCAGTCATATAATTAGGGATCCACATAACTATAGAATCAGAGTGAAAGAATATTGGTTGTGGGCCAAACAAACTAGAAATTTAAATCGTTCACCATTATTCCTATGTTGGTAGTTGGAGGTCCTTCCGAATGTCTAGGGGTGAATGGTGCATGCATCAGTAGAAAAGGAATGGCAGCAAAGAAATGTATTTTTATGTTGTCTTTATTATCCAGCCGGGTAAAAACTGTGAACAGATGATGAAAAGGACAGAAGGTTGAAAGGAGAACAGCAGATTCAGGCGTAGCAGTACTATTTGGAGCAGTCCTGCTCCTGTGCATAACACTTTCCACACCACTCCTTCCTGAGTGGGATTAGCGGACCCGGATAGGCCTCTCTTACTGACCTAGCAGCCGAACTATCACTCGAACCTTTTCAGGACAAAGTCTCTGCCACAGACCCTCCCGAATGAATGTCAGGGAGACGCCTCTGCCACAGGCCCTCTCTGATTGTAGATACAGAGGTAACCCTTCTCAGTAAAGTTATGCCTGGATCTTCTTTTCAACGTTGCCCAGGTACCAACTGAAAGAGGAGTCAATCCTTCAGTGTCCGGTTACCTTGATCCCCGGTGGTTCGTCGGAATCCTATTGGACCGCCAGCCTCTCATTGGCGCTCCTCAGATGGACTCCCCACTGAACAGCTACACTTGCTTGGGATCTTCAAAAGTGGGAACCCAGTCGACTACTGAGTCCCCGTCCTGCTTGAATGTTCCAGACCAATATGGCCCCAAAACCAGGAACACTGCGTGGCACACGCCCTGGGCAGGTAGGCCATAACGCTGGGGCGCGGTGATGTGGTCACCCTAAAGGTGGGTGCCACACTGGAAGAAGACCACGCCAACCTGGCATCTGTTCAATAAGTACCCTCTCTCAGCATGCCCAGCGAGGCCCAAGCCTCCTGATTGGCTGCAGGGAAAGGACACCCAAACCTCAACTCCACTGCTGCCACCTACTGCACCGGGGTGGGAAAACACCCCAGTACAACAGAATGGGCCCACAGCACAGCCAATTGATTGCAATTGTAATCAGAGTCACTTACACTCTGATTAAACTCTAAATTTCAATAGCACCGGTACTTGGAAGTAACTCGGCGCTACACACTCCCCCCACTTAAATAGACACTGTCCTCAGTGTCTCAAAAAAAGGTATTCAAGCCTGAACACCGGACCTGAATCTGCATAACAGTAAAGAAAGAGATAGGAAATATATAAAAAATGTAAAATATAAAAACATTACTTTGTACAAATATTCACAGTGATACATTATAACATTACATCCCTGACTATCTATCCTGCCCCATTCTCTGACAGTTTTGATAGATGATCAACAACCTGGAAAAAAAACACAATGGAAGAACATACTCAAAATATACATCAGTATACATCTAAAGTCACTGAGGGTGAAATTGAAGCTGCACCTTCTCTCATTTAAAAAGGTGAAACCTCCTTTCCCTCCCAAAGAGACACATCAAACATAAGTGCTAAGATTTTCTCAAACTGCAAGGCTGAGGAGAATATATACAAGTGATAGAATAGCGAAGTGAAGAAGAGCATCACAGCCATGGCATGTGTACACTGCCTCTGTTGCTCTGCATTTGAGCTTTGGGGTGCACACCCTAATGCTAAAAGGTTGTGCCCCCCTATGAGGGGGGTCATTGGTTATCACACAGACTGAACTTTAAAAATGTTTCCATCACATGAAGGGGGATGATATTAGTATTTCGGATGAACCCCTGTGAGCTGCTATATAATACCTAGAAGCCGCCGACACTTCCCAAACTTCCAAATATGTTATAATACAGAATATTTAAAATGAGTGCAGCACTATTACAAATATCAAAAAGTGGCATAAAAATATATACGTAATGTAAAATTTATAATCAAAAATAATCGAAAAATGCAATAATCAAAAAAATATATATATTTTTTACCAATAAATGTGCTCCATATTCAACTCAGTGTCCTTATAAATTCCAACAGATAGTGCAAAAAACAAACAGTCCTTTTGTTGATTTGTGGTATCACTATACATGGAGATAAAATCTTCACATTTATCCACCTGTGCATCTACAAATATCCTTGTGTCCCCACCAACGGTTGTGCCCTCACCTTTTAGGCTTATTAATAGCGACTTAGAATACCGGTTGTGCCCTCACCTTATAAGCTTATGAATAGCCACTTATGTAAGTGGAGGCCAATGGTTAACAATAAGGAAGCAGTACACCTGGTGATGTGGGAAGTAAAAACGGATGAGTAAAAGTAAAATCTAAGAAGGCCAATCAGAGGAGTGATTGACATCGAAGGTGCTATTAATAAGCCTATAAGGTGAGGGCACAACCGGTGGCAGTGACACAAGAATATTTGTAGATGCACAGAGGTGGATAAATGTGAAGATTTTATCTCTATGAATAGTGATACCACAAATCATCAAGAGAACTGTTTGTTTTTTTGCACTATTTTTGGAATTTATAAGGACACTGACTGGAATATGAAGCACATTGCACTTTATTGTTAAAACATTTTTGTTTTTGATTATTGAATTATAATAGAGGATTTACCTTACATATATATTTTTATGCACTTTTTGATATCTGTAATAGTGCTGCACTTACTTTATATATTCCGATGAGATTAGCAGTTTACACAGGAAAAGTTTATATTGTTTTGCTTTCAGTTTATTTAACACAAACTTAAAGGGACATTGCATTTCTGGCCAGATCAAAAGCCATTTTCTGTACTTGCTATAAAAAAAGTGCATAGCCTTAAAAATAAAAATGAATACAACCTCTTCATCTTAAGATCTGGTAACCTGCACTATATTACATATTTGGCCTTGGTTGTAGTTATCCTTATATGCTAAGAGCAGGCTTTGCAGGCTTTACTGATAGCAAAATAATATTTGTGGAAGAATTCAAGTCACCTTCTCAGCATGTCATTACTGTTAAAGGAGAAGTCAGCTACAAGAAGCCTTCCACTGACTCCTAATGGTTGAAAAGAAGGGCACCACATACCAGGGGAGAGCTGGCAGGGCGGGGGGGGCAGGGTGGAAATCTCCCCCCGGGCTGGTGGCACTATGCACAGCCCCCAGCCGCCAATACCAAATGCTGTTTTTTCAGAGCAGGAATATGCCTGCCAGAGCTCTGTTAACACAGGTCAAGGCCGCTGCTCACCTCCCACTGTGCAGCCGTGCCTGTGTCAGATCCGAGGTAGATGGCTGCAGAGCTGAGCTATGTCTCATCTCACACATAGCTCAGCCTCAGCGCACACCAGCGCTGACATCCCCTACTCTCTCTGCACAGACACGAGGACTCTGATGTAAGGGGAGGCTCTGTGCGGACTCTGATGTAAGGGGGGTCTCTGTGTGGACTCTGATGTAAGGGGGCCTCTGTGCGGACTCTGATGTAAGGGGGGCCTCTGTGCGGACTCTGATGTAAGGGGGGCCTCTGTGCGGACTCTGATGTAAGGGGGGCCTCTGTGCGGACTCTGATGTAAGGGGGCCTCTGTGCGGACTCTGATGTAAGGGGGCCTCTGTGCGGACTCTGATGTAAGGGGGCCTCTGTGCAGACTCTAATGTAAGGGGGCCTCTGTGCGGACTCTGATGTAAGGGGGGACTCTGAAGTAAGGGGGGACTTTGTGCAGACTCTGATATAAGGGAGGCCTCTGTGCGGACTCTGATGTAAGGGGGGCCTCTTGTGATCATGAAAAAACTTAGACTGTTTTCCTCGATCCATCACTTTTCCACGCTCTATGGGCCACTTGACTGGACTTGCCCCCCAGGCCTAAGGCTTCCAGGCCTCCCCTGCCACATACTGAAACCAATCTAAACAATGAATTGATGATGCAAGTAGGCATAATTTTTAGCAAGCGTCCACTGAGCATTGCCATATTTATCAAAGCCAACGCAAAGGAATGCAGAACGAGTTTGATATTAGTAAATCAGGCCTACAGAGCAACAAAGGCAAATTCTGTGCACACAGCAATTTAATGTATTAGCATTTCATACTTACAGAGACAACACTTACATTCCAGTGAGATTAATATTTGACAAGCAGTTGATAAAATAATAGTTATGCAAGCCATTTAAGTGAGTGGAAAAAGTGTCAGTTTGTTATATGCAAGTTCTTTTCATTGTTCATCTGGCATATGTTTTTACTTTATTACTATGATGCTTTAAGAGACATTGCTTTTGTATGTCATGGTAATGCTCTTAAGTCGTCAGCAGATTTAAAAATACCAGTCATAGTACAGAAACGGTAAAGTCTACTTCAGAGATTAAGAAAAAAAGGAAGGAAGATGATGATTTCAGTATTTATACTAATTTTGACCACACTAGAGATTCAGATATTGGGGTCAATTCACAAAGAGAAACGTTATTGGTTTTCTTCAGGTGTTAAATTAGCACTCCTTATTTAACGCTAGCAAACATGGTATTCACGAAAGCTATAATCGTTATTTAACATAGTCGTTATGGTTTTCAACTGACTCTTTATCCAAACGTTATGCTAACTACTCAGACGTTATTATTAACATTTGGGACGTTAAAATAACTCTTAAGATCGTTAAATAATGCTGGAGAGATGCATTCTGGGAGCAGAAGGGGAGGAGAACAGCTGCATGTGGAAAAGAGCAGATACAGAGAGAGAGAGGGAGACACAAGCAATACACATGGAGATTGAGCATGTGATGTGCAAAACTTCTAGTGTGTGTTTTTCTAAAGCCATGTGTATTTCCTCATACAGAGAATAAATCATGGGAGATGATAATCGGAATTTAGCTATCACCTGGGTTTCAGAAAAGTCATCCAAAATAGTATGTGAACAGAATACACGTTTATAAATCTGAACAACATTCTAACATGTTCTTCTTCGCCTCTGGATAATTTTAAGTTCAAATAGAGCACGGTTCTAGCTTGCCCAACACTACTAAAAACTTCACTACACTACAAAAATCGCCAAAAGCTTCCTTTTAACAACAAAATATCACCTGGGAAATGTCATAACGCCACCCTGAGGGAGGTGTTAATTTAACGATTGCTTAACGATTGATAACTGTCAAAAAAAAAATGTGAATTGCACTTCTGTACATATTTAACGATTTGACTCTTTAAAATAACGTTTTGAATCTTTAAAATAACGATTTGACTCTTTAATAAGGATCCACGCCTTAAAATATCGGTTCTGTGTAGGGAAACGTTATTTGATGATTTTTCAAAGCGTTAAATCGTTTAGTGATTTGAACTAGCTTCAATAACGTGCAAAATCGTTAAAATAACACTCGCAATCTGAAAATAAAGCTTTGTGAATTGACCCCATTGTCTTTATTTAAGGTTCAATATTTTACTGTTAGGACATTATAGATGTAATTACTTTATTTTTTTCTTGTTTAGCCATGGGTAAACCCAGGTCTGCTGTTAGAAATCATGAGGCCTTGTACAGCCTTCCTGATGGGACCCCCTCAACCCTGCCTCCGCCCCCGAAATGCAGCACAACAGCAGCACTGACTTCATCCACCTTCCCCCCAAAAATGAAAAAAGTGCCTCTTCTGTTCCCATCTTTGGGCCCCTCTGTTGACATGATGGGGAACAGGGAAATGTACTTTACGCGCTGGTAAGCAAGTAGTAGCAGGGGTGTGGTCTAGTAAAATCTATTTATTAATTCAGGCAGAAATTAACAATAAAGCGGCCCTGGACCCCCCTGTAACCTGATGAAGCCTGGGCCCAGTATAGCGGCCCTGGATAAACCTGTTACATTGGGGTTGATTTATTAAAACTGAAGTGCGCAGATTTGGTGTGCAAGCTTCTAACTTCAGCTTGTTCAATTAAGCTTTGACAAAAAAAAAAAAACTGGAAGCTGATTGGTTTCTATGCAAAGCTGCACCAGATTTTTCACTCTCCGGTTTTAGTAAATCAACCCCCTTGTGTCAACTAAAGGTATAAAAATAATCCTGTGACACCAATCCTTCCCTGAATAAAATGGGTCCATGTGTCTTTATTCAAATTTAGTGGCCAATGTGTAAACTCCATCCCTATGTACACAAGCAGCACCTCAGAGCTGTGTGCCAACAATAGCCATCCAATGACTTCTTGAACCAAATTTGTGGCAGACCTGATAAAAAAAAAAAAAAAAATATCCTCATTTTCTACCTGACCACCCCATGACGTTCTAGCTTTCAATTATATTGATCAAATGTACAGTTGTTCATACTTCTGATGTTTGCAGCTAGGCACAAAAGGTACAGAAGTTTTAACCACTTCCTTACTGGGCACATATACCCCTTCCTGACCAGGTTAAATTTCAGCTTGTGGCACTGCATCATTTTAACTGACAATTGCGCAGTCGTGCGACGTGGCTCCCAAACAAAATTGACGTCCTTTTTTTCCCACAAATAGAGATTTCTTTTGGTGGTATTTGATCGCCTCTGCGGTTTTTATTTTTTGCGCTATAAACAAAAATAGAGCGACAATTTTTAAAAAAAAAAAATTTTTTACTTGTTGTTGTAATAAATAGCCCAATTTTTTTTTAAAAAACTTTTTTTTCTCAGTCTAGGTGATACGTATTCTTCTACATATTTTTGGTAAAAAACAAAATCGCAATAAGCGTCTGGTTTGCGCAAAAGTTATTGCGCTTACAAAATAGGGGACAGAATTATTATTATTTTTTATTATTATTATTTTTTACTAGTAATGGCGGCGATCTGCGATTTTTATTGTGACTGCGACATTATGGCGGAGACATCGGACACTTTTGACACATTTTTGGCACCATTCACATTTATACAGCGATCAGTGCTATAAATATGCACTAATTACTGTATAAATGTGACTGGCATTGAAGGGGTTAGCACTAGGGGGTGAGGGAGGGGTTAATGTGTACCCTAAATTGTGTTCTAACTGTGGGGGGAGGGGGGGTGACTGGGAGAGATGACCGATGCTGTGTCCCTATGTACAAGGGACACAGATCGGTCTCCTCTCTCCCCTGACAGGACATGGATCTCTGTGTTTACACACAGAGATCCACTTCTTGTCCCTGCAGCCGCCGATCCCGAGTGCCTGGCGGACATCACGGGCGCCAGGCACGCGCATCGGCAAATAATACTATATTCTAATAACTGCTTTGAAATAATACCTGTAATGATAGTAATCAGTTTGACATACCTTTGTTGATTTTTTTCTCTGTTTACATGCAGACCATGCTGTTAAACAAAAATATTAGTGTCAGGGGTTGGGATAAAACAAAAAAGCAATGAGGATAAAAGGGCAACTGATTTTATCAACTCTGGTAGTGTTAGACCCCTTTCACACTGATTGCAGGTGCTATTGCGCTAAAAACAGCTGCTGTTGTGTCTCCAGTGTGAAACCCCCGAGGGCTTCCACACTGGAGCGGTGCGCTAGCAGGACGGTAAAAAAAGTCCTGCTAGCCGCATCTTTGGAGCGGTGAAGGAGCAGTGTGTATATCGCTTCTCCACCGCTCCTGCCCATTGAAATCAATGGGACACCGCGGCTATACTGCCGACAATGCGCCTCTGCCGATGCACTTTGCGCCGGTTTTTAACCCTTTTTCGGCCGCTAGCGGGGGTAAAACTGTCCCACTAGCGGCCGAATAGCACCGCAAAATTGGCTTTACCGCCGACTCTGCTCCCGGCCCAGTGTGAAAGGGGCCATATTGTTTTTTTAGTAAATCTTCCCCCTCCAGGGGTGTCAAACTGGCAGCCCTCCAGCTGTTGCAGAACTACAAGTTACGTTATGCCATTGCTTGTGGGAGGCATTCTGGTCAATCTTGCAATGCCTCAGCGGACTTATAGCTCCGCAACAGATGGAGGGCTGCCAGTTTGATACCTGTGCCATAGACTGTCGAGTGGAATAGATGGGGATGGGGCATAAGAATGTGATAGACGGATAGTGGTAAAGGGAAGAAGGGGATCTAGGAGAGTAGGTAGAAAGGGATGTCCTGGTACCTCTCATGGTTAAGACCGGTTCCACAAAGCACAGAGAAATTTTAGGTTAGATTACAAGCCACTGTAAAGATGCAAGAAGGGTTTGGTGCCTATAAAAGAATCAAGGCATTCATATTTTCCAGTATTTCTCATCCTGCTTTTTCAAAGCCATAGTCAATTTTTCCATTTCTTGAATCTACGGGATGCTAGCAAGCCAGTGTGAGGTAGTAGGAGGTGACCTTTGTTTCCACATTGCTCAGATGCATGCTTTTCAGGCATTAAGACAATAGTTTTTCGTTTTTTTCTTCTTCACTCTTTTAAGGCTCTGTGTTGCTTGACGTAGGTAAATGACTCATCCACTGTGACTCATAATTAATCAGATCTAAAATAATACTTTAGAAAAAAAAGATATACTAAAATAAAACTGACCTAAATCCGTTATTGTTTATATTTAATTGCAAACAGTTTTCAGAATACAAAATTTGTCATTTTAAAGTGACACTAAAAGATATCCTCATTCCCCAAAATGAATGCGTATCCAGTCACTACTTAATTTTTCTTCTAATCATTTCTTGCTGTGATTTGTGCCTCCTTGTAATGTCCTCTGAATGCTCCTTAACCTCTCCCCTTTCCCCTCAATCCGTTTGTTTAGAATGAGCAATGCACAGTAGTTGCAGTAATGTGCATTGTTTTATGAACACTGCAAATCCCATAGTCTCAGGAGAAAGCAAGAGGAGGTGGCTATGGGGTTGATATACTAAAGGCAAATCCACTTGAAAAGGCAGTTGCAGGGGGACATGCAAGAAAAAAAAAACAGCATTTTTGCTTTCATGTGATCAGATGATAAAAAATCAGCAGAGCTTCCCCTCATTTCAGATCGTCAACCCAGATCTAGAGCAAATGCACAGTATAGTTGCCTTTAGTAAATCAACCTCTATGTTTCTACATATAGTGTTACCATGGAGAACAAACGTAGCCATCCCCTAACAGGAAGTCAGATCACAGCAGGAATTAATAAATTCTACTGTGCTTCACAAGAAGTGAAAAACAATAAACATGAGCCCCAGCCCTGCAAGTAGCTTATAACGTGATGTTTCCACTGCACTTACACAGACACACAGAGGTAGGAATCTAAGGGGAAAGTAAAGTGTTATTAAAGCGGAGTTCCACACAAAAATGGAACTTCCGCTTATCCCACTCCTTACCCCCTTACATGCCACATTTGGAATGCAATTTTTTTGGGTGGGGGAGTGGGGGCTTCAGGAGGAGTGGGACTTCCTGTCCCACTTCCTGCTTCCGCCGAGGGGCTGGTTAGGCGATTAAGCTTAATCGCCTACACCAGCCTCTCCCTGTAGGCGATCGCATGGGACACTGACAGGTCCCATGCGATCGCCTGTCCAATCAGCGACGAGCTGCGCCGCACGCGCATGCGCAGTGCGGCTCGCGCATGCGCAGTGGGTGCCCGGCCGTGAAGCCGAAGGCTGTCACGGCTGGGTGCCCATAGTCGGGATGGAGACGCTGGCCGGGGAGGGGGGGAGAGGAGCGGAGCCCCGGTCGGCGCGTCGCTGGAACGCAGGAGCAGGTAAGTGAGTGTTTATTAAAAGCCAGCAGCTACACTTTTTGTAGCTGCTGACTTTTAATAAACACAATTTTTGGCTGGAACACCCCTTTAAAGAAAAATTTTTAACAAACTTTTTATTTAT
This sequence comes from Rana kukunoris, assembly GCA_029574335.1. Lineage (NCBI taxonomy): Eukaryota > Metazoa > Chordata > Amphibia > Anura > Ranidae > Rana > Rana kukunoris. The sequence goes on along the minus strand of CM056053.1, from coordinate 175,692,548 downwards.
TTTTTCACCTTTGAATTTCTTTATGTTATCAAAAATAGGGGAATTTAATAGTTAGTCAGGTTGAAAAAAAAACACCATCCATCAAGTCCAACCACAAAAAAATAAACAAACAAAATAAAAAACACAGTACAATCCCATACCCCCAACTCCATACCCACAGTTGATCCAGAGGAAGGCAAAAAAATCATATAAACCCATATAAACAAATATAAATATTTTTTAACAAATTTGCACAAAGCAACCCCGATTCTCCTCTTATGGGGTCCCCTTATGGCACTCCTGGCTTCTCCTCTTCTTGGTGGGCCCCCATAGGAAGCTGTTTTCTATGGGGACCCACCTGGGGGCTTGTACCCAAGCCAAAAATGCCTGTGTCCATACATACATAGTGTGGTTCAGCCCACCCTCCTCGCTCCCTCATCACAGGATTCGACTGATAGCAGTAGGAGCCTATGGCTTCCGCTGTTGCACAAGTCCCTGTCCCAGCATTTACAACCTGCTCTATATTTTTTTGGGGCTGGGCTGGGCTGGGCAGAGCATACATTTTACCACAGTAGATGAGGGTTGATGCCAAGTGGTAGGCCAGTGCCTGGGATGAAGTGCACTCCAGTAATCCATAGAAGTAGGGTCGAAATAGCTTTGGCCCTACTTCTCATTTAAGCACAGGAATTTATAGTGGCCAATCAAAATTCAGTGTACTGAAGTCAGATCAATTCAGCCCAAGGCAGGATTTTTTTTTTAAATTTATATGATAATGATGGGTTACTACAGTTAAGAATAAGGTCCATTTTTGTGTGTTGGAGAAATGTTTATACATAGTGAGAAAGAGGTTAAAAACTGGGAAATGACTATTAATTACACACATATTTGAAATACACTATTAAATATTTTTTTGTAGTTCCATGTATGGCTTTGAACTGGTCCATTTACTAGCTACTAAGTACTTTTAGTATATCATATATACTCAGCTTTTCATTTAGATGATTGAATGTATGTTAATTACCAGAACAGAAACATTTACTTGGATGTTTTACAGTAGTGTGAATTATTACTTTAAACAATCTAACCCTCTATTTCACAAAGGCTATGCCTTTTAAATTCTGTACTATTTAAAACAAAAGTATAACTTTATATGTTGTCATGTTTAGCATTTGTGAGGATCGTGGATAGTTGGCACATTTTATTGGAATTATTGGATACATTTTTGACAGTAAATATAGATTTTAACCAGGGTTATATCCTGAATGTTTATGTTATCCTTGTTATTTTGTTGCTTCACATCGGTATTTTGGAGCCAGTAATAATCGTATATTTTATGTATGTTTCTGTATAAGTTTAAAGCGGAGTTCCACCCAAAAGTGAAACTTCCGCTTTAACCTCCTTAGCGGTATTCCCGAGCGTGACTCGGGGTGTTTTTTACCATGCTGTTATCGGTAACCCCGAGTCACGCTCGGGGTAGATGTGCAGAGTTTGCAGCGGCGCTTCTTACCTTCTCACAGCATCCACAGACAGTTACTTACCTTGTCCTTGGATCCAGCGATGCATCCCCGCTGTGTGAGCGAGCGGCGTCCTCGCTCGATTCACACAGTGTCCCCGTGTGCCGCCGAGCTCCATTTCCTGCGACGTTACGATGCACGGGGTGGAGAACGGCGCCAAATTCAAAAAGGTAAACAAACACTTTACATACAGTATACTGTATTAGAGTAGATTACTTATAGATTACAGTACTGTTTGTAAAAAAAATACACCCCCCCCCCCTTTGTCCCTAGTGGTCTGCCCAGTGTCATACATGTTATTTTATATAATAAAAACTGTTCTTTCTGCCTGCAAACTGTAGATTGTCCATAGCAACCAAAAGTGTCCCTTTATGTCAAAAGTGATTTTAGACCAGCTAGAAAACAGCGATAATAAATTATAATCACTTGCAGAATTGAGCGATATCGATTTGTGGGGAAATTCGTAATGACAGCGACAATTCTGCAACTGAGCTAATTTCAGTGTTTTTGATTTGATTACATTATTGAATAATTTTTATTATAATTACATTATCATTTGTTATAATTATTTATAGTTATTTATTATATTATAATTTATGATTTTGTTTTTCAAACTTTATCATACCTGGGATGTCTACTAGACTCTTGTTTGGACAGATTTAAGTGAGTTATTCTTAAGAATTGCAGGCCTACAGTATAAAACGCCAAATTTCCATGCAAAAAATTGTATCGCTTTTAGTACGTAATTCCAGACAGAATCATGGCTCCTGTTTGTGAAACTGAGATTTTGCGCAGGAGGGGAGCAGGTCCCTGATTGCCTTCGGTGATCAGAAATGGAAGTTCTCCCACTTAAAGCCTTCTGGGACACATGGCAGGTCCTAGAAGACTTTGGCACCAGTCACATAGGGCAGCACCACTTGCACATGTGCAGAGGGCACCCAGCTATAAAGCCGCAAGCTGTCACAACCAGGTGCCCATAGTAGAGATGCCGGCATCGGCCAAGGGTGGACACGGCGAGAACACAGAGCGGGCGAGTCCACCTCTGGATTGTGGGACAGGTGATTGTCTGTTTATTAAAAGCCAGCAGCTATATTTTTTGTAGCTGCTAACTTTTAATAGACACAAATATGACTGTAACTCTGCTTTGAACACTTCTGGACCGCCCACAGTACTGTATATGTACATCATTACTTTAATGTTATATACCATTGTTATGGTAGCAGATAGCTGCCAGAACCCTGGTATTTTTTAATACTGTGGGCTATTCTCACCAGGATCACTTTTAGAGAGAGGTGCTTTTAAGTGTAAAAATCTTGCAATAAAGAGGCCCTGTCATGCTTATTTCTATTAAAAGGGATGTTTAAATGCCTTGTAAAAGGAATACAAGTGTTAAAAACATTTTTGTTCAAAGGGACAGTGTAAAGAAAAGTGAAATGAATAGGAAAAAAAAAGATTCAAAGCTCCTCGTCCCTCTGAGCATATGTAAGTCTCACCCACATATGTAAACAGTAGTCAAACCACACATGTGAGGTATTGCCATGATCATTAGAGCAAGAGCAATAATTCCAGCACTAGCCCCCCTCTGTAACTCTAAACAGATAACCTGTAAAAAAAATTGAATATTCGCCTATGGAAATTTTTAAGTACTGACATTTGCCACCATTCCATGAGCGTGTGCAATTTTAAAACATGACATGTTAGGTATCTATTTATTCGGCTCATCTTTCACATTGTACAAAAAATATTTCTAACTTTACTGTTTTCTTTTTTATATATTCGAAAAAGCATATTTTTCCCTTAAAATTGTGTTTGTAAGACCGCTGCGCAAATACGGTGGGACATAAAATATTGCAACAATTACCAATTTATTCTCTAGGGTCTCTGCTAAAAAATGTATATATATTTTTCAAATTTTCTAACCAAAAATACAAAAATACAGATTTAAGTGGTTTGGGATTATCAGACAGAGAGTAACTATAAATTGTAGTTTATTAAAAATATGCCAGGCAGTGTTGTAACACAACCATTGCATTTGTAATATGATGATGTATTGTTAAACTATCGTTTTATAAGGTTATTAAGGTATTCGAAATATTTTAGAAATCCTCTAAAAAATATGACAGAACAGTGTACAAATACGTATTGAAGTTTTATATTTATGTTGTAATACATTGTCTAGGTCTTTATTGTCACAGAATGTACTGTATGTGGAATAAACTGATGTGATGTAAACAGCACCTACAGCTAGGTGTCTTGAAGAATGCAGAATAGCTGAGATAGTCATAAATCTAGTTTAAAAATCTAAGTATACTTAGCTGGTCATGGTTTCTGAAAGATAACTTGTCTGTTGCATGGAAACTATTGATTTGGGCTAATTAAATTCTGTGTTCATTGACAGGGACTAATACAAAGAATGGCCTGCGATGCAAAGCTTGTAAAATGAGCATTCATCACAAATGCACGGAGACCATCGCTTCTCAGCGTTGTATGGGAAAACTGGTAAGTAAATACATGAAGCTTGAGTGTACCCTCAATTAAATGTTAAAATACATTGCTTTTTTATATTGTTAACGTTGTAGAAACCATAAAAGGGCTATACATTTTGTTGTTCATAAAAAAAAATTTTTATTTAAAATAATGTCTCAAAAAAAAGAGTTGATTAATGCATCAATGCAGCTCAAATAAAGTCCTCAATGCAGCCTGATTATTGTCATTAATACCTGTATTAAACTATCATTTGCAGTCTCACCATCTCCCACAGCAACAGTCTGAATCAGGAAATCACTGAGCCATCATCACCTCTGCACTTGGCTCTCACGTTACACACACAGTCCCGCCATCAGCATTGGACCAGCTACTGTGATTCGCAGAACACTGGTCCAATTCCAGTTGTGAAGGCGGGACTGTGTGTGTGTGAAGTGAAAGCAGAGGAGCCGATTGGAGAGGAGATTACAGCTCTGTGAGGTACGCTGTCAGCATATAAAACACACCCCTGCTTTGTCCCTGATTTTTAGGGGGAAAAAGTACACAGCCGATAAATAAGGTACTTTTGCACTAATGTGATCCAGAGTCATCCGACAGCCAAGCCACTCCAGGCCCTGGAAGGATCCCAACCATATTGTCAGGATCTGCCCAGCTGCCTGATTGACAGCTGAATCCAGTGCGTGGGTGAGAGCCAAAGCTATCTGCTTCCACCCCCTCATCAACCCGGCGCTCCAGTGAGCTCAGAGCCATTTTGGAACTGAGCAATCAACGGTCATGTGATAACTCAGTTCTTAGGCCTAGAGCCAATAGGGGACAGCTTCAGTATCAGGCCAATTTTGCAGCATTGAAGTGAGTATGCCTTTAATGCAATTTAAAACATTACACATTGCTACTCAGTCTAATCAAACATATGATGTTATTGTTACTTTACTCTGTCTTGACCCTGCGACTTGACAGGCTTTAAAAACATCGAGCAGTATTCCATATGCAATATGTTAAAACAGGATCATCTTCGTGGAGTTGATTTACTAAAACTGGAGAGTGCAAAATCTGGTGCAGCTCTGCATAGAAACCAGTCAACTTCCAGTTTTATTTGGCAAACCTTAATGTGGTAGTAAACTCTGAATAATTATTTTAACCGACAGGTACGTTTATAAGGTAGGCTTATAATAAAGCTTATCTGAAGGTTAAATGAGCATCTCCTAAACATGCACCTATTAGGAGATATGCTAGGGAGCAGCAGCCAGTGACATCACTGGCACATGCTCTCTGAAGGATTGGCATGCCCGTGCCATTCTTTCAGAGCCCTGTGCCATAAGCAGTGACTCCCTTGTGCATGCGGGTTTGGCCATTCAAGCAGCAGCAGCCCGCAAACCTGAAAGGAAAACTGGGTAAAGATGGAAGCCTCTGCAGTGGTGACAGCGCACAGCTGGCGGGCTTTGTTTCAAGGTAAGTCTTTAATTTTGTGCTAGTATGCAATGCATACTAGCACATGTGTCTTTACCTTGAAGGGTTGTTTTTTTGTTGTGTTTTTGTTGTGTTTTCTTTGAAACCTTTACTACCACTTTAATTGAACAAGCTGATGTTAGAAGCTGATTGGTCACCATGCACAGCTGTAGAAGATTGTGTACTCTTAAGCTTTAGTAAATCAAGCCCTGTAGTTTTTGTCCTTATCAAAATTGACAAGGTGAGAAGCATGTCTAGTTTTTCACCATAACCTTTCTATGCCTGCCACTTTTTTCTATTTGTAATTGTGCATGTACACTGGCAATACCATTTTTACTGAGGACAAGGAAGCCACCCAAATCTGATGGTTTTACACCAATGGTTCTTCACCAATATGTACAGTGACACTTGGTAAAGTGGTGCCATATATGGGTACTTTTAATACTTGGTGCCCTTCAAAAAAGTGGTGCCAGCAATGGCCACATCTAAATTGTACATGTCCATTGCCAAAAAATCAGTGTGCCAAAAGCATTTAGAGGAAAGGATATAAATTCCTGTAATGATTTTTCAATTGTGCCATTCTCACTTAGGGTTCGGTTCACTAATAGCTAAATAACGGCTAATCTTATGCGGTAAAATACCGCATGCGGTAACAATTGTGCAAGTGTTCAATTCACTAAGAATTTGTAGTTAAATACCGGATTGCGTATTTGTTTGATTTAACAGTAATTACTGCATTAGTTAATACAGGGATTTACCACATTGAGCTGCTTGCTAAGGAGTGGGCTGGGAGGCCAACCACGGTGTCCTTAACATCCTATGAATCATTAGCTGTCAGCAGGATTGGTAAAGGGGGCCCCCAAATCCTGCCCCCTATGTGAAAGTTTTGTGTACATCGTACAACTACCCATTCACCAAAAAAGTGTCACAGGGTAAAAAAAACACACAGACAATTTCTGCAATGTAAATCTACCGTCAACCACGCCGCCTGTGGCCCACTGGACCCCAAAAGAAGAAAAAAAAGACTCGTTGGCCGTCAGTAAAGGCTGGCTGCCTACTGCAGGCCCCGCCATCTGACATTTCTTATATAGATAATGGGTGGGGCCACCTTGCTACGTCACCTGTGACCCCGCCCCTTGTGATGTCAGGGACCAGTGCATGCTGGGTCAGTATGGACTGGAGGGGAACCCTACAACCACAACCCCCAGGCTGTTTTTTGACAAATACCGCATGTGATATCGCCTGGTGGTAATTATTGCATGCTTTTTAATGCCTTGGTCGGTTTGTGAATTGTGAATTGGACGCTAGAGCTTTTTATGTAGTGTTTACCAGCACATTTTTTTCAGTAAATACTGCATAACCTTTTTTTTTTTTTGTGAATTGGATTTAGTTTACCGCATTTGATCATTTATGCAAATGAGTAACATGATACCCTTATCGCATACAGTAAACGTTAGTGATGTGTTTACCTGAGTTAAGGTGTAGGCAATTTTAAAATCATTTAGAGAACATTTTATTTTGTGTGTCTAACATCTGATTAGAAACTCAACGTCCGCGAAAACTGCAAAAAATTACCGCCGGCCAGCTTGGATCAGTCGGCCAGCTTGGGTTTAGGTCTCCAAACGGCCGCAAATTCACCAGAGATGTGCTGGCCAGCTTGGATCCGCCGACCAGCTTGGGTTTGGTTCTCCAAACATCCGTAAAATCAGCAAACTCCCACCAGCCAGCTTGGATCAGCCGGCCAGCTTGGGTTTAAGTCTGCAAAATCACCAAAGACACGCCGCTCTGGCTTGGGTCAGTGTGCGGGAAGGTTCCTGGTTGCCGCCTGGAGCCCGATTGCGGCCAGATCTTCACGGTCAGCCTGCTTTAAATCAGAAATTCTAAAATGCAAGGAAAGTGATCTGGGAAACATAAAAGTAATTTATACTTCCCAGATAACTTCTTCTGTTTTAGAAAAGCTAAATGTGGGACGCCAGTGTAAATCAGCCACACTTTATTGTATGTAAAGGATCTTGCAACTTATATTGTGCACCTGGATCTTCCACAGTGGTTCTTATTAGCATGTTTATTGAGTTATTTACCTTTTTTCCTAGTTTACACTGTAAAACGAATATTTACCTTGTAATATTATTTTTATTAATATTATGTTATATGTACTTTGGTGTAAGTCGTATTTGTCTGATAGGTAACTGACCTTTATTTTACTTGCTTTCTTTTTTTCCATTAATGGCACTATGTAGCCAAAAGGTTTTCGACGCTACTATAGTTCTCCTTTACTTATTCATGAACAGTTTGGATGCATCAAAGAAGTAATGCCTATTGGTAAGTATTGATATAAACAACATCAAAAACTTTTGTTGTACTTGTTAAATATCCAGTTCCAAACAATGGCATTTAGGATTTAATTTACAGTATATTTTTAGAACAATTTTTATTTACTTTTATAAATGAATATGTTTATGCAGCACACACAGAAAAGTATAGGTATATAGCTATATATAGGTGTGTGTGTGTATATATAAAAAGTATATCAGTATAGGTAGGCAACCTGCTGAAGTACAAAGTACAGGTAGGGAGCTTAAAATGCTCTAGCTCTAGAAATCGAGCTTAATAAGCCTCCACAAGGTGAAACGTTTTTTTATTGAATACCATCTTTGGATGTCAGAGCTTTACCGGAGCCATATGAGTAAGCACTGTAGCGTAAATCTGTCAAGGCAGTATCACTGCTGTGTGTGTCTTTTTGAATAAATCTCTGGTTCCTTCATTGCAAAATTGAACTCTGTTTTTCTGTGTTGTGTTCTATATATTGAGCTGAGCATAGCTGTGAATTCAGACCACTTTTATGGGGTGGATGCACTCTGTTTCCACTAGCAACAGCAGTCTTTTTTATGACCTTTACTTGAATGCCAACAGTTAGGAAATGTATTAACCCAGAAGTCGTTTCTCCTGTTGCAAAGGGTTATTTGCAGCCATTGTGCTATAGCAAATTTATATAGAATGGGTATTATTTGTGTTTAGAAGGTATTTTTTATGTAAAATGTTTTCTGAAAAATTCACATGTGTAAAATGAAAAACAACAAGGTTGCGCTTAGAGGCACAATGTGATATTGTGAAGGAAATAAATAATGTCTATGTAAGTAGATAAAAAACAAACATATTCAATATAATCATAATTATGAACAAAATAAATTATATCAAAGTGAATATATCGAGTCCATACGGGCTAAATATAAAAATAAAATTAAAAAATCTCTAATAGTCCTTCTAATAGGGTAATGAGAAAAAATAGCAGCTTTACAAGTTGAATGACAAAGGTGGTAGCTGTAGATTGTGAAGGTCCTGTATAAGTTCACCATCAGTTACACAATATTACTTCCAATATGGTAAGGTAAATAGGGTGTACTCTTACCAGATATAAGGGGGATTCAGGCATGTCACTCCCAATACGTCTGGAGTAGGACGCTTCCGGATCTTCCACACTGGGTTGATGCGATCTCTACTGGACCAGCAGGTATTCAGCAACTGCAATAAGCTCAGCATCCCATTCGGATCAAAGAAAAAAGAAGAAAGAACCGGGAACTCGCCATAGTGAAAAATACTTCCAGAAGTTTTATTCAAAATTGTGCAGCATATACACAAATAAATTTAAAATTGCCGGCTAAAAGCATACAGGATAAAAAAGAACGTGCACCCGTGCTTCCGGGGTCACGTAACAAACGCGGTGACGTAGTGTGTGGCTCCGCCCTGACCGGTTTCGTCAGAGAATGACGTTGTCAAAGGTGCCCTTTTAAATTTATTTGTGTATATGCTGCACAATTTTGAATAAAACTTCTGGAAGTATTTTTCACTATGGCGAGTTCCCGGTTCTTTCTTCTTTTTTCTTTGATCCGAATGGGATGCTGAGCTTATTGCAGTTGCTGAATACCTGCTGGTCCAGTAGAGATCGCATCAACCCAGTGTGGAAGACCCGGAAGCGTCCTACTCCAGACGTATTGGGAGTGACATGCCTGAATCCCCCTTATATCTGGTAAGAGTACACCCTATTTACCTTACCATATTGGAAGTAATATTGTGTAACTGATGGTGAACTTATACAGGACCTTCACAATCTACAGCTACCACCTTTGTCATTCAACTTGGAAAGCTGCTATTTTTTCTCATTACCCTATTAGAAGGACTATTAGAGATTTTTTAATTTTATTTTTATATTTAGCCCGTATGGACTCGATATATTCACTTTGATATAATTTATTTTGTTCATAATTATGATTATATTGAATATGTTTGTTTTTTATCTACTTACATAGACATTATTTATTTCCTTCACAATATCACATTGTGCCTCTAAGCGCAACCTTGTTGTTTTTAATTTCTGTTTTGTATGTATATCACATATTTTTGTGTTGCTGCTGGATATCACCTAATTTAATTTATTCATTTATTTACTTCATTATATTTATTTTCAATTAATATTTAATTCAATCTATTGTTGTTAGCGCGAGGAGTTTTTCCCCCTTTTGGATTGAACATGTGTAAAATGCCAGTGAAAATAAAAGCTTAAAAATGCCTTATATATTGAAGTTTTTTTTTTAAATAACAAACATGTCATATTTACCTCCACTGTGCAGTACGTACTGCACAGAGTAGCCCCGAGTGTCCTCGTCTAGGGTCTCACGGCGGCTCTCACGGCTCCTCCCCGCAAGAGCTGATCCCCTCTGGGAAGCTCTCTCCCTAGGGGGTTTGCCTTGCGGGTGCGCTCCCATGTCATACAATCGGCGTCCATAGCCGCTGATTGTATGACTCTGCCCCACCCTCGGGAGCGGAGTCGTTGGATTTGATTGACAGCAGTTGGAGCCAATGGCTGCGCTGCTATCAATCTATCTAATAAAGAGCCAATCAGCCATGGGGAGAAAGACGTGGGATTGCACCCTCGGAAATTCGGGGCTTAGGTAAGTAAACCAGGGCACGGGGGGGCCAGACAGTGCAAGGTGTTTTTTCACCTTAATGCATAGGATTACCCGTGTACTATCATTGTGAACAAAAAATGCAAACTTTTTTGCATGAATAATTCCTAAAATGTGTTTTGAGCATTATTGAGTGAGGGTTCATGCTGAACGGTGTATTGTTTTTTCGCAGGATTTTGCTGGTAGCAAGTTGTCCATACACTGTAAGCATGTAACATTTGTACTGTTATGAGATAATTGTATTGTATGGGATAGCATCTTAATTTTGTGTCTGATTCATAACTCAATTACGAATGCTTTTGTGCTTGCAATTACTTAAAATGGCATGCTAACTTCCAGTTTATTTAAAGCGATAACCACTAATAATAAATGGTTATATGTGGTATGTCATGTTCTGTCCATCGTGCCCCCCTTCCCCCCACTCACTGTACCTAAGGCAGCTGCTTACTAGTAGGAAGGAGGTCAGGATTTGACCTTTAAAAAAAAAAAAAAATTGATTTGTCTGAGCTTTGTTGCTTTTTTACATTTGTATTTTAATGTCCATCAAGCTCAACCTCTCACAAATTCCAACAATTCCAAATTTGCCTTTCAACAATATTCTTATTAGGCCTAACTATAGCCATAACAGTGGCCTAACTTCCTTAAACTATGAACCTTGCTAGAAGGCATAAATTGTGATAAAATCTTATGAACAAAGAACACGGAGAAGAAAGGGGTTTGCTTTAAGAGCATATTAAATCAGCCAATGCATCCCAATGGGAAATAAATTTAAAAGAACAAACAAAAGTCCTGGGTGGCTTAACTCCAATCTAAAAATGCATATAAAAGCAAAGGAGAAGGCCTTAAAAAAATACAAGGTTGAGGGATCATCATCAGCATTCAGACTTTATAAAGAATGCAACAAGAAATGTAAGTGTGCAATTAGGGTGGTTAAGATAGAACAGGAAAGACACATAGCGGAGGAGAGCAAAAATTATTTCTTTAAGTATGTAAACAGTAAAAAAGGGAAAAAAAGAAAAAATATGTATCTCGCACCAAATGTGCAATTAAACAAAGAATTAAATATGAGCTGCACCTCAAAAAAACAGTGGATACCACTGCTGCAAAGTGAATTCAGAAAATGGGTGAGTGTGCTAGTAGCTATTAAATACAAATAATAACTATAATCAAAAATAAATTAATAAACCAGCAAGTGAAACACCAGCCTACCTAATATAACCTAAATATCTAAAAAAACATGTTAGCATCTAGTCCCCAACATGACAGGTGCCTAATAGATAAACTTGATAATTAGTGATCGTTAAGTGAAAAATAAATGAATATAATAACAATATTGCATAAATAATCACAATAACATAAATTCAATAGATTCATGTGCTACTATGAGTCTGTAGAACTGTAGTGTACTGCAAGATCCACAACAATTGCGATGAACATCCAGTGAAATAATATCCAGTGGTAAAAACTGTTGATGGTCCACCTTTAGCGACAAATATGGACACCCATAAAAGTGCTCAAAAGGTGGCAGCTTACCACAAGTAGTTGACCCTTTTACTGCAAAAAGTGGTCAAATGTCCTTCATAGCAAGTTGGACTTTTCTATTAACAGATGAAATAAGCAGATGGTGTAACAGCCTCTTAACCCATGGAGACTCAGGACGGCATATGCAAATAAGAAGATAAGGTCCGAAATAGTGTAATCCCGTTTATTAAACTTAAACATTTTCAAATAAAAAGCCAAATGGCTGCTTACTTTAGGAGTGCCCAAGGCCCGGCACTGAGGCTGGATAACATAGAAACAAATTGGTGGAGATGGTCCCAACTCGTGTGCGCTGGTGTGTGTTCCACCCTGCATCACTGTGAGCCAAAGGGAACCAGAGGTGACCTTGGTACGTGACCAGGTGACGCCTCTACGTCCATTTCGTTCGTCTTCAGGAAGCCTGAAAAAAAAAGCAAGACAGACTATATTGGCGCCATAAAGAATGAGGAAGGACTGCTGGTTACAAAGGAAGGGGAGATGGCAAATATATTGAATGTATTCTTCTCTTCAGTCTTCACAAAGGAATCGTGGGGCTTCAGTAACCAAAACTGCAGTGTTTATCCTCATGACACATCACAGGAAGCACTTCCATGGTTAACAGTGGACAGAATTAAAATTAGACTTGGGAAACTTAACATTAAAAAATCCCCGGGACCAGATGGCTTGCACCTAAGGTACTTAGGAAAGTCAAGTAATTGCCAGACCATTGTTCCTAATTTTTACTGACAGTCAACTGAATGGAATTTTACCAGCTGATTGGAGAAAAGCCAATGTAGCACCAATATTTAAAAAGGGCCCAAAATACATCCCTGGGAATTATAGACCAGTTAGCCTAACATCAATAGTATGCAAGCTTTTGGAGGGGGTGATAAGAGACTATATACAAGATTTTAGTAATGAGAATGGTATCATTAGCAGTAATCAGCATGGATTCATGAAGAATCATTTTTGCCAAACCAATCTATTAACCTTGTATGAGGAGGTGAGTTGCCATTTAGATAAAGGAAGGCCCATTGACGTGGTGTATCTAGATTTTGAAAAAGCATTTGACACAGTTCCCCATAAACGTTTACTGTACAAAAAAGGGTCCGTTGGCATGGACCATAGGGTGAGTACATGGATTGAAAGCTAGCGACAAGGGCAAATTTAGAGGGTGGTGATAAATGGGGAGTACTTGGAATGGTCAGGGGTGGGTAGTGGGGTTCTCCAGGGTTCTGGGCTGGGACCAATCCTATTTAATTTGTTCATAAATGACCTAGAGGATGGAGTACACAATTCAATTTCTATTGTATTTGCAGACAATATTAAGCTAAGCAGGAAAATAACTTATCTGTAGATGTGGAAACCTAAACAAATTAATGGGGTGGGCAACTACACGGCAAATAAGGTTTAACGTAGAAAAATGTAAAATAATGCATTTGGATGGCAAAAATATGAATGCAATCTATACAATGTGGGGAGAACATCTGGATGGAAAAGGACCTGGTAGATGATAGGCTTAGCAATGGCACGCAATGCCAAGCTGCTGCTAACAAAGCAAACAGAATATTGGCATGCATTAAAAAGGAGATTAACTTCAGAAATAAATAAAAGGAAGAAAGGTGTATAGCAACGTTTCCCAAGTCGATTGGCAATAACTCACAATCCCAATAGAGGATACATAAAACAAAAAGACATATGAGGTAGAGGAGAACCTCTTACCAGATATAGGGATTTTTACGTGAGATGTCAATCGTTGTATTAAGGTAAGCACACCAAACACAAAAATTAAAAATATATCTAAAAGGTTTAATTTACATATAAAAAATGATTATACATATAAAACAAATTCGTTAAAAAACGACCACAATAGTTACAAAGAACGTAGATAAAGTATAATGTGCAGGTTGCCGACTAGTTTCACACTTTCGTGCTTCATCAGGGCTTTGCAACTTAATCTTTCTGAATTTGGTCGTCTGTGTGTGACATAAAGATGCCATAAGTACATCATAAAATAATACATTGTTAATTGTTAACATCAATATAAAACAAAAATAGAACAAATTATCGGTATGCTTACCAGTTCCGCTAACCACTTCAGAAATAAAACAATAATTATCACGCTCTACAAGACTCTGGTCCAGCCGCACCTAGAGTATGCTGTCCAGTTCTGGGCAACAGTACTCAAAAAGGATTTACTGGAAATGGAGCGAGTACAAGAAGGGCAACAAAACTAATAGAGGGTCTGGAGGATATTAGTTATGAGGATAGGTTGCGAGCGCTGAACTTATTCTCTCTGGAGAAGAGACGCTTGAGAGGGGATATGATTTGAATCTACAAATACTGTACTGCTGACCCCACAATAGGCATAAAACATTTTTGCAGAAGGGAGTTTAACAAGACATGTGGCCACTCATTAAAATTAGAAGAAAAGAGGTTTAACCTTAAAATACGTAGAGGGTTCTTTACTGTAAGAGTAGCAAGGATGTGGAATTTCCTTCCACAGGCAATGGTCTCAGCAGAGAGCATTGATAGTTTCAAAAAACTATTAGATTAGCACCTGAACGACCACAACCTACAGGGCTATACAATGTAATAGTGACATATAATCACACACATAGGTTGGACTTGATGGACTTTATTCAACCTCACCTACTATGTAACTATGTAACTGTAGTCATAGCAGTCTATGCTGCTGCTATGGGGCCAGAGGTTAGAAGAAGGGGTCCATTGGGGAGTGTGTGTGTAAGCACAGATATTACAGATTCAGGACTGTATGTACTGGGTTAAGTGTTGGAGAGGTTGTAGTTGCCTCTGACCCTGATCCCTGTGAACTATTAAAGGGTAACTCCAATTTTGTGGAGGTGGGGAAATAGCATATAAGGTAAAAATAATATAGCGTATACAATTGTGGCACAAGTCATATTCTAATAGAATGTTATTAAAAATTACCTTTCCTTTTCAATCTGCAGCCACTGTCATTTTCTGAGAATGCATTGCAATATGGCTACCTGGAGTTTTTCTGTACATACAATGTGTACTGATCTCCCCCTACAAACATAATTTCATACTTGTGTGATTGGCTCACCAATTTTCCCAGAAGTCTGCCTAAGATAAAAGTCAGATTTCATGCATCCCTTGCAAAAAAAAAATACATTTTTTTTTGATGAGATACTCCCAATAGAAACATGTCTAAAGGGATGCAGGCCCAGCATATTTCCTCATTAGTGCTTTGCAGGTGCACACCTGATAGATAAATATGAAACCACTCCCATTAGATCCACTCATCACACATGGATTTCTTCAGAATAACAAAAGGTAGGAATCTGCAAAAAAGGTTGTTATAATCCTTGTAATGTACATAGATCCCCAAAAGGGGAATACTTTTTTCTCAACAAAAGTGGAGTTACGCTTTATGTAAGGAGAGTTCACATAAATACTGACAAGAGAGCTGAGGTCTGTAGATCTGCAAAAAAAAGCTACAATTTAAAGAGGTTTGTATTAGGGTTATAGGTTTATTGTATGCAGGACTCCTAACAGTTATGTCATAATATAAATAAACATTAGGTTTATTATAATTATTGATGCTATTGTTTTACTGACTAAAAAATTGCAATGTTCAACATTCAGCATTTTGCTGTGGTGGAGGGAGGGGTGAGAGGGTTTAGAATTTTCATCAAGGCCCTATACCCCTAAAACATCTGTTAAAACTCAAAAACGATTGGTGACCAGCTGAGGACAAAGTAATTTTCTAGAAAATAAAGATTAAAAGTTAATTTGTTCTCCTTCTAACTGTAAAGAGCCCATTTCTCTGCTCTCCTCCATACACAACAGATTTATATTTTTTTGTACTAACCTTGGAATAAAATGTTCTGCCATTTCTGCCATCTGCCAAAACTTTATAGTTATCTTGTATTTATTTAAACATAATAATTTGATTATTAGTCTTTTTTTCTAAACTGAACAGGGCCTGTTTTTCTAATCTTTCATGATAAGTGGGATATCCTATACCCTTTGGGAATTAATTACAAATGACTTTTACGAATTAATTACAAGTGACTTTTAGCACTATACTTGCATTACATATTTTTACTCTATTTTTATGTCTTTAAATTTCATGTGCTTTTGCAGCTGCTGATTCTCACTTAGTGGAGTAGATTAACTTACTGTTAGCCAGTATTTAATGTCCTTCAACACGCCCCCGTTTCCCTAAGTGCCTCAAATTAAAATTCCATCCCTGGCTCTTATGCTTAATTATAACTAATATTTTTCAATTTAGCCATATTTGAATCCTTTTATTGAAATTTTGTTGCCACAAGTAAATTATCTACAAGAGTATTTTTTACATTTTCCATTTAGTTTCTAAATCTTGATTTCACAAAATGCATTTGTAATCTCCACAATTAGCATTTTAACCTTAGCTGTGTCATTTATGTGAGGCAGGCTATTACAAACTTAAGGTAGTGCATTACATCTGTTATTTCATTGTGCATATTTGCCCTTTTAGATTTCACTCTTTTTTAGTCTTTAGACATGCATTCTTTTAAAGCTGAATTAAGGCTAAATGTGACAAACAAACCCTCTTTGTTTTTTCTTTTCTTTCTGCGCAATAACAAAAATCCTAATTAAAGGATCACTAAAGGAAAAAAAAATGTTTTGCTGAAATGACTGTTTACAGGTATAGAGACATAAAAGTTAACTGATTCCTTTTAAAAATGATTAAAAATAGATAAAAATCAATCATATAATATGCCTCTAGTTTCACTTTCGTTTTTAAAAAGGTTTTGTGTTTATGTAAGGTAGAGAGAGAGACAGAACAAAAACAAACAAATCCAGGGCAGTGTTTTGTTTTTAAATTGAATCCCAGGGCAGTGTTTTGTTTTTAAAATGAATCTGATTGGGTCTGAGGAGTTTTAGAGACACAGCTTGGACCACAGTGAAAAGCTGCCATGAGATTTTTCATAAGGAGCCAGACAAGCAGGAAGTGTGGAGATCAGAGAAGTATTACAGCTACTTCAAAGCAAAAACGAACAATGAGAACATAAAAACAGCACTGCATTAAGGTATAGGAAGCTATTTAGCTAAAAAAAAAAATTCCTTTAGTGATCCTTTAATTATGCTGCAAAGGTTGTCACCAGGTCAGGGTTTGTTCATACAAACTATTATAATCTTGGTGCACTGTAAAACAACAGCATTTTATTATTTTAGTATTATGTCTTATTCCAGCCCCCTAACACCATGATTCACAATTGGAAACAACGGCCCGGATTCACAAAGGCTTTACACCGGCGTATCAAAAGATACGCCGTCGTAAGTACAAATGTGCGCCGTCGCATCTTTGCACCAATTTACAAAGCAAGATACACCGAAAAACATGGCTTCCTCCGCCCGACGCAACTTGCCTACGCCGGCGTATCGTGGGGGCATAGTTACGCTGGACGCATTCGGTGTTCCCATTATAAATATGCAAATGAGTAAGATACGCCGATTCACGAATGTAGATGCGCCTGGCCGCTTCATATACGCGATTTGCATAAGGCTTACGTACGGTGTAAAGTTACCCCTGCTATATGAGGCGCAGCTAATGCAAAGATACAGGCCAGGGAACGACGCCGTCGAATTTTACGTCGTTTACGCCGTTTATGTAGTACGTGAATAGGGCTGGGCGTGGGTTACGTTCACACGTCGTAGGCATTGCGCCAACGTCTCTTTAGGGAGTATATGCGACGTGATTCTGAGCATGCGCGCGCATGCCCAGTTCGACCGGCCGTTCATTAGCATGGGGTTACGCTAATTTTAAATAGATGACGCCCACCTCCTTCCTACTTTGGATTAGGCGGGCTTACGCCTGCCAATTTACGATACACCGCCGCAACTTACGGAGCAAGTGCTTTGTGAATACTGCACTTGCTTCTCTAAGTTGCGGCGGCGTATCGTAAAGAAGATATGCTACGCTTGCACAAAGATACGCCTCTCTACGTGAATCTGGGCCAAGGTCTCCATTCTGTGGAATATCCATAGATAGTGAACGGCTTTATATGAAATGTATGGGGAAGTGCTGCAGAGAGGGAAAGCATGAAAAGTACTTAGATACCGGCAAAGTAGAACTTTACTGTACCTGAACAAAAATAACATTATGATCATGTCTAATTGTTCTAAGCTTAGCATAAAGGCCAATGTTACTCTCAGGGTATAATACTACTGTTTATTAAAGGTATGGAAAAGCGAAAAGGTGGGTTTTGTTAACCACCTCAATACTGGATAAATTAAAAAGTTGAATAATATTTTTTTTTTAACAAAAATTTTCACACACAGCATACTTGCAACTACACCCCAAAACACATTCTTCTACTGATCCTGAATATGGCATTACCACATGTGTGAGACATTTTCACAGCCTAGTCACATCGCGCAACATTCAAGTACCTTCAGGCATTATCCACATTAAAGGGGTTGTAAAGGTACATTTTATTTCCTAAATAGCTTTCTTTACCTTAGTGCAGTCCTCCTTCACTTACCTCATCCTTCGATTTTGCTCTTAAATGTCCTTATTTCTTCTGAGGAATCCTCACTTCCTGTTCTTCTGTGTGTAACTCCACACAGTAATGCAAGGCTTTCTCCCTGGTGTGGAGTGTTGTGCTCACCCCCTCCCTTGGACTACCGGAGAGTCAGGATGCCCACTAACACACAACTCTTTTCTCTATCTGCAACGTAGAGAGCGTCCTGACTCTCCTGTAGTCCAAGGGAGGGGGGAAATCAACGCTCAACACCAGGGAGAAAGCCTTGCATCACTGTGTGGAGTTACAGACAGAAGAACAGGAAGTGAGGATTTCTCAGAAGGAATAAGGATTTTTAAAAGCAAAATCGAAGGATGAGGTAAGTGAAGGAGAACTGCACTAAGGAAAAAATAAGCTATTTAGAAAAAAAGAATGTACCTTTACAACCCCTTTAAGACCAGGCCTTCTTCTGATACTTTTTGTTTACAGGTAAAAATCTGTATTTTTAGTAGAAAAATACTTAGAACCCCCAAAAAGTATATATTTTTGTAACAGAGGCCCTAGAGATTAAAGTGGTGGGTTTTGCACATTTTATGTCACAGAGTATTTGCACACCAGTTTTTCGAGCGCAACTTTACATGCTAACGCATACATATATTTTAACAAATTTCAAAGCACACAAATACAATATAATACCAACTTTGTCGGTAAATGATAAAATATGGTGTTATGCCAGGTAAACAGATACCAAACGTGTCACGCTTTAAAATTGTGCATACTTGTGAAATGGCGCCAAACTTCGGTATTTATAAATCTCCATAGGCTACACTTTATAAGCCTTTCTTGGTTACCAGTTCAGAGTTACACAGGAGGTCTGGTGCTAGAATTATTGCTCTTGCTCGGATGATTTGCACGTGAGCATGGGGGAACAGGATAGCTTTTTATTTTTTATTCATTTATTGGTGGGACACTGGTACACTGACAGATGTTGATTGTCCACTGGCGGACATTGACAGATGTTGATGCTGTAAAGCAGGGGTCGTCAAACTTTTCAAACAAAGGGCCACTTTATTGCCCTTCAGACTTTAGGAGGGCCGGATTGGGGCCAGCGAGGGAAGAAAATGTCATGGGCCCGGCATCAGTGAGAACAAATATGGCCTCAGGGTTGGTGGTCAATAGGAAAAGGAGTATTCCCCCTATTAGTAGGAGGAATAGTATCCCATCATTGGTATCAGTGGAAGAAATAGTGCCCCATTGTTGGTGTCAATGGGAGGAATTGTGCCTCATGTCAGTAGGAGGAATAGTGCCCCAAGGGCCGGATAAAGGCTAGCAAAGGGCCACATCTGGCCCTCGGGTCGCAGTTTGTAAAGGAACACTGACAGATGTTGATTGTCCACTGGCGGACACTGACAGATGTTGGTGTTGCAATGGAACACTATTGCAGATGTTGCACTGTTGCACTGGTACAGATGTTGATAGGATACTGTAATACTGTAATTGGGTACCCAATAAAAAACAGACAAATGTCTCCTGTCAGTAAATGGCAGTAAAAGTAAAAGGTTGTAAAAAATATGGCTGTGACACTCGGCTTGGTCCGGAGCTGACTGAGACCATCCGATTGCCTGCTACAGTGTGATCCGGCGGGTCTGGCAGAGGTGGTGCCTTAGCATATTGTGTGATGTCATGGTGCAATGGAGCCAAGCCGTGTATGGGAGTAAGGCAGGCTGGTACCGGGACCGTCAGTGCTGTTTAGTCTGGAGTGGACTGGAGGAACCACTAGGCTTGGAGAGAGACTGTCACTGGGACGTGTCGTGTCGGGAAGGTCTCATTATCATCTGTCCTGCTGCACACTGCTGTCACTTAAAGAGTCAATTTTATGTGTGTGTGCTGCCCATTCTAATTTCTTGCCCTCCTGTGCCTGAGCTACTTACTTACTATATTGAAAATAAAATAAGAAATATGTTTTTTGCCTACCTTAAGTCATATTGCTAATTGCATATTGTATTTGTTTGTAGCCTAAATACTCTATGTAGCACTACCCCCGGAGGAGCTGCTGTTTGTTTTGGGTGGCAAGTAACCTCATGGCTTTTCCGCCGTCCTAGGGGTGTATGGTGCATATAGCAGTAATGGAATGTCCAGAATGTATTTTTCTGTGCTCTTTATTACCTAGCCGGGTAAAAACATTAAAACTTGAGATGAAGAGTAGAGGTGAAGTAAAAGGAGAAGTAGCAGACTCAGGCGCAACAATAGGGAAACAGTCCTGCTCCCAACAATACTTTGTATTCTTCACCACTCTAGCCAGAGTGGGTATAGTGTACCTGGACAGGCCCACTCTCACTGACCTGGCAACCAGGGTTTCGCTCGAACTTGATGGAAAAGTCTCTGCCACAGACCCTCCTGAAATGGATTTAGGGAAAAGCCTCTGCCACAGGCCCCCTCTGTGATTGTGATTACAGAGATGACCCTCCTTGGTAGAATTGCATCTGGATCTCCTTCAGATAGTTTTCAAGCACCAACTGACAGGTGACCAGCCTCTCAGTGTCCGGCTACCTTGATCCCCAGTGGTTTGTCAAGACCCTATTGGATCGCCAGCCTCTCATTGGCTCTCAGATGGATTCCCCACCGAACAGCTATCTCGCTTGGGATCTTCAGGATTGGGAACCCAGTCGACTACTGGGCTCTGTGACACAGCTCAAATGTTCCGGACCAACATGGTCCTGGAACCAGAAACACCACGTGGCACGCGCACACTGGCCTGGAAGGCCATTACTCCGGGGAAACCGTGATGCGCAGTCACCCTAAAGGTGGTTGCGGCACTCGGAAGAAGATCCCAGACTAATGGTGTCTGCCCCATAAATACCCTCCCCCATCATGCACAGCGAGGCTCAACCCTCCTGATAGGCTGTTGGGGAAGAGCACCCAAACCTCGACTCCACTGCTGCCACTCATCGCCCTGGGGTAGGAACTACACCCCAGTAACAATAGACATCCCACAGCACAGCCAAGCTGAGACAGAGACCAGTTTTGAACATAATAATTAGATCAAAGTCAGTTAACACTCTGATCCCTCTTTAAATTTAACTAGCACTGATACTTTTTAAGTAGCCGGGTGCTACATCTAATTTGCACCTAAAACTGTAATTTTGTAACTTTTTGAAATGCCAGTAAAAACGTGGCTGTGCCAGTAAATTTTGGGTGTTGTGTAAGTAAATTTCAATCTGGTAGGTTGGCAACTAGGGTGACCATGTGTCCTGGATTGCCCGGGACAGTCCCGCATTTTGAAGGTCTGTCCCGGGCACCTTCATTCCAGAACAATACAGTGTCCCGGAATGAAACTGACACAGCTACCCCTGGGCCAATATGATGCCCCCAAACAAGGCCGGTTCGCACCAGAACCGTCGAACGGACCCAACGTTCGCGCGAACATTTAGAACCCCATTGAAGTCTATGGGACTTGAACGTTCGAATTCAAAAGTGCTAATTTTAAAGCCTAATATGCAAGTCATTGTCGTAAAACATCTTTGAGAACCCGGGTCTTGCCCCAGGGAACATGTATCAATGGAAAAAAGTTTAAAAAACGGTTGTTTTTTCAGGAGCATGACTGTTTTTAAAACTTTTTTTCCATTGATACATGTTCTCTCAGGCAAGACCCGGGTTCTCAAAGACGTTTTCACAGACAAACTATAGACACCCAGCAGGTACAATATTTAAAGGAATTTTTTTTTTTTTATATATAGTGTGGGGTGTATCAGAGATACACTACGACGCCGTATTTTACCTGGCTCCAAGACGAATTCAGGTAGATTTCGGCCGTAAGGTATGGCGGCGTAGTGTATTTCTCACGGCGGAATCGAAATACGCGAAGCATTTAAATTAGGCGCGTCCCCGTGTCGATCGAACTGCGCATGCTCCGTTCAGAAATTTCCCGCCGTGCATTGCGCGAAATAACGTCATTACGTCAGTTTTTTTTTAGTAGCGTTGTTTACGTACATTCCTATTCCCGGACGACTTACGCAAAAACAAAAAAAAAATTGAAATTTGACGCAGGAACGACGGCCATACTTAACATGGGCTGTCTAATGTTAGACCAGATTTTTGCTTCCCTAACTTTACGCAGCAAAAAGATGACTACAGATGCCGTAAGAGAATGCGACGGACGATCGTAACTTTGTGGATCGCCGGAAAAAGCTAATTTGCATACCACGACACTGAAAACGACTCAAACTCCACCGGAAAAAGATTGCAGCGTATATCTGACGGCGTACGAAGACCTAAGCCTGTCGGATCGAAGCCCGAAGCCGTCGTATCATGGTTTGAGGATTCAAACTAATGATACGACGCGGGTAATTTGAAATTACTCCGGTCTAACAGGAGATAGACCAGAGTAATGGCTCTGTCAATCTGGCCCACTGTCTCTCTCTCTCTTTCTCTATAGGACTGATCTCTTTAACAACGCCGCAACACACTACACGAGGCCGGCTTGCAGGCAGCCTTTTATAGTGTGGGGCGTGTACTAAGCCCCCTGAGCCATAATTGGACAAAGCCACCCTGGCTTTGGCCAATTATGGCTCTCCGTTTTTGCGCGCTGTGATTGGCCAAGCATGCGGGTCATAGTGCATGCTTGGCTAATCATCAGCGCACAATGCAGCAGTGAATTATGGGCCGTGACGCGTCACTCTAATTTGGCGCGAACGACCCGTTTTGTTCGAATTTCGACGAACGTACGAACAGACGATGTTCGAGTCGAACATACGTTCGAATCGAACGTGGAGCTCATCCCTACTCACTGACAGTACTTGTCCTGGCCAGGAATGCATGGAGGAGCACAATCCCACCCCCTGCTTGTGATTGGAGAAATAATAAATCCTGCCTCTTGTGTCCAATCACTGTGCTGCGATTCGTTACAGCACAAGCTGATTTTTTGGAAGGGGGTGTCCCTGAATGGTAGTTTGGAAATGTGGTCACCCTATTGGCAACTACTATGACACTGTGACAGATTTTTTGTTCATGGCACAAGGACAGTGGTGACAGTGGTGACAGTGATGCTTGGTGTACTGTGTGGGTATGGCTGCAGTCTGTGTGATCTGTGACATCTCTCTGCGTAAAATCATCACTTACAGAGAGTTGTCAGTACAGGGTGCAGCATCCCCCCCCCGTACTAAGCTCTCACTGAGCTCAGCAGGGAGAGCTGACACTGAGACACTTAGGCCGCGTACACACGACTAAATAAATCCGCTCAAATCGGTCTGACAGACCGATTTGATCGGATTTGTCTGCTGGGCTATTTTGGTTTGATCGTGTATCCCCGCCACCACGTCACCGCACCAGGAAGTAAAAAACTTTGACGCATGCGTCTAATCAATTCGACGCATGTGCGGGCAGATATGTCTGCTGGTTAGTGTACTAACCAGCAGACATGTCGAATGGGAGGGTTCCCAGCAGACAGATTTTAAAGCATGCTTTAAAATTTGTCTGCTGGAAAAACCTGTCTGTCCGCCCGTACACACGATCGAATTTGTCTGCTGAAACGGTCCGTCGGACCGTTTCCAGCAGATAAATTTGATCGTGTGTACACGGCCTGACACTTTGACACGTGCCTCTGCTTACACTCTAAAGGCTGTTTACACTGTAAAGGCCAATCACAGTGCCCATATCTTGATCTGCGATAGGATGTATCCAAGGATCATTGCCATCACAGGATCACATGGCCGCATGTGGGCACCGATTCTAAGTGGCGTTCGGGCATGTCCACTCAGAATAAGGAAGCTCCCACCCAGCTGTTTATGTACAGTGACCGGGTGGGAAGTGGTTAAGCAAAAATGCTTTTGTTGTATTATTGTGACTTTAATAAAGAAAAATTATGTTTTAGGGACAATTTCAGGTGCAATTCGTGTAGAAATAATATAGTAAAAAAAGGGGATTACCCTATATGCAAAAGTATATTCAAGTTAGCATTTAGGTCTCTAGCCCATTTTAACCTTGGTTGAATAAATGTATCATTCTAAAATGAACAAAAAACTGACAATAAGAGAAATTTGCAGTCTTACTTGTTTTTTTCTTTTGTCTAATCAACCTCCACAGTGAGTCATAATATACCCATCACACTAAATCATCATTCTAAGATAAATGTGCTTTTATATTTAAACAGCAAATGTCTAATTTATTTCAAACTTGTATTTTACAGCATGTGGAAACAAAGTCGATCCTGTATATGAAGCACTCCGGTTTGGGACTTCTTTGGCACAGAAGACCAAGAAGAGCAGCTCTGGAAGTGGATCTGACTCACCAAATCGGAGCTCTGTAATTCTTTGTTTAAATTAATGTTTTTTTTATTACTGCATCATGTCCATTCATTATGTTAGTGAGGGATCTTTTGGAACACAGTCTTTATACACCAGAATTCAATCGTTTTTGTAGAGCTTCTTGGTATCAGAATATAATCTATATTTTTAGTATGCTAAATCAACTGAATTTATATAAAATCAGGATTATTGAAAAAAAAAAGATTTTTGTATTAGTGATTGTTTGTGTTTTGGTGCTTTAAAAATTAACATACTGGACAAGAACAAAAATTCTAGGAGATTTAAAGGTACTTTTTCACTGGCATTGGCCCTGTACCACCACCCCTGTTTGAACTTTAGTGTGTTATGTTGTAGTTTAAAGTCAGCCAAACTTAAAATCAATAAGATATCTTCAGAAAAAAAGTTGTGTAAAATGTCATTTTAAAATTGTGCAATGAGAATCTATATTTCTTAGATTTCTAAAAATCGAAGTTCTAAACCTATATAGTCCCTATGCCCAGGAAAACAGTCTCTACAGTTATCAGGAGGGTAATCATACCCTATTTTAACTCAGACTTAAAGTTTAATCAACCACAAAACAATAATGATAATATAATCCAGTTGCACATCTCACACTGAATGAACATAATAAAGTAGAACAATATTGCCTCCCATTAAAAAAAACACATATAGTCAGATTCAGAAAGATGGCGTATCTTTAGGTGGGCGTAGCGCATCTCATATGCGCTACGCCGACGTAACATAGAGAGGCAAGTACAGTATTCACAAAGCACTTGCTCCTTAAGTTACGGCGGCGTAGCGTAAATGGGCCGGCGTAAGCCCGCATAATTCAAAGTAGCAAGGCAGTGGGCGTGTTGTATTATAATGAACCGTGACCCCATGATGGGCGGAACGAACGTATCCCGTCCGGATAGAATGCCTAAGATACGTCGAACTCTGCCTACGACGTGAACGCAACTTACGCACAGCCCCATTCACGTACACCTTACGTAAACGACGTAAAATTTGACGGGTTTTCCGACGTCCATATCTTTGAATGGGTTGCGCCACCGAAATGGTGGAATAACTTTACACCGGACGTAAACCCTTACGCAAACCGTGTATCTTTTCCGCCTGGCGCATCTACGTTTGTGAATCGGCGTATCTTACACATTTGCATATTTAACATGGGAACGCCGAATGCGTCCAGCGTAACTATGTGCCCAATATACGCTGGCGTAGGCAAGTTACGTCAGACGGCTGAAGCCTTGTTTTACGGCGTTTCTAGCTTTGCGAATCGGCGTAAAAGTACGACGGCGCACATTTGTACTTACGATGGCGTATGTGGAGATACACCAGCGTAAAGCTACCTGAACCTGGCTAATACTGTATATTTGTGGCATATGCACTTACCATTTTCTTTTAGTTCCCCTGCAAAGTCACACAAACAGTGAAGTGTGATGGTGTGACAACAATGCTGCACTGCGTCTGAAGAGCAGAGATGCTACTCTCATGCAGGCTGTGCCTGCTTGCACTACAGCAGGGTTAAAAAAAAGGTGTTTCTGAAGACACCACTGATTGATGACGAAACACTTTACGCATGCATCACTTCTCCATCTTTGGATTGTTACAGCGGGCCATTTTTCATATAGTATTACAGCATTAGTTGCGCTTTATATATATATAAAAAACTTTTTGGGTGGGTTACTTCCCTCTCTTTCATGTAGTGGAGAAAATGTCAGGGTGGGCTTTCAATCTTCCACCAATTTCAATAGAAACGACAAAGGGACATACACTCCAGTTGCAAACGATTTTACTTGAATCTTCAAATCATGTAGGCTAACGGCAAACAGCAAAAGCAGATACTGTACAGATTCAAGCATCCCTGCTCTTCATCAGGCTGACAGGCTTAGTGTACCTACATGATTTGAAGATTGAAGTAAAATTGTTTGCAACTGGAGTGTCTCTTTGTCGTTTTATATATATATATATATATATATATATATATATATATATATATATATATATATAAATCTATATCTATATATATCACATTTACATTATGAGAAGCTGTCTATCCGTTGTTCTTCCATTTTTGCCCATTAAACTTTGGGAATAACTTTGGGATTACTAGATTACTACAAGGAGCAGTAAGAACCCTAAGGACCTACAAGCCTTTATGACTTCCCTTGTTTTACAGTAAGGGGGTCATCGACATTTGGTGAGTGTTGTGTGTCAACATTCATCACAAGGTGGTGTGTTCACCCTGGGAATTAGGAACCAAAAGCACTCAAGATTGCAAAGTTTTAAAAATACTTTTTGCACCGTCACTTTAATATTTTGGCACAAATGTGAATTATATGTGCGTTATATGTGTTTAGATCTATATTTCCCTGGTATTCACAGTACGTTGTTTGTTATTAAAAAACGAAATTCGATTTTTTCCATGTTATAGCAAGCACTCCCTAAGAATAGTTGTATATAATAAAAAGGTGTGTCTATCAGCATTGTCACTATTGATTCAAAAGGCTATAGATTGTCAATCAGACTCAGCCACATTGGCAGCTCTATCTCTGCTGCCCTCTGTGATCTGCAGTGTCTAGGAGGGAAGCATGTGAGACACAACTGAAATATGATTTGGCTCAGTCAGGGCAGGTAAAATATGTTGTTTTTAATTACTTTATGAGACATATAGTGTACATCACACAGTAACTTGATTTGGTACTTGTTTAGGCTTTCATGCAAGGAACATACTACAGCGTGGTTAATGAAGTAGGGTGTAATTGCTATTATGCATGTGTGTTTGAAGAAATGTGTAGGATTTTGCACAGAAATTAATTTCTATCAACCAAAGTTAGCTTGCCACAAGTAGACAATTTGCTTTATAATGCTTAAAAACCTTGCTGTGATTTTATTTGTTATCTAATTGCCCAGCTTAGCTGCTTTTGTCTGTATGCTATAGTAAGCTTACATTTGCCTATTTCGGATTAATGATATATATATATATATATATATATATATATATATATATATATATATATACTGTGTATATATACACAATGTACATGTGTGCTCATAAGTTTACATACCTTGGCAGAATTTATGAGTTCAAGCAAGACAGCCCAAGAATTTACAGCAACTGGAGGCTTTTTGCCAAGAGGAATGGGCAGCTGAGAAAAGAGACTTATCCACAAATACCACAAAAGATTTTAAGCTGTCATTGATGTTAAAGGGGGCAATAAACAGTATTAAGAATGGGGATATATAAACTTTTGATAAGGGTCATTTGGGTAGCTCTTGTTGTCATTATGATTTAAAAAGAGTAAACTCAGTTGATTGATAATAAATGACTTCAGCCAAACACTAACCATGAGTGAAAGAAATGTTTTTGTGTTACCGTTCATATTCTCTGTAAAATGGCCAAGAAATCATAAATTCTGCCAGGGTATGTAAACTTATAAGCACAACTGTATATCCACAGTCATCCAGATTATAAAGACATGGTGGTAGTTATTGTGCTAAAAGCTGTACAATATTGTAATATTTCATGTTTGCCACTCTAGAGTATACATTGATAAAAAATAATCATGCTAAAGGTAGCTTTCTGTGGATACACTCTCCTCTGCTTTTGATAGTTTTATAACACACCATAAAATGTTTCTAAAGCCTAAATTGACTTGTCCTATGCCCCACTGTATGGATTAATTCTTGGATCTTCTCCGCTGTTAGTTATAGGTTGTTGTCACAAGGCTTAGCTTGGCAATGTGACACAACACATTAGTTGATAAGATAATTCTGGATTGCAACAGTTTTTGGCAAACAGATTTTGGAAATCCCCTTTTATAAATCTGTTGCCATGATTATATAATTCAGTGTTGTGCTAAGCTACATCACTATATCCTTGTTTATTTATGGTTGTTACTTGAAGTCCCAATGTATGGCTGACAATCTGAAAGACCCTGACACCATTACTGCAGTCTGTGCTTTTAAAGTGTATTTTCACCTTGGAAGCCAAAGTGGAATAATACCTTTTTTATATTTGTTACATGCTCCTTTTCGCGTATAATAACTTACATAAAAAAAAATGCATTAGCAATTACTTCTAGTCTAGCTTTAGAACAATGCAAGCTGCCTATAGAGTCCTGTGTATGAACATGCTCCAAAGAAACATGTTTTTGTTAGGTATGCCGTGTGAAAAGGAACACACGACAAACATTTGGGGGGGTTATTAAATGTGTCTGCAAGGGTGGAAATGTACTTTAACCACTTCAGCCCCAGGAGATTTTACCCCTTTCCTGACCAGAGCATTTTTTACAATTTGGCACTGCAACGATTTAACTGACAATTGCGCGGTCGTGCGATGCTGTACCCAAATTAAATTTGCTTCCTCTTTTTCTCACAAATAGAGCTTTATTTTGGTAGTATATTATCACTTCTGCGGTGTTTATATTTTGTGCTATAAACAAAAAAAAGCTGACAATGTTGAAAAAAATATATTTTTTTTTACTTTCTGCTATAATAAATATCACCCAAAAATATATATATAAAAAAACAAATTTCTTCCTCAGTTTAGGCCGATATGTATTCTTCTACATATTTTTGAAAAAATTGCAGTAGGTGTATATTGAGTGATTTGCGCAAAAGTTATAACATATAAAAAATAGGGGATAGATTTATGGCATTTTTATTATATTGATTATATATTTTTTTTTATTAGTAGTGGCGGTAATCTGCGATTCTAATTTGGACTGCAACATTGCGGCAGACAGAACGAACACTTTTGTAACTATTTTGGGACCATTGACATTTATACAGCGATCAGAGCTAAAAATAGACACTGATTACTGTATAAATGTCACTGGCAGGGAAAGTGTTAACACTAGGGGGCAATCAAGGGGTTGAGTGTGTTCCCTCAGCATGTTCTAACTGTAGGGGGATGGTCTACCACTGGCATAGATCGATGTTCACAATGACAGGGAACAGAAGATCTGTCTTGTTACTAGTCAGAACAGGGAAATGCTTGGTTTACAAAGGCAGTTCCCCTTCCTAACTATCCTCGCCGCGATCGTGGGCCACCGCAGGTACGTCAGTTTGTACAGGAGCGCCACTCTGCCAACGTATATGGGCGTGAGCTGGTCGGCAAGGGGTTAAAGTAGGCAGTACATGTTGCAACTATTTTGCAATTTTTACCTTTAATATCTACACAATAGAGCAGTAGCTCCTATGAGAAATGTAATGAAATATGATATGCACGTAAATTGTGATATTTGTTTTTAACACTAATAGGTGTGTTGTTGAAGATCACATGTTTGAATTAGAGATTAAACAAAAAATATGTGATTGGAATTGCATTGCAGATTATAATTGCGATTTAATTCAAACATGTAAGTCTTGTTTTGAATTATTGGAGTTTATTATTTGTGATAGAGTTCATCTATGGACAATTTAGATTTAGTTTGAGGTCTGACTTTATCAATGTAACATTAAGCTCTACGTATAGGCTTAAAGTTGTCACATGATTGAGCCCTACATGCTTCTTTATTATTGTTTCCAGAAGGTATGTTGGTTTGTGATCTATGGTGGGAATAGGTGTTAGATTAAATGTTATTTGGTTGGGTTTTAAAATAGATCTTTTCATGTTTTTACCATAAATTTTGTTTTGGATTTTACCAAGTTTTTGTTTTTTTGTGATTCAAGGTTCATGCTGTATGTTGTGTAATGATAACCATTAAAATAGTTGAGAAACAACTTTTAATACAAATCTTATAAGATGGTGAAAAAAAAAAGGGATCTGACTTCATATAGTAATGTCGTGTACACACGGTCTGAATTTCCGACAACAAATGTTCAATGTGAGCTTGTTGTCGAAAAATTTGACCGTGTGTAGGCTCCATTGGACATTTGCTGTCGGAATTTCCAACAACAAATGTTTGAGAGCTGGTTCTCAATTTTTCCCACAACAAAAGTTCTTGTCGGAAATTCCGATCGTCTGTATGCAATTCTCACCCACAAAATTCTACGCATGCTCCTACGCATGCTCGGAATCAATCAACTTAATTTTTCTTGGCTCGTCGTAGTGTTGCACATTCATTTGTGTGTCCGTGTGTATGCAAGACAAGTTTGAGCCAACATTCCGTCGGAAAAAATTCACGGTTTTGTTTTCAGAATGTATGATCATTACCCTGCAACAGCTGACCAGTAGGGATACAAAGAGTGCTCTGATATCACTGTCAGCAAATTAGGAACTCATTGAGCTATTTAGGCATTTTTTTTAGGTTTTTAAAGAGCACATTTAGTAAATCAGGTAGTAAACTTTATTCAATTTCCTGTTTTAAAAATGTGTGTTTAACTCCTTTTTGTGTATTACGTTGTTATTTGTGTGCTGTCGCTCTATGTTTTTCTGTTACTTTTTTTACTGTCTTTTTTCTTTCTGAAAAAAAACACAAAAACAGGTAAAGGATAGTTGATAGTAGCATTTGTAACCCCCAGGACCCAAGTAGGGACTATGACACCATTAAAAACTCTCAATTTTGCTTAAACCAGTTTGCTAGCAACTACACGCATTGGTAGATTCTCTATACATTATAGCTAAATATGCTGAACAGGCTGGTGTCATTTGAGCATCCATGCTTTGAAAAGAAGGCCATTATGCAATGTTGACTATAATTCTAATTATGCAATTAAATCTTTTATCCAGGTAGCACAATATCTAAACAGAAATCAACTTGACCTTCTCCATTAATGGGGTAGTTATCATTAAAGGAGAAGTACTGCCAAAGCTTGTTTGGCTGTACTTCTCCTGTGGATCACAGGAATGTAGTTTGATCAGCATGCTGTTGTCCCACAGCCGGTCCAGGCTGGGGAAAGATTGCCACTGAGAGCCTGAGCCTGACGCTTCTGCCCCCTCCACAGCCCAGCACTCCTGTGAGCAAAGCAGACAGCGGTGACTAACATTGCCAAGCGCTCGGCTCACGGGGAGCTCTGAGAACTGCATGATCAGTGGTCTTTGATCGCTCAGCTTTCAGCTCTCGGACTAATGCTGCATCTACCTAGATAGG
Organism: Rana kukunoris; assembly: GCA_029574335.1. Taxonomy (NCBI): domain Eukaryota; kingdom Metazoa; phylum Chordata; class Amphibia; order Anura; family Ranidae; genus Rana; species Rana kukunoris. Next base: position 175,660,807 of record CM056053.1, on the reverse strand, counting down.
TATGATTTCTAAAAATAAATTAAAAACATACTTATCTTTCAAAGACTTAGATGGTCATACTGTATAGTCAGGATGCATAATTTCTCTGGGCAACACAAAACAATTATTTCAGAACCTTTCAAACAAGAATGAGGTCCAAACTTTTCCAGTGCAAATGTTGAGATTTTGGGAATTTATATGCCTTGGCCAGCAAACCTTTTTACTCAGGTTATAGCTTCTTTCTAAAGAAAATATTTTATGGGAATTTGTCCACAAGCTGCCTTCTATTACATAATTTCAAGTTTTTAAAAATGACAGTGCTTACGTTAATAATTTTTTTTAAATGCTGACAGGTGTATATTGCAGGCACAGGTATAAACAGCAAGTACTGGCAGGTATATACAGCAGCTTTAATTTCGTGCACTCTATCAAATGCTGTGCCATTGAGATTGGGCAAAGCTCTACCACTTTCTGTTAGGCCTAGTACACACAACCGTTTTCCTCGACAAAATCCATCAATAAACTTGGTGGCAGAGCTTTTTTGCAGAGGAAAACGGTCATGTGTATGCTTTTCATGAAGAAAACTGTCGTGGATCTCGACGAGAAAAAAAGAGAAGTTCTCTTTTTTCTCGTCGAGAGTCTCAATTTTCTCGTTGTGTTTCTCGTCAGGCTGGTTTATGACGAGAAACACATTTGTGTGTATGATTAGAAACCCGCACATGCTCAGAATAAAGTGTGAGACGGGAGCGCACCTTCGGTAAAAGTAGCGTTTGTAATGGAGATAGCACATTCGTCAAGCTGTAACAGACTGAAAAGCACGAATCTTCTCTTACAAAACTTTTACTTAACATGCAGTAACATGAGATTAGCAAAAGCAGCCCCAAGGGTTGTGCCAGTGGAATCGAACTTCCCCTTTATAGTGCCGTCGCATGTGTTGTACGTCACCGCGTTTGAGAACGACAAGATTTTGTCTTGACAGTGTGTATGCAAAGAAAGCTTGACAAGATTCTTGACAAGCCTGACAAGGAACTCGTTCAGGAAAACAATGTTTCTTTTACGACGAGTTTCTCGGTCATGTGTACGGGGCCTATGTGTTAAAGTAGTATGTGTATTAAACCATATAAAACAATGTTTGCATCACTAATATTAGTGTTTAAACAAATGTCTAAATGTGAAGGTAGTATAAATCCAAATTTTGTCACGCAGGAATCACCATGTGTGAAAAGACAAATTCATATCTTAAATCCAGTGTAACCACGTGCTCCACCACCAGAAACAAGCAAGCATGGCAACGTCTGCGGAGCCATCATATGTGACGTTGCCACGCTTGCTTGTTTATCCTGCATGTGAATTGGATCTCGTGTATATACTGAATACTGATACTGAGTTTTACAGTGCTGTTTTTTTATCATACCAAATGTGAGTACCTTGAATTGTATTGTATCAATAAACACATGTGTACAGTTCTACACTATGTGGATTTTTTCTTGTTTTTCATATATGATCACTTCCTGTTCCATCATGCTGGCTTGAGATGTACCAGAATTACCTGTGATTCTTTGGGATCTGACTATTCTCAGACCTGGTGGTCTGTCTAGGCCAGGAGTGCCCAACCTTTTGAAGAGCGAGGGCCACTGAAGCAACTTGGTAATCGGTCGTGGGCCACAATGATCGGAGCCCACTCTACTTTTTTTGCGAATCGGATTGGAGGTAGGCATTTGTGAATGGACACAAGTCCATTTACATTTGCTACTCCTTAGATCGTGAATCGAGGGTCCAATTGGGTCGGACTGACTGTGTGAAAGGGGCCTAAGGCTGCTTTCACACTGATGCACTGTCGTTTTTCAGCACCATGGGTGCAGCACAGTTCACCTGTGGCTTTCCTGCAGGTTAGCTGCACTTGGCCATAGACTTCTATTATATCCTTATTGTGTAGTGAACTTTCAGAAAGTGCACCATACTCGCAGGTAATATACCGTATTTATCGGCATATAACACGCGCCGGCGTATAACCCCCAATTTAAGAGAGAAATTTCAGGATTTAAAAATAAATCAGTGTCCCTCTGCAGCCTGTGTGTCCCTCTGCAGCCTGTGTGTCCCTCTGCAGCCTCTGTGTCCCTCTGCAGCCTCTGTGTCCCTCTGAAGCCTCTGTGTCCCTCTGCAGCCTGTGTGTCCCTCTGCAGCCTCACCTCATCTCTTCATGCAGCCGCCAGTCATCTCATACAGCTGTCATCTCAGTCACATACAGTCCCGCCTTGTGTCCCTCTGCAGCCTGTGTGTCCCTCTGCAGACTCACCATCTCCTCATGCAGCCGCCCGTCATCTCGTACAGCCGTCATCTCCTGTTCACTCGGTGTCTGCAGTCACCTACACAGTCCCGCCTCCGCCATCAGCATTGGACCAGCTCCTGTGATTGACAGAACACTGGTCCAATGCCGGTGGTGGAGGCAGGACTGTGTGTGTGACGTCAAAGCCGAGTAAAGGGAAGATGGCGGCTCGGTGAATTCCTGCGGCACTCGTTCCCCTCCGAGTCCGAGGTTCGCTATGGGCGTATAACGCACACCCCTGCTTTGTTTGATTTTCAGGGGAAAAAAGTGTGCGTTATACGCCGATAGATATGGTAATTCTATGGCTCAGTGCAGGTAACCCACACTGCTCTGCACCTGCGGGTCAGTTTGAAAGCCCAGTAACCACTGCAGAACAGATATGCCCATATATACACTGTAATTTTAGTAAAAAAATTACCTTTAATAACAGTATTCTATTCTATTCCATCCTAGAGCAGGAGGTCGTGGGCCACAACAGAGGGCTTCACGGGCCACATGTGGTCCCTGGGCCACTGGTTGAGCACCCCTGGTCTAGGCCCATGTGACTAGGAATTAGGGTCCATATTTTCTGGTAAGAGTCATCTTGTTTCTAGCGGTGGAGCACATGGTTACATTTCAGATATGAATTTGTCTTTTCACACATGGTGATTCCTGGATGACAAGATTTGGATTCATACTTCCTTCATATTTACTGTCACTGGACTTTATTCTTTTGTTCAAACACTAATATTATTAGGTCTGTAAATATTGTTTTATAGTGAATAACGGTAAAATCATAAGAAATCCTTAAAAGTTCATAATTATGCGAAGACATGATCATTCAAGTGTTTTGTGCTTAAATGTAAATAAACTTGTGATCCAGTGTTCAAGGTGCGGGTTCTAAAGGATCTTACTGGACAGCGATGAGCTCAAATATAAGAGATCACAAGCACATTTTATCCAAAGTAGGACCAATGCTCTCAACACCAGACTTCCAATTGTATTTCCCACCAGCAGGATGCAGCAATGATGTCCCCACAGCAAGGCTTCCAAAATCCTCACGGCTTCCATGCTAGCATTGCCAGTTTATTAAAAGGACAGGAGCGGCCAGTATCAACCAAGTAATCAAGAAGCACTGCCGACACAATTACAATAACGTTATTTAAAAAAATTAATAGCAATACCTTTAAGAGACAGATAAAATATTTTTTATTTTTAGGTTTACAACATTTTTAAATTGCCTGCTTCTTCTTGCCCCCATACATTCTTATTGACCCATCACTATGATGGTCTGCCTCTATGTCCAATAATAATGTGTGAGAAGTGAGAGATTGGAGTCAAGCTTCAAAACTACTAGGATAGCTTGCCTGATATGAATGGCCCGGCATTGGGACAGAACAGATGTCTGAAGTTACTGCAGGCATGTGAAGCCACCTCTAGGTACTTGCATTTTATATCTGAAGTCATAGATTAATTTTACAAATTCACTTTCAACTATAGTGTTTATTTAGGGGTAACAAATTTAAATAGGGGAACATAGTAGAAATCAATATCTAAGAGGAAAAGCTGAAATGCATAAAAAAATATGCTTTCCACTAAAAGTACAGTAACCCCTTTATTCTAACACTCGAGACACTCAAAACAAGTTGTGAAGTATTTAATTCACTTAGTCAATAAAACATAGGAACATAATCATAATTTTGATCAGATTTATTTTAATAAAACCCATGGGAAGGGTATTTGGATTATTATTGTATGTTTTTAAACATTCGATTCCTTTTTTTTCCCAGTGTCATTACCTTTTTATTATACACAATCACTGTATTTAAGTTGTCATCTGTTGCACTAAATATATTTTGCTTTTTTTAATTCTTTCAAATTTTTTTCTCTTTCTGTATTTGTGATTGATTATCCCTGGGTTTGAAAGTATATTATGATCAATAGCTATTTCGGTTTTGATTTTCTACATGTGTCTTTGTGGATTTTTTTTCCTTCTTTCTATTTATTGAAAAAGCTTTTTTCTTTGCAGTACATTACCTAATCATGTTTTAGGATAGGCATAGATATTTTACAGCTGCCTTAATGTATTTTTAATTGTATTCAATTTGTATGCTACTAAATAAAATGGATTCTTTACATAAAAACTAAGTGTTTGTTACTAATAATAAAATTATTTTACTGAATAACTATATTGAGGACAGAGTGCACTTTATTTGCAAGTAGGATATATATATATATATATATTTTTTACATTTAATTTAAGAAAACCTGCATGTTTTAAAAGAGGGTGAACACAGGTCCATCCAGTTTAACCTGAATGTGTGTATTTTGACCCTTTGACAACGTGTTTGTACACGAAACGCGTCAGGGAAGATTCTACTGTCGCCACATTATGACTGCAAGCGCGCTTTTTTTATCCTGATCCATGTAAGTTCATTACTTATTAAATCTTTTAATACCGTGACGGTATCACACTATTGCTCCTTCTTTTCTCCTACACACCATTCTCAACGTATACCTACTGAGCATCAAGCCCTGGATAACTGAAGTCCCCCTCCCGGATTACTATACTGACGTACATCCCTGTCAGGCAGTTCTATGAGGCTTCGATCCACGCTGGATGATCCAAAGCTTATGTACTCTCCAGTCTGTATAGCTGGCAGAGTCCACTTGATCTGGTAAGCCTCCATGCTTTATTGGGTGAAGGTCTTCTTCCTTTTTTATATCACCACACAAGAGTGTGCATAGAGGACATCACTTGTTTATATTGAACACTTATAGCTTTTGGATTTGGACATCGATTGCAATTTTTTTGTTCAGGACATTCCATTTCTTATATTAGTGACTATTTAATTTTGTTCACTGGTTACTGGTCATTTTTTTTTTTTTTTTTTTTTTTTTTTTTTTTTTTTTTTTTTTTTTTTTTTTTATTGTGTATAGTTGGTTATTTTTTCACAAAATATTCTTTCTATGATCATATTTTCTAATCACATACAATTTTTTAGCACATAGATATATTTATTTATATTCTATTTATTTAGCGCTACACATTTTTTTATCCACATTATTTTTTGCTTATTGTTTTCTATTAGCTGTGTTTAGCGGCTCACATTATTTACCTAAAGCAGCGCGATATTTCTCCAATCTATCTACAACTTGAATGTGTGTATCAGTTTGAGCACTAAAGCCACTAAAGCCCTGGTAAAAAGTCTGCCGTGAAGAGGGGAAAGCCGAGAACCCGGCAGGAAAACTGCCATGGAGCTTTGGCCGGAAATCCCAGCCGTGTGAGTGCTCCATGGGCACTGCCTCACAGTGTTTCCCATAGGGTATTAGTAAATCTGGTGGCAAAAAAGCCGCTGGGAATCCCATCTGTTTTCCTGATGGGAAAACTGCTAGGAAGCATACACACATCCGGTTTTCCCGGCCAAAAGCTCTCCTGGCAGTTTTTCTGGCAGGAAAACAGGTTGTGTGTACAGGGCTTAAGAATTTCCATTCCCATTATATTGTGCTAGCTATGGAAGGCATCTCTACGTTTTCCAAAGTTATCAACGCTCTCAGCTGATACCACTACCTGGGAAAAGGAGACTCACATTGTTACTGCTTTAACAGTAACGTTGAAACCACTTTTTGTCCAGTGTGACCACGTGTCTTCTTCAGAGCATTTAAAGCAAACCATTTATTACTTTTACTACCTTCTCCATGGGTTCAATTTACTAAAGAAAAATATTTTACCCATGTCTGTGTTCACCTCAAATATCCAGTTCTTTGGGCCAGACAGAAGCTCTTGGTATAATGGTAAAGGGGCTACAATAAATGATTCTATATTCAGAGTCACTCTAAAGAAAATGTATATATTAAAACCAAACGGAATTGCACTATAATGCCACTATACAGAGAAGAAAGTTTTTACACTTGTTTGCCAACACAGTAAAACCTTGGATTGCAAGCATAATTTGTTCCGGAAGCATGCTTGTAATCCAAAGCACTTGTATATCAAAGCAAATTTTCCCATAAGAAATAATGGAAACAAAATTGATTCGTTCCACAACCATTTATTCATAAGTCCTTCAGTTTATAGTTTGGCAGATATGGTTGCATTTAATGAAGGTACAACATTTAGCAAGTCACATGGTTGATGATTAAAACAGGCACATCTAACCAGTGCCAACCAGTGCCCAACAATGTCCCAAGATTCAAATCTACCAGTGCCCACCACAGTGTCAATCACTGCCCACCACAGAGCCAGTCACTGCCCAGCAGTGCAGTAACACCTGCCAGTACTTATCAGTACCTCATCATCAGTGCTGCCCAACAGTGCCACCTGTCAGTGCCAATCATTACCATCTATCAGTGCCAATCAGTGCTGCCTGTCAGTGCCCATCGCAGCCACCTGGCAGTGCCCATCACAGCCATCTGTCAGTGCCCATCAGTGCCACCTATCAGTGCTCATCAGTGCTGCCTATCAGTGTCCATAAGTGCTGCATATTGGTGCCCATTAGTGCTGCATATCAGTGCCGCCTATCAGTGCCCATCAATTCTACATATCAGTGCCTCCTTATCAGTGCCCATCAGTGCCACTTTATCAGTGGCAACTCGACAGTGCCTATCAGTGCCGCCTCATGAGTACCCGTCAGTGAAGGGGAAAACAATGTTTTATGGCAGAAACTAAGAAAAACTATTTTTTTTTCAAATTTGTTTAGCAAAAAATAAAAACCCCGGGGGTGATCAAATAAAGCTCTATTTGTGTGAAGAAAATTATAAAAATGTAGTTTGGGTACAGTGTTGCATGACATCGCAATTGTCATTCAAAGTGTGACAGCGCTGAAAGCAGAAAATTGTCCTGGGCAGGAAGGGGCATAAGTGCCTGGTATTGAAGTGGTTAAAAATGAATTAAAATATTTCACTACAAACTTACTAAAGGTAAAGTGGATCTACAGGTACAAATTCATGTGTAGCTCTGGATATGAGGGGAAGAAAGATTCTTGTTTTCACTTAGTTGGGAGACGGAGGTTAGCAGAGTTTCACTTCATTCACTTATCTCTGGGGAACATTCTATTGCAAAATGTACTTTCCCTTGCAAAGTAAATAGTCTGTTTGCCTTTAGTAAGTCATCCACTATGAGTTTCTATTACTTTCTTGATCCCCCTGTTGGAGCTTTACCTTTAGCAATGTCATTTGAACAGAAAGTTGGATGAGATTTCCCAAAATTGTGGATAAAAACCTTACCAAGGTTCTTACTCTGCTTCATTCAGTCTAAGAATGAAAATAACTTTTTTGCTGAAACATCCACTGTATTATGTTTATGTAAAATGTTTTTTTTTTTAATAAACCACTTTGAGGCAAAATAATGGTATCTGAGCATCAATGCAGTCTGATCTGTGCCCAACTGTAGTCTCAATGCAGCCTGATCTTTGCCCATCTGCAGCCTCAATGCAGCCAGATCTGTGTCCATCTGCAGCTTCAGTGCAGTCTGATCTGTGCCCATCTGCAGCATTGCTGCTCACTGCAGCCTGATTAGTGCCCATCTGCAGCCTATACATTTACCAAAATGCCCTGCCTGTTCAGTGTCCATCTGCAGACTCACCTTTCAGTTTCAGATCATCCCTGCTGTCTCCGAGGGAAGAGGGGGAGCGAGCGCCACTGAATTACATAGAGCCGCAATCTCCTTCCTGTGTACCCGGCACTCCGTCACTCACAGCCATGCCTCCTGCCCCTGCTCATATGATACACAGTACAGTGGTCCAATGCGGGGGCCATGAGGCGTGGCTGTGCGCGACGGAGCGTCGGATACACAGGAAGGAGATTGCGGCTCTATGTAATTCATCAGCGCTCGCTCCTCTTCCCTCAGACAGCAGGGATCGGTGTATAACCTGATTTTAAGGGGAAAAAAGTGCATGTTATACCCCAATAAATACGGTATATGCAGTATTACTATAACAAATAAAACCCTTTTTTTTCTCCTATCGTTGATAGACTTTGTCAATTTATTTAGTGCAATCTTTTTGATTTTATATCTTTAGGTTTTTTATTAATATTTTTGTGGTCTGTGAACCATGTATCAAAACTTCTACTGCCCTTTTCCTAAATCTGTTTGAAGAGGACCTTCAGCGTTCCCCCTCCCATTTTATTTTTCAGTGTCCCTGGTGGTGTTCTAGGCATAGTTCAGATACTCACTTAACCACCCGATCCAGTGCCATCCTACTTGTGATGTCATCGAGAGTTCTGTTGGCTCCCCTGGGTTCAGCCAGCAGGGCTTTGCGATGGCATGCCGCTAAACCCACCCTCTTTCCCCTTCTGAATGAATGACAAAAGGCCTCTTGGGATAATAGGCGTGCATATCCTAGGAGGCCCAGTGAGCAATATGTATGTCATCACTTTAATGAAAAAACAAACACTATCTGATTCGTTTAGATGAGGGAGATGGGGAGGAGGAGTTTTTAGGGGGGAAGTTGATATAGAGAGTGAGGGCCCTCTTTAAGTAGGTCTTATCTTTATAAAGTCAGATTACCGTATATACTCGAGTATAAGCCAACCCAAATATAAGCCGAGGCACCTAATTTTACCACAAAAAAATGGAAAAACGTATTGACTCGAGTATAAGCTTAGGGTGTCCATCTGCATGCCTCACTGTACCTCACTTTGCCTCACTGTGTCCATGTGCATGCCTCACTATATCCATGCCTCACTGTGTCCATGCCTCACTGTGCCCATGCCTCACTGTGCCCATGCCTCACTGTGCCCATGACTAGACTGACGTTTAACATGGGACTCTAAAGAAGGGGTGCCCGGTTTGAAAAATCGATGCTCCCCAGCCATAGGTTCCCCAGACAACAAACATTGCACACTTATAGAGGAGAAATGGAGCTACATGTGTGCCAAGGTCCCGGGTCCAGGGGACCTACGATCGACCAGTACTAGGTCCCCAAATTCACTGAAAAAATTACCGTTTAACATTTGAGTCTCTGGAAGGGGTTCCCGGATTTGAAAAATCAGTGCTCCACGGTCGTAGGTTCCCTGGACAACAAACTTTGCACACTTATAAAGAAAAAGTGGGGATACATGAGTGCCAAGATTGGGGTAAAGGGGACCTACGGCTGGCCAGTACCTGGTAGCCAAATTCCGAGAGATCAGGCACAAAAAGGTGGATTATGGTTATGGACATTCAAATATTTACATATTCTTAACAGGTAGTAAATAGATGCTAGTAAAAAAAATCACCCTCACTGAGCTTTGTAGCTGCAGACACTATGGAGCAATTCATCCTGGAAGTTAACATCAGAAACACTTCTGATGTCAAAGTCATTGTTCACCAGCTCAGCTTACCCTGCGTAACCGCCTTGTGTTTACATTAGAGATTACAAGGAAAGAAAGCTGTCCAGTGAATGCTGGATGGGAGGAGCAATTTAAACATAGAGACTGAATTTAGTGTTCCTGTTTTGAAATTTCAGGATAAATTGTTCACATTGCTGGCAGCTGCAGGATTTAATGTCTTATTGCTCATTTACTGCTTGTTCAGAATATAGTACTGTGCACAGATTCACTTTTTAAAATGTATTTACATTTTTGCAGCCAAATTGAGATAACAACAATTTTATATTTGTTACATATTCCTATTCGCCCAGAAAATTGTTGGTTACCTTTATGGTTGCTTTTTACCTACTGAATAATCCAACTCAGTTTTTCCTGTTCTGTTGGAAGGGAATGAGGAACTATGTTTACAATAATTACCTTAGCTGTACTGTGCTGGCAGATAATTATCAGTTATATGTGTACACTGTCTGTCCTAAGGCAGCCCACAGATTAGTACATTTTCTTTGTTCAACCCACAGGTTGAATTAAAAAACATACTTAATTCCCCATCCACACATTTGTGGTGGAAGGGGGAATCCTCCCCACTGAGCTATTGTATTCTGACAGCTGGGAGACGTTCTCACCATCAGAAATCACAGATCAGTGCTGTGAACTATAGCCTACAGCACTGATCGAGCAGGGAAAATCCAATGGAGTGGTTTTACAGAAATCAATCAGTAAATCGACTTTTGTACAACCTCCCAACCACTAGGATAAGGGGTGGGCAAGAGGGAATGCTGGCCCAGGTGCAATAGTTTATTGCAGGGATGTGGGTGCCCTGACCCTGAGGGAAGAGGGGGGCGGCGCAATTTGGCATCTTTGCCCTAGGCGCTGGGTGGCCTTGTCCTGCACTGCTTTCATGCAAGTTCAGATATCTTTTTATCATTATTTCACTTTACTTTTTTAATTTTGTTAATTAATGTCAATTTTCATCCCAGATAGCAAGGATAACTTGCCACAAATTTGTGGCAGTGTTGAATTGTAAGTCTTGTTAACTTGCTACACATTTTCACTGGCAAGTTGTACACTTGCAGAGCACTTTAACCACTTACCGGTCGCCACAAGACTATATACGTAGGCACTTTGAAGAGGGATATCTGGGTAATGGCAGAAGCTGCTGCCATAACCGAGGTATCCATCTATTCAGGCGGCAGTTCTCTAAATGATAATGGTGGTCTCTGCAGTGGATTCGCTGCAAAATCACCGTTATCAGCGGTGGGATAGGGCCCCCTTCCCGCCGCTCTCTGGCACCCTCCGCCGCTTACCGGAGCCATTGGTATCGGCGAAGGCGATCTGGTCCTATCTGTGGCTGGGTATAGATACGAGTGAGGGCAAGATGGCCCCCACCCGTCTCCATACAATAACAGGACGGAAGCAACGTCAAAACATCACTTCTGCCCATAGCTCTTAAAGGGCCTTAAAAATCCTCACATTTTTCGAGTGGTTACTAGAAAAATAAGTTAGGGAAGAAACCTCTTTCAAGTGTCCAGTAACTCTAACTTTTCTAATCTTTGCTCTTTTAATTTTCAAGCTGGTACAAATGGATGTAAATTTGGCCACTTCAGCAAGAACCAACATTAGATCAACTTCTGACGAAAGGACCTGTTGGAAAACCTCCTTTGATCAGTGGCTTGCAGCCAATCTGCTGCAGTGGAAAGTCCCCACTGTCGGAATACTATGCCTGAATGGTGGGGATTCCTGAATTCACCTTGCTTGTGTGGATTCCAGAATCTGTTAGTTTTAATTTTTTTACATATTACATTTTTTTTTTTTAAAGAGCCATGTGTGTGTTTTACCGGGTACACATTATGAGTTTTTTTTTTGTTTAGTGCAGCGGGCTGAATGAAAAAAACTGAGGGAACTCAGGAGTAGCGCACTGTACTAACTATGCTATGTTATTACAGCAATATCCCTGCTGAGTACTTGTGTTTTGATAGGGGGATTGACCACAAACCCCCCCCCCCCGCCTCATCTCGTCAGAACACACCGGTCAGCAATCGCAGCAATTGGCTGTGAGCACCAATCGGATGCCGATCAGCAGCTGTTTTTCTAGTATGCCTATTCGACAGAAGCCACGTGCTTGGCTGGCTTCTGTCACATAGGCTTACGTACACACTACCCAAATGTTGGCCTGTTTCTGTTAAACCAATACCTGCAGATACTTTGCATGTGTGTACCAGGTTGCTTGTCACAGCTATGAAAGCTACAATTTCATAAACACTGAAGAAAGTGTACTCATTTAAAACTAGCTTTCTTAGTAAAGCTAAAACATGGTAAAGTAATACTAAACATACAGGGCCAGATTCAGAAAGCATTTACGTCAACGTATCAAGAGATACGCTGTGTAAATACTAAGAATAGCCGGCGTATGTTTTTTTGCTATTCAGAAAAGAAGATACGCCGGCTTTCTTCTAAGATACGAGCGGTGTAATTCGCTTACACCGTCATATCTTAAGTTGCATATTTACGCTGGGCACTAGGTGGCACTTTGTGTAAATTATGCAAATGAGCTATTTGCGACGGCGCGTCGTACTTTACGTTGTTTGCGTAAGCGTGAGACCGCCGTAAAGTTACCCCTGCTATAGCAGGCGCAGCCAATGTTAAGTATGGACGTCGGGACCGCGTCGAATTGTACGTCGGTTACGTCGTTTGCGTAAATCGTTCGGGAATGGGGCTCGACGTTAGTTACGTTCACGTCGTTTACATTGAGAAAAAGCAACGTGATTTCGCACATGCGCACTGGGAACGTCCACTGACGGCGCATGCGCTGTCCAAAAAAAACGTAAATTACGTGGGGTCATAATTCATTTACATGAATCACGCCCCCACTTCAGCAATTTGAATTGCGTGGCCTTACGCCGTGCACTTTACGCTATGACGCCGCATATTATGGAGCAAGTGCTTTCCGAATAAGGCACTTGCCCATAATATTTGCAGCGGCGTAGTGTAAAGAGGAAACGCTACGCCGCCGGAAAGATACATTTTTGTATCTGAATCTGGCCCACAACAATGTTTAGTTGCAATTATCCCCTCTCTTTATGTACAATGATCTTGCCACTGTATTTAATTTACGAATAAAAATTATCTGAGTACCTTTACCTTAACCACTTCAGCCCCGGAAGATTTCCCCCCTTAATGACCGTGCCATTTTTTGTGATACGCCACTGTGTCGCTTTAACTGACAATTTCGTGCAACGTTGCACCCATACAAAATGTACATCCTTTTTTTCCCCACAAATATAGCTTTCTTTTAGTGGTATTCGATCACCTCTGCAGTTTTAATTTTTTTGCGCTAAAAACTAAAAAAGACAGACAATTTGAAAAAAAACAGTGTTCTTTACTTTTTGCTATAATAAATATCCGCCAAAAATGTTTTTAAAACAAATTTCTTCATCAGTTTAGGCCAATTTTTATTCTTCTACATATTTTTGGTAAAAAAATTAGCAATAAGCGTATATTGGGTTTGCGCAAAAGTTAAAGCGTCTTCTAAATAGGGGATAGATTTGGGCATTTTTTATGGCATTTTTATTATTCTTTTTTTTTTTTACTAGTAATGGTGGTGATCTGCAATCAGACACTTTTGACACTTTTTGGGGACAATTGACATTTATACAGTGATCAGTGCTATAAAAATGTACTGATTACTGTATCAATGTCACTGGCAGGGAAGGGGTTAACACTAAGGAGCGATCAAGGGGTTAGCACTGTTCCCTCATGAGTGTTTCTAACTTTGGGGGGTTGGGACTGACTGGAGGAGGAGACATATTGCTGTTCCTAATTACTAGGAACAGACAATCTGTCTCTCATCTCCTGTTAGAACGGGGATCTGTGTGTTTACATCAACAAATCCTCGTTCTGTCTCCCTGCCCATGATCGCACGTGGCCGATGGACCTCCCACCCGCTGGCCACACGCATTGGGTCGCCTGCCATGCAGCAGGCACGCGCGAGCCTGCTACGGCTCTTAAAGGAGCCACCGTACAGGTACGCCGATTTGCGGGAAGGAGACACTTTGTCGGTGTAAATTTGTAGTATTCTAGTACTCTGCTGATGTCTGCTCAGCTTTGATTGGTGCTGTGCCAAACACATGACATAAAACATGTTTTCACAATAGAGTATTAAAATAAATAGTTAATAGTAACAAAGTGTTTTAAAGTTTCATACAAATTTATATTTCAAAGCAAATGTTTATATATTTTTGCAATAACATGTTGTTAGGGGTGTTTAAGTTAACTAACAATATCTGTGGCTGTGTCACAGCCCTCCAGCCTATATCTATGGTGTGTATCTGCCCAGGAGGTGAAGCCTCCATCAATCACCATCTTATATCCCATCCCTATAGAATTTAGCAATATGAGGACATAGAGAAGGAAGGAGGAGAGTGTCATTGATCACTGCGTATACACCCATGTGTGTGACTCTATAGTCACATGGCCTGCACAAATAAGAAAAATAAACAAATGAATGGCTTAAAAGGGAATTGTTCTTCAACCAAGGCAAATGTTCCCATACGGTTCATTGTAAATTAGGTTAATCCATTGTGAACTTTTTTGTTTGTTTTTGAACCACAAAATGATGAAACAAAGTACAGTGCAGTACAGTATTAAGAGAGAGAACACTAACTAACACATTCTTGTCACCTGCAATACCGCTCTGCACCTTCTTTTCAACAACATGCTTGATCTGAACTGTCTTGTCACCTCTACTGCTCTGAATTTTCTTTGGAGCCATACTGGATGTCCGGTACAGTACAGTATGTGATAAAAAGCACACAAAAAAGCTTTACATCAAGTGTGCACAGGGATGTACAGTACAGTAATGTACAGTATGTGCATTTCAATGTGCAGGGGCGGTGGAGGAGCAGTGTATACATAGACGTGCGCACAGGGTGTGCCAGATGTGCCCAGGCACACCCTAATCACCCTGTGCAGAACAGATTCCCCCTACTGCCTAGGTTCCCTACCTGCTTCCCCTTGCAGTGCTGCCAGCTTCCCTATGGCTGTTGCTGCAGGGATGTTTTAGGATGAGTGGGGGAAGGGGCTGGTAAATATATAACTTACCGGCCCCTTCCCATTTTATTGTGAGTGATCGGTAGTATGGGTTTGCGCTTTAATGCAATAGGCTGCGCACACCTATGAGTGTATACATCGCTCCTAAACAGCTCCAAAGCGTCCTTCAAGCACACTGATCCAGTGTGAAAGCACTCAGAGTCTCAAACGGAGGATGCAGGGGAGGCGTTTTTCAGGTGCTTTACAGACGTTCTTTTAAGCCCAAAAGCCTAAAAAACACCTCTGGTGTGAAATTAAAGGTATTGCAATTTCCTTTCGAATTTAGCTGTTAGTGAACGTAACAAATTAATCCCAAGTTACGAATTTTCCAAAATAAATAATGCCGTATCTAAACAAATGGAACATAACATATTATTATTAATAAATAACAATAAAAACATTTTATTATTATTTATTATTAATTAGTTAGTTTTCAGATTTTCCTTCTTATTTTTGGATTTTCGAATTGACAATTTACGAATTTACAAACTTACCAATTCATGAATTTAAGAATTTATGAATCTACGAATTGCAATCCTAACGAATGACCCAAAAAACAAAAACAAAAAATAAATGAAACGAAAACGAAAAAAAAAACATTCGGCAGTGCACATGTCTACTCACCTACAAGAAGTCACGACCAGGTGTCAGAGCAGAACATATGGCTGCAGCTCGTGTTCGTGAAACCGAAACGCATACCAAAGCAAATTTTTTTTAACTCTTTTTTTTCCGCTAACCTAGTTGTTCGCGAACCGAAGCGTTCGTGAACCAAGATATCGATGTATTAATGTAACATGTATTGACAGCTTTTGATGATTGGGGTTTCTTGACACTTTAAGTTAAATGAATGGTATCAATATTTTTTTAGCATTGAACTGATTAAGAGTAATCTCTGGCTGGTTATTAAAGTAATGAGGACAAAAAATAATTACAATATAGGTTCCTTTTTTTAACATGCATGTGATGCTAACGGCATAATTTGTATTTTCTTTTTTATTTAATTTATAAGTTGGCTCAGCGAATGATTACTTTTACTGATTATAATTAAAGTCCTGACCTTACATAATGTAACTGTGATAGTCATGCATTAGGCGGTAGAATGATAAATGATAGTGACTCATTAATGCGCTGTCAACATTCCAGTGTTTTGAAACTGTAGCTTTTTGTCAAAACAAGAATGTCATGAGCAGGTGGTATTGATCTCCATTACTTTTTTTTCAAATACGCCATCTGTCATGGATCCCTAGAAACATTTAATCTGGCGAAGACACTCATCATTAGTCTGATGTGTCATAAAACTAATTAATTTACAAACATAAATGTTATAGAGGCTAGATAACGTAGATATTAGTCAGAATCGTTCTCAATTAGTGTTAGTTGTATAACCATGCTATGCAATAGTGATTGCACATGTATTTTGATTTCTTTCCGTCACTTTTAAATGTTCATTAGGTCGGCTAAGATTCAGGCATTTCAATAACAATAACCAAAAGATGACAGCCTTTTGAAATGGTGAACTGAGTTAGAAAAAGACAATAAAGTTTTTCATGGATGATGCTAATGCTGAACTCCAGGTGAACCGCTATACTAGCATAAGGGTTTGTAATTCATTCCAACCAGTGATTCAGCCAGCCAAAACCCCCATTCAGGACAAACCTTGTCTGTGCTCTAGTTTTTCCTATTGGGTTTGATTTGTTCTACATGCTTTCCAGAATTATCTTTTCATGGGGTATTTTTACAACTGAGTTATACAGTATAAGCCTAGGTTCACATTGTAGCGATGTGGAAACCAGCACAATTTCAGCGCCGCTTCCTGCATCGCATCTCTCCAGCAGGCAGTTCACACTGCCCTTCGTGAACCGCTGTGGGTGTCAATACAAAGTTAATGACACACCCAGATCCAGGGCCATCTTTAATGTTGATTGGACACAGGGCAAAAGGGTTGCTAGAGGTTACATTACGGCTCACTGATTAGTTGCTAGAGTTTAAAGCACATGATTTCTTCTTGTTGATTGGTTGCTAGCAGTGTTAATTTTGGCAGCAAATTTTGATTTAGTTTTAGTCTTAGGACTAAAATGGCATTTTAGATTTAGTCCCATTTTAGTCTTCTACAGCACACATTACGGCTCGCTGATTAGTTGCTAGAGGTTACAGCACATGATTTCTTCTTGCTGATTGGTTGCCAGAGAATACTGTACAGTAATACTGCTCACTGATTGGTTGTTAGAGCTTACATTACATCATCTCTTCACTGCAGGGGGGCATGAAATACATATGAATGCCACCTTTATTTACATATGAATGCCGTCAGCCTCAGCTATTTACATATGAATGCTCCCGTTATTTACATATGAATAGCGATTATTTACATGTAAACACAGGGTCTACGGTGAGTCATCTGTACACAGCAATAGGGCAGAGCTGGGCAGCATCAGAAGCAGCACTTCACATTGAAATATCAGGACACATACTAAAACTTCAAGGGACAAGAAGAATTTAAACTGGGATTGTTGGCAAGTATGAGGCAGCTGCTTTGGGCTCCACAACAATGACAGGGCCCAGGGCATCTTCCCCTTTTGCCCTGCCTTAAAGACGGCCCTGCCCAGATCAGTTCACAGATCACAGTGTGAACTGCTGTTTTCGGACAGGAATCAGATTGCATGGGTGAGAACACCCATGCGATCCAATTCCAGTGTGGAGGAAAAAAGTCCCGGGCTCCCTGCACCTTTTATTATGAAAAACAAAATTAATTAACCACTTAAGCCCCGGACCATTTGGCTGGCCAAAGACCGGAGCACTTTTTGTGATTCGGCACTGCGTCGTTTTGACTGACAATTGAGCAGTCGTGTAACGTGGCTCCCAAACAAAATGTACGTCCTTTTTTTCCCACAATTAGGGCTTTCTTTTGGTGGTATTTAATCACCTCTGCGGTTTTTATTTTTTGAGCTATAAACGAAAATAGAGCAACAATTTTAAAAAGAAAAGCAATATTTTTTGCTATAATAAATATCCCCCAAAAATATATATATATTAAAAAAAATCCTCAGTTTAGGCCGATACGTATTCTTCCATTTATTTTAGTTTGACACGTTTTTCCCCAAAAATAAATGTTTTGATTACTTTTATTCCTATTACAGGGAATGTAAACATCCCTTGTAATAGGAATATGGCATGACAGGTCCTCAATAAGACCCCACATCACACCTCTAGGCTGGGAAGCCTGAAAAAAAAATGATCGCAGAGTATTGCGCAGGGAGTATTGCGCGGGGGGTATTGCGCGGGGGGTATTGCGCGGGGGGTATTGCGCGGGGAGTATTGCGCGGGGGGTATTGCGTGGGGGTATTGCACGGGGGGTATTGCAGAGTATTGTGCCGGGGGTATTGCAGAGTATTGTGCCGGGGGTATTGCAGAGTATTGTGCTGGGATATTGCAGAGTATTGTGCGGGGGTATTGCGCAGGGGGTACTGCAGAGTATTGCGCCGGGGGTACTGCAGAGTATTGCGCCGGGGGTACTGCAGAGTATTGTGCGGGGGTACTGCAGAGTATTGTGCGGGGGTATTGCAGAGTATTGTGCCAGGGGTATTGCAGAGTATTGTGCCGGGGTATTGCAGAGTATTGTGCGGGGGTACTGCAGAGTATTGTGCGGGGGGTACTGCAGAGTATTGTGCGGGGGTATTGCAGAGTATGGCGCAGGGGGTATTGCAGAGTATGGCGCAGGGGGTATTGCAGAGTATTGTGCAGGGGGTATTGCAGAGTATGGCGCAGGGGGTATTGCAGAGTATGGCGCAGGGGGTATTGCAGAGTATGGCGCAGGGGGTATTGCAGAGTATTGCACAGGGAAGGAAGGGGTTAATGCAGGGATGGCTGAGCAGGGATGGATGGATCTGTGACTGCAATAGTCATTGGACGGAGCGATCACGTGGTAAACGGCCGCTATCAGCGGCAATTTACCGCGATCCGTGACCCGCCGGGTCCCCAGGGGGCGCGCGGGAGAGCGATTCTGGGATCACGTTATATAACGTGATCCCAGAGTTAAGCAACCACCTTGCCGCCGTTATTTGACGGTTGCTGGTTGCTAAGTGGTTAAAAAATTTGTCATTTTTACCCCTCGGATAAGTAACTTCTAACACCAGTAATCTTTTTTTTACTTTATGTAAGGGGACATTCTTCCCACTGGCTACAAATGGAAGAAGCATTTTTTTCCCAAATGTATTGTGAGCTGTAAATATAGTTATTATTCACAACAGTTCCCTTAAAGCGGATCTCCACCCTAAAGTGAAGATCCGCTGATCGGAACCCTCCCCCCCCTCCGGTGTCACAATTGACACCTTTCAGGGGGGAGGGGGGTGCAGATACCTGTCTAAAGACAGGTATCTGCAACCACTTCCGGCCCGCAGTCTTGGGCAAAAGACGGGTTTTTTGGCGACATCCCGTCGCCCCCCCATTGTGTGCTGGGAACTCTCAGCTCCCAGCACACAGCGGGAGCCAATCGCCGGGCGCAGCGCGACTCGCGCATGCGCCGTAGGGAACCGGGCAGTGAAGCCGCAGCGCTTCACTTCCTGGTTCCCTCACCGTGGATGGAGGGGGGAGCAGCAGGGTGACGAGCGATCGCTCATCCTCTGCTGCGGACGCCGCTGGACTCCAGGACAGGTAAGTGTCCTAATATTAAAAGTCAGCAGCTGCAGTATTTGTTGCTGCTGGCTTTTAATATTTTTTTCTAGTGAACCATCCGCTTTAAGCTGGCCAAACATGGTTCGAAATTTGGTCAGTTCAGCATGAACCTGCCAAAATTCAATCTGAATGTAACGCTTTCAGTTCAACAGAAGCTGTTCATTACACGGACTTCTGTTGTATGGTCCTGCTGGAAAACTAGCATTCAGTCGGAGCATGGAGCCAATTGGCTGCAGCACTTCTCAGTGTATTCTGATGGCAGCAGGGATTTCCCAATTCAACTTGAATGTGTTAATGGGGAAATCAGTCCAGCCTTTTTCACTCAGCCAACTGGCTAAACGAAAAAAAAAAGAAATGTAGCCATTTATGGCAAGCTTTATATTGGAAAGGCTGCAACATATTGATGTATCCCGTTACATACCAACCATCAAAAACGGTTTGCTGATACAATGTCTGTAATCATATCTGTAGTTACTAAGGTGTCATGAATATTAAAGTCTATACGAGGTACTTGTACAAGGTTTCATATCCATAAAATTACCATATTGCAACCTTCATCCCACCATGGGTATATGAAATATTAGACCCTTTTTTATTGTGCAAAGCAGTAAAAGAAAAAGAAAATCCCTACTTTTCTTCCTCTCCTAAAAGTAAAGTTTAGAGCACAGAGAACAATGATTGTACTAAGCCTAGTTCACCTCTTTTAAGAAACAATATCTCATTTTTCATTTCCTTGACTCCTCATGAGCCTTTTCCATTAAATTATAATTATTATACAAGTTATTTTATTAAGAAAAATTGTGTTTAAGGACTTTTGGCTTCTGCCGTTGAGCAAGTTTGAGATGCTTTTGACAGGAAGAGGGTGCAGCTCTAGCCCCCCTTTTCCTCATGTGCGAGCGACGGGGGGCAGTTTCAGGTCTCCCCTGGGGTTTCTTAGGTCTCCTCTGAGGGTATTAGAGTACTTGGCCTTTTGGTGATCTTTGCTGGAGTCTGAATAGAAAGCATGGGAAAGGCCAGTTCAAATTGACTCACTTGGCCTTCAGATGACCTTTCCTGGGGGCATGTTGGCGGGCTTCTTGGCCTTTGGATGACCTTTCCTGGGGTCTGGATAGAAAGACTGGGAAATGTCAGTTCAAACTGGTCAGAACCAGCTAATTTTCAGCCTGTTCTGGGCTATTTAAAGCGGGTTCCGTCAGCCCAGGCTCATTCACTTCAGAAGACTTAGGAGCTGTGGTGTTCTCCCCCCCCCCCCCTTATTTATTGCATATCTTTGTCGCGGTTGTTTTCTTATGTGGTAGTGTCACCTTTGCCTTTTTTATAAAAAATAAAAAATAAAATAACAGCAAAGGGGGACTAGCTTTGTGTCTCATATTTATTTAATTTATTTATGAAGAAAATATGATTATTCAATAGTTTGGTACAAGTGTTCTAGCTGGGTAGTTGTGTTGGCAGCCTGAGCCGTAGTGGCTAGGCTAGCTTCAATTCTGTGGCTCACGCATGCGTTTGCAAATGCGTGCGGACAAAACCCCTGTTTTTAACGCATACTGTTAGACAGGTTAATTGGTTGTTTTGCAAGCTGGTTGGTAAGTAGGCTTGGTTTTTCCATGGGCATTCCCCAGGTCACTTTTGTTATAGGTTAGCTTCAATGCTTATTTTAATGCTTATTTATTCTTGTATTTTGTTGATAGTATTTATCACAATATTTCGAAACCAATATTAAACAACCGCGGCCTTTAACATCCAACAGTAGTCTGCTGTTGTTTACTTATTTATTTATTTATTTAAAGTATTAAGGGTATTTCCCGTCTGCTGTCCTATTAGATCGATCGCATATTATTGACAAGTGCATTGACCTGCTGTTGACCTCCTCTGGCATGCAGCTAATCTCCTTCCAGACTGTATTAACCTCCTTCAAGCTACTTTTGCATTCCTATTGACTTTGTATGGGGTAGAGAAGCAGAACAAAAGCCAAATAACACAGTTCCTAAGAGTTATATCATGGATATCACACTAAAGCAGGAGGATAGGGGGAATGCATACCAAATTACATCTTGGTGAATGGCAGTCAGGTGTTTTTATTTTTCAATGTAATACTGTATATCTACTTCATTCAGAGCATTTAGAGAAGCACTTTTGCTAGTGACTATCCCAGAAATGATATACTGTTTATCCCCTGCAGATGTCATGTGAACTAATGTGTAACTGCTAGGCCAGTCAGTAGCAAAATGCTTTCCTGCATGCTTTGAAGGATGTTTTACCATAAATATGTATGAGTATTGTATGAGTATTGAATACGGTGTGTTCATAAAGTAATCAGACCCATTCACTTTTTTCAATTTTGCTTTGTTGCAGCCTGATACTAAAAAAAATGTCTTCCATTTATCGACATTCAATACCCCACAATGACAAAGTGAAAACAGGATTTTAGAAATGTTTGCAAATTTATGAAAAAGGTAAAACTGAAATATTATATTGGCATAAGTATTCAGACCTTTTGCAACAACACTTGAAATTTAGCTCAGGTGCCTCCAATTTCTCTATATCTTTTCTGAAATGTTTCTACAAATTGATTGGAGCCCACCTGTGGTATATTAAATTGATTGGACAAGATTTGAAAATGCTCACCCCTCTCAATAAAAGGCCTCACAGCTGACAATGCATAGTATCAGAGCAAAAGCCATGAGCTCAGAAGTTCTTTGAAGAGTCCTAGTTGTGCTAAACTTCTTCCATTTGTAAATGATGGAGGCCCCTCTGCTTTGGGGGCCTTCAATGCAGCAGAAATTGTTCTGTAGCGTTCCCAAAATCTGTGCCGTGCAATAATCATGTCTGTGAGCTCTGTAGGCAGGTCCTTTGACCTCATGGCTTTGCTTTGCATTGTCAACTGTGAGACCTTTTATAGAGGGGTGTGTGCCTTTCCAAAACATGTCCAATTTCATTTACCACAGGTAGACTCCACTCAAGGCTTAGCAACATCTCAGCTATGATCAAGAGAAATGGAAGGCACCTGAGCTAAATTTCAGGCGTTGTTGCAAAGGGTCTGAATACTTATGCAAATGTGATATTTTACATCGTGTTTTTCCTTTTTCATCAATTTGCAAACATTTTTAAAATTCAGTTTTCACTCTGTCATTATGAGGTACTAGGTGTAGATTAATTTGAAAAAATAAATAAATAAATAAATAAATAAATGTAATATCAGGCTGTAACATAACAAAATTTAAAAAAAGTGAAGGTGGTTTTCCATTGCAACTGACGGCTTGTAGTTCTTAATGAGTTGCAAGGGGGCTGGTGAGCATCCACATTCATCATCCTGCTCTCAGGTAAATGCCTGCCTGTAAGAGGTACACTCAGACAGCCGTAGGAGCCTGAGAGTGCATCCATGATCTGCTGAGTTCAAGGCTCTGCAGGCACCTAAGGAAACGGTAATAAATGCTTTTTTTTCCTGCAAAAAAATAAGCATTGATTGAATTTATCCTTTAAGGGGGTCTATTTGAAAAAACAATTGTTGGATAAATAATACAAGTATTTTCGAGTCCTCATGAATTCTGACTGTCTTTTGTTTAGTACATTAAATTCCTAAGCTCGTCAGCTACATCTACTGTCCACAATGTGGTATTAAAGTGCTTTCTATAACATCCTAATGTTCTGGAAAAATGGTGTCCTGGTATCACTAGCTTCTTTGGGTTTGTGCCCATGTTCCTGTAGCCCCTTCTTTGTGTTCTTACTCCTATATTTTTGTGTCCATATCACCTTGGTGTTTACTGCTAACTTTTTTTTTTTGTATTACCTCTGTCTAGTGCTTTTTGACTCTTTGTCCCTAGGAATATGATGTTTTTTTTATTTTTTTATTCTTGGATTCCTTTTCCGTCCTTCAAACCTAATAGTGTTGTTTTCATATAATTCTGGTGTGTAATGGCTTTATGTTTGTATCATCCTGAAATTTAGTATTTTTTAGTGCCCTAGACAGTACTAGGGACTCATCTTACATACAATTGTTTTGGTCTGCATGATGCTGCACAATAATGATGCTGGAGAAAACTGCGAGTGCAGTTTGGGTACAGGTTATTCCTGCAGAGGTGATTTTCCATGTCTTTTATTCAAGCAGCATTAGTAGAGGCTATTGATTTAACATACCAAGCATCCCTCAGCAAAGGTTTCCATACATCTTTCATATTACTAAACATGGCCTGCCAATGCTAAAGTGGGCTCAATAATTTCTGCATATTCTGCAGCACCAGTGATATTTACATTTTAGACCCTTAACTGGTCCTGCAAGATCAACTATAGAGGAGTTTCAGGTGGTAACAGCAAGCAGTATATCTCTTAATGTGGGTTCAGGCTCAGAGCTATCATGCTGTACAGTTGGCCCCATGTTAACTACAATGGACGGTGTATTCACAGGAGAGGAAGCATCCTGCTCAGGCAGCTGCAAGAGGGAGACATTCAAGTCTGCAGGATCTAAACCCAAGTCAGGGCCGGCCATTTCTCCCTGGAATGGGAGTGAGGGATCCTTGGCTAGGGGTCCTGGCAAAGAGGCATTGTAAAGCCTCCTTTGCTGAGCAGGGCGGGAGGCCTCCATCTTGGCCGGCAGGGTCTACAGCCATTTGGCTGTTCTGTCCTACTCTGAACATTGTGGCAAGGAAATGGCTCCAGGCACAGGTAGCATACATGTGGAAGAAGCAGGCTAAGTGTCTAGAGAGCAGGTAGGAGTGAGGATGGCAGCGATATCAGGATGATGGTCAGAATGCAGAGCAGCCAGGAATTACCTCATATCTCATGCCTAACTGGCCACACACCCCTGGGTACAGGTTAATGATTTCCTTTGCCTTTATGAAACATTGCACCATTGGGGAGAGGGAACTTAAAAGAGAGGTATGACCAAAGCTTTCTTGGCCATACTTCTTCTGCGGGTCACAGGAGTACATTTACTTTTGTTCTTCTTTGTCCCAGAGTCAGCTGATAGACTATTGCTCACTATCAGCTGATAGGGAAAAGAAAAATGCTGGCAAAATTGTCAGGATTCTAAATCACCTAGCAGCCTGATTGCCAAATGGCTTTGCCTTTCAGCACACAAATGAGAGTTGGAGCCAGTCATACCCACCCCTTCTCCAGTCTGGGAAGTTCTACTTTTTGACTGCACTGGAATGCACTGCACTAGAATGCACTGCACTAGTGTGAACCAGCACCATTGGAATACATGTAACACACTGGGGGTTATTTACGAAAGGCAAATCCACTTTGCTCTACAAGTACACTTGAAAGTGCACTTTCAAGTGCAGTCGCTGTAGATCTGAGGGGGACATGCAAGGAAAATAAAAAAACAGCTTTCTAGCTTGTACATCAGATCTAGAGCGCCCACTGTGTTCTTGATGCAGAATAAAAACACATAGGGCCAGATTCAGGTAGATGGGCGCTTCTTTACTTTGGAGTAACGTTTCTCATTTACGTTACTCCGCCGTAACTTTAGGAGCAAGTACTGTTATTCACAAAGCACTTGCTCCTAAAGTTGCGGCGGCGTATCGAAAATGAGCCGGCGGAATTCAAATTGGGCGGGTAGGGGGCGTGTATTATGTTAACTATGCACGATCCCGCAGCGAACGTACTGCGCATGCGTCGACTGTCAGTGCGCATGCTCCAAATTCTTTCAGGGAACGTCAATGACGTCAATCCCCATTCACGGACGTTTTACGCAAACGACTCAAATTTTTTTTTTTTGCGACGCGATGACGACGGCCATACTTAACATAGGATACTCCACTAGGGGGCTGCTTTATCTTTACGCCGCGTATCTCTTACGGAAACGTCGGAAAGTCACTGCGTCGCGCTCGAATACGATCGTGAATTTCTGATTCCCGCTGATTAACATATTCTCGGCATTAATCAGCGGGAACGCCCCGCGCGCCATTTTTAAAATTGAAGTTCCGATACGACGGCGTATTACAATTACGCCGCTCGTATAGGAACTCCAACCCGGCGTTTCTTGTTTTCTGGTTACAGAAAACAAAAACGCCGGCTCAAAGTGACAGTTAGGCTGGAGTATCACTGATACTCCAGCCTAACTCTACCTGAATCTGGCCCATAGGGGGTTATTTATGAAAGGAAAATCCACATTGCACTAAAAGTGCGCATGGAAGTGCAGTCGCTGTAGATCTGAGGGCTAGATCTGAAATGAGGGGAAGCTCTGCTGATTTTATCATCCAGTCATGTGCAAGCTAAAATTATGTTTTTAATTTTCCTTGCATGTCCCCCTCAGATTTACAGTGACTGCACTTACAATGCACTTGTAGTGCAACGTTGATTTGTCTGGTGTGAACCAGTCCTTAGTCACAAATATACATTTAACCCTGTAATTTACACTGATCTGCCTGTTTCTTAGGAGGTGAATAACTAAAGAAAGCAGATCACTGGGCCAAAATTAGAATTGTACCAATAGCATGTAATCAGGTTTCCACTCTTATTTTGCAAAAAAAAAAAACAAGTAAACAAGATTACGAACTGGTCACTATGGTCTACAACAGGGGTGTCAAACTCAATTTAATCGTGGGCCACATCAGCATTATGATTACCCTCAAAAGGGCCAGTTATATCTGTAAGATTAGATGTCCAGCGCATCCCCTTCCTTTACATTAGATGTCAAGAGCCACCCCACCATCAGAAGTTGAGTTCCCCACTATTACCTTACATCACAGTTCACCCCCCTTTCCTTATGCTGCTGGGAAGAAGCTGGATGCATTGCTTAAAAGCAGAAAGTAAGAGTCTTGAGGAGGACCAGGAGAGGTGCGAGGGCCACATGAAATGGCCTGGAGGGCCGCGTGTTTGCCACCTATGGTCTACAACATATAGTTTGTGTTATTTTTTGTTTTTATAAATCACTGTAAATTTGTCTGGCAAAAAAACTACAATCTATTCACGCCCTTACCAGAGCCTGAACTGTCCATTTGGCTTGATTTATTAATGCATCAATGTTGATTACCTGGAACTCTTATGCTGAGTAGAGTATTCTATCTTGCACTATAAGGGCAAAATAAACAATATTCAGGTAAACATACTGCATCAGCCCCAGGTGGTGTTTCAGTCTAAGGTCAGATTAGCTATTGTTATTCCACAATTAACTATTTAAAAATAACATGTCTCTGTGGTCCTCTAACAGGAAAGATTAACATGACCATGAAACTTCTTATTTGCTAATATGAGCAGCACTCTGCACCTAGTTTTATATAAGTAATTTAAAAAAATGTATTTTATTTGAAAAGATGCAACATAAATTTAAAATGTCTGACCTTACTTTCAAAAGGTACTCAACATGTGAATCTAGGTCCAAAAGCATCAAACAGCCAGTCATTGAATACCCCAGGTCATCCTATATGCAATATACTTTTTAAAGGTGAATTAAACCTTGAAAATAAATAAATAGATGCACTCCTTTGGATTAACCTCCCTGGCGGTATGATTCTGTCTGGAATTACGTACCAAAAGCGGTACAATTATTTGCATGGAAGTTTGGCGTTTTATACTGTAGGCCTGCAATTCTTAGGAATAACTTGCTTAAATCTGTCCAAACAAGACATCCCGGGTATGATAAAGTTTGAAAAACAAAATCATAATTTTTTATATAATAAAAAACTATAAATAATTATAACAAATTATAATAAAAAATATTCAATAATGTAATCAACTCAAAAACACTGAAATTTGCTCAGTTGCAGAATTGTCGCTGTCATTATTTATTTTTTTTATGACAAATTTCCCCACAAATCGCTATCGCTCAATTCTGAAAGTAATTATAATTTATTATCGCTGTTTTCTAGCTGATCTAAAACCATTTTTGACATAAAGGGACACTTTTGGTTGTTATGGGCAATCTACAGTTTCCAGGCAGAAAGAACAGTTTTTATTATATAAAAGGACATGTAGGGCACAGGACAGACCACTAGGGACAAGGGGGGGGTGTATTTTTTACATACAGTACTGTAATCTATAAGATTACATTGTACTGTATGTAAAGTGTTTGTTTACCTTTTTAAATTTGGCGCCGTTCTCCGCTCCCGTGCGTCGTAACGTCGCAGGGAACGGAGATCGGCGGCACACGGGGACGCTGTGTGAATCGAGCGAGCACCCGCTCGCTCACACAGCGGGGATGCATCGCTGGATCCAGGAAGAAGGTAAGACAGCGCGCGCTGCAGGCTCTGCATGGCTACCCCGAGCGTGACTCGGGGATACCGATCTCTGCAAAAAAAAACACCCCGAGTCACGCTCGGGGATACCGCCAGGGAGGTTAATTAAAAACAATTTTTTTTTTGCATTAGAGCCTGCAAAGCATTGCAATCATTATCAGTGGATCGCTGGTGCAATACTCAGATTCCAGGAGACTATGCCTCCACCCACAGGTCTGTGCCTAGGTACGGACCTTCAGGTACAGTGCTGGAGGAATTGCACTTGTGCTCCATTGGGAACTACAATTCCCTCTTTCCTGGTGGCAGATGGGACTTTTACTTTTTTTCATTTACAAATTCCTGTAAATGAATGACACATCTCACAAAAAATACTGTAGGTCCTTAACGTCCCAGAACATTTGCTGACACTCTCGGTCCCAAAGCATTTACCGTATTTATCGGCGTATAACACGCACGGGCGTACCTTTAGGAGGGAAGTTTCAGGAAAAAAACTTCCACAGCCCCCCTGCGTATAACACGCAGGCACAGTTTATCCTCTATTTTCAGGGTAAAAAAATGAGTGTTATAGGCCAATAAAAGAAAAAGTTTAATGTTTCAACTTAAAATAACTCTATTTTAAATGTCCCTGTTGATGAGGCAATAAATGTGTTATTTTAAAATGCTATACATAGTGGAATTCATTGTGGTTTGTGACATTTCGAGAATTTACTTATATTTATCTCTCTTTATTTATAGATAGATGTTTATTTTTAGATGTTTGTCTGTGCATTTGCATATCTGTTAAAACGTGTTTGTTTTTTTCTCGAATATCTTGCAGACTGCAGATCTGGCAGATGTACCTGAAGAAGGAGATAGTTCATATTTATTGGATGTAAATAGACAAAGAAGTGATAGTGGTGAGTTTTTCCTGCATGATTAATGTTATTCTGAAACATACTAATTATATTTAAAAACATACTGCAAAGACAATTATATCCAATAATTCACAATGACCTTTATTGCTTCCAGTTTTTCCTGTGGGGGTATAATCAAGTTTAAATGGTATTATATGTGTCATGAGCAAACATTTTGCAAATGCATTTATAATTAGAAGGTATTACAGGGATGAATGACTAAGTTCTCATGTTCAGGAAGGCATATGGTTAAATATTAAAACTTTTACCTATTACAATATAGACATGTCTGGGGTTTCCAGGATCAATTTCAGGCACTTTAAATAACTACCGGTAGTTAAGATGATTTTGTATAGTGTAAGCTCTAACGAGCAGGGCCCTCTGATTAAATTGTATTGTGACTGTACTGTATTCTCTGATGTTGTAAAGCGCTGCACAAACGGTTGGCGTTATATAAATACTGTATAATGATAATAATATAATGAACCGCAGACAGAATCAAGACACCAGCTCACAGGGCCCCTAGAAGTGTACGTCACTAACATGTCTGTAGTGGGTGTGTTTTGGAATTCCTATAAAGAAACATGGTTCTCAGTGGATGGATGGACAAGCCAGCCCTTAGTGTCTCATCAGTTTTTTTTCTTTTTGGAAAAACAAAAGTTATTGACAGTAAGGCCTCATGCACACTGGACATTAAAATAACATTATAAAAACGCCAATAGCTTTGCAGTGAGCCTTTTTAACTTTTATCAATGTTTTTGCAATAGCGTTTTTTAGTGTTTTTTTTTTTTTTTAAGTGAACATTTTAATTAATTTTTTTCAATGGTTAAAAAACATTAAAAAACACTGGTGAGCGATGTTTTTGAGCATTTATCGATTTTTATCAGCTTTAGAGCTTTTTCACAGCTGAAAAACGTTTCTCAGAACGCACTAGTTTTGGGGGTATTTTACCGCTCAAAAATGCCACTGCCCAAAACTGCTGATAACAGGATATGTGTGCAAGGACACATAGGATAACATGGAGAGTTTAATGACTGTAGAAAAAAACAGCTGCTCTAAAAACTTAAAATAACACCCAGTGATAAGGGTTAAGTGGCGCCCAGGGTCCTTTTCTATTCAGATTAAGGTGCCCCAGGAGTCCACCCTCCCAGGAGTCCATATGGCTGGAGGAACAGACAAGGGTATAAGTTGGAAACCACAGCATTAGCACTCAAAACCAAGCCAGAAGACTTGTATTGCTTGTGAACTGCAAACCCTCACAGTTTTCTTTTTTTTTTTTTACTTTCTGTTAATAAAATTGGCCATGGAAAGCCCTAAAAAGACAAATTGGGGGTGGCTGAGTCATTAGAATAGCTATAATGATATGCTTCAGTGTCTCACACACAATATATATATATATATATATATATATATTGTAAGGGGTTAGCTCGGTAGCGGGTGTGTGTGACCTCCTGAGTGGGTTCACTACACACTGAAGTGTACAGAGAGGCAGCTGAGGATGGTTGAAAACAAAGGTTATGGTTTATTCTTCCATATTGCTGGAAACAAGTGCAAGCATCTAAACAGCATAAACAAAACATAAAATAAACCCTGGCCACTTGGGGCGTCTACCTTCACCACACAGGAAACTATCTATGGAGTCTGGCACAGCCTACTGCTAGGCAGACACTGCTGGCCATACAGCAGAAAAATAATAGTCTTTTTGATTTTTATCACACATTAACAAAATCAACAACCACCTCACCTCTTCAGAAGTCTTTCTGACTGCCCTCCTTAACTCAAAAAGCCTCAGGATGCAGCAATCAGTAGTCATCCTCTGGACAACTTATAGAGGCCTTAATTGCCTCATTCTCAACAGCTGAAGATTTCCAACACCCTAAACCTTTCTGGTTAGTTATGCAGCCACCACCTGATAGTATCTGGTGAATTGTCTAAACAAGGCAGAAATGTATCTCCCGCCTGTGACAACACCCACATATTTACCTGACGTCCTGTCACAATATATATATATATATATATATATATATATATATATATATATATATATGTGTACATTTTTTACTCATTAAGCATTTGTTTACAAACCAAAGATACTACAAGACTCAAAAAAAATGTTGCCAAATGTAGATTTAACCAATTGACGACCAAGGACGTCCATGGACATCCTCGGCTTTGTGCGGTGATATCTGAATGATGCCTGCAGCTACAGGCATCATTCAGATCTCACCATCTTCAGCCGCCAATTCTCTGCACGATAAGAATGATCAAAGCGGCAGTTCTGCCGCTTGATCATTCTTATAGGCAGCGGGAGGGGACGTCCCCCTCCCGCCACCATCCAGTTGTCAAGTGGTTAAGTTACAAGCAAAATGTACTGCACAATTACATCTGGTGTTATGCATCAGCTTAATTATCCTTCTGTTGTACTAATTCTCGTATGAAGTTACATTAATTCAGAGCATTGATCAATATTTTATTAATCTGTTCATGTGAAGTGCAGATTAACCTCCAGTTACTGCAGCTCTAGTTACTAAACACATTTCAGTATATGATTTCACTAAGCTTAAACATGCAGGCGATCATTATTATGTCTCAATGCAGACTATAGATATGTACTTTTAACATTTAAAGGAGAACTACTCTAATATCATGCACTAAAACTAGTATATATATATTTTACAACGCTGTAAACGCTGTACCACTTACCCTCTGTATCACCCTCTAGTGTACAGTGTAGTGAGGAAAATTTATGTTGACTCATAAAAGCCTATGTGAGTCTGGTAATGGGCTGTGGGTTCAGCTAAAGGCTGGGCTGGAAGGCTCTGCAGACCAGGCCTCTATCGCCTCCCGCTGGCCTTTGGAGGTCCATGGAAACTTCTAGAAACTGGTGGGTAGAAGGAGACAGGGTCTGCATATTGATGGGTGTTTTTTACCAATCCCCAGGCAGGAGGCCTGGAAGCGTGGTAAGACTGGCCCATAACTATTGAAAAGCCAGGCCAGTGGGGGTAGTCAAGTGGAATCTGAAGTGTTGAGACTGATATGGTCAGGCCTGGGAGGGGTCCCCAGGGCTGGCAGGGGGAGGGCAGCTTCCCAGCTGGAGCTAAGGAAGGAAGGAGAGGAATCTGAAGACAGTGACCTTCACCTCCCTTCACTCTCATCCAGGAGACACCCTGTCTAGAATGGGAAGATCTGTGCAGTAGGAGGCCTGAACAGCAGCCTTATCCAAGGCAGCGGGATTCAAGGGACAGTGTGAGACTGTGAGTATCACTACACCCCCAGGGCCTAAAAGAGAGAAGGCTGTTAAATGCAATATCCAGAATGCTTTGATTGGGACAGTGTCACAGCTAACCTAAATCCCTTAGGTGGTCTGGTATGTTCAAGTGTTGGGACTTTGTGAGTCTCTACTAGGGGGACAGAGCACTCCTACATACAGTGAGGGTTTTGCCACTTTTTACTAAGGTGACACAGTGCTCATGCAAATAGTCAGGGACTTTACTATTTCCACCCAGGGTCCAGCATCTGTATTTACAGTCCATCGTCCGTATTTTTGTGTACATAGAGAAGGAAGTTTATCCTTAAAGTGGTAAACCCCATTCATAAAATCTGACCTGGGCACATATATCTGTAGTGTTTACTTATCTCTCTCAAGCCCTGAGCCCCATATCTTTATGCTGCTCCGTTCCTCTGTTATCAGCATTATGACTTCTGACAAGCTCTTCGGATATAATAACAGCTAAAAATTTGTGTCAGGGGGGTACTTAGAGATAGATAAGAAGAGAGCTTATCTATTCACAGTACAGCGCTGCAGATTTCTTCATTCCGCTGCCTCTGCCTGTGTGCA
The DNA here is from genome assembly GCA_029574335.1 of Rana kukunoris. NCBI lineage: Eukaryota > Metazoa > Chordata > Amphibia > Anura > Ranidae > Rana > Rana kukunoris. Next base: position 175,628,551 of record CM056053.1, on the reverse strand, counting down.
TTTGCTCTAATCAGCTCTCATACAGTGTATGCCCAGACTTCCCTCCCACTGCTGAGACAGGAAGAACAATTTGTAACACAATGTGCACTTTCTAAAGAGTGTAGAAAGCTGAAGGCAGCAGATATACATGTAAAAATTATGTAGGGAGATTTGTTTTATCTCTGTATCATCTGAGGATATTCACTTCACTGGGTATAGGAGAGGGTTTACATACACTTTAAAGAGATTGTAAAGGCTCTTTTTTTTAATAACAAACATGTTATACTTACCTCATCTGTGCAGTTGGTTTTGCATAGAGCAGCCTGGATCCTCCTCTTATTGGGTCCCTCTTTGCTGCTCCTAGTCCCTCCCTCTTTTGAGTGCCCCTCAGCCAGCAGCTTGCTACAGGGGTCACCCAAGCCAAGTCAGAGCTCTGTGTATTCATTAAGACACAGAGCCCTGACCTGACCCCAACCCCTCTCTCCCCCGATTGGCTGACTGACTTTAATTGACAGCCGCAGGAGCCAATAGTGCTGCTGCTCTGTTTCAGCCAATCAGGAGGAGTGTACTGGATGCCTGAGAGAATCATGGACATCGCTGGAGAGAGAAGGAGCTCAGGTAGGTAATTGGGGGGGGGTGCTGGGGAGGCTGCTACACACAGGGTTTGTTTTTATCTTAATGCATAGAATGTATTAAGATAAAAAAAAACTTCTGACTTTACAACTCCTTTAAGTTTTTCTACCAAGTCAAGTTGGGCATCCCATAATCCCTCTTCATAACAAAAACAAGCCTTTGGACTGGGTACTGGCTGTGTAAAAGTAAAAAAAAAATGTATGTTGCCTTGCTGTGCAGGAATAGGGGGTCTCAAAAATCCAGCGGCCCTCTAGGGGGTAGTGTTACATATACCAATTAAATAAGGTTGCTAAATACATCTGCTCCTGCCCTCTGTAAATGAGTAGGGAGGGTTTTGATAGAGTAAAGATGGGTTATTATGTCAGTTTTTTTATTAGGTTTGCTGTCCAGGGACCTCAGCTATGGAACGTGCTGCCAACCACCACTCGATTGGAGTTGGACCACTTGGCCTTCAGGAGAAGGAATAAAAGCCATCTCTTCTGAGGTCATAGGGTCTTACTCACAGAATGGATACAGCGCCCAGAGGCGATTCAGTTTGCATGTGCTGCGCTATATAAGTTTTTCACTCACTCACTCACTCATTGGCTATCTGTGTTCCACTGGGGAGATTTCCCTTCACTTCTTGTCCCCTAGCCAAAACAGGAAGTTAGTGGAAATCCCTCCAAAAGTGAGGGAATCCCTGGTTGTCATCGGGTTCATCAGAATTAGTATCCCCACTGGAAGATTTCCCCACTATTCCTTTTCTGGGGTTCCTGGGATTTTCTTTTACTTTCACGGTTGGTGATTATAATATACATGACAAATAAACAAAATTATTTGATAGTGTTGAAACATCATATTGTAATATATTTGGCGTAATGTTAAAAGCAGATATAATGTTACAAAGATATCTTCAATTAGCTCTATAATAGAGTTGCTTTTGCAGAGAGCAGAGGTAACTTTTGTGAGTTTGATTTTGACTATACTGAATTTGCTGAAAAAAATCCAGAACCCTGCGGCCCCTCCCAGTCAAGCCATAGCAACCAGTCAATAATCCATTCCCCTGACTTTAAAGCTAGCATTTGCTCCCTTTGTGAGTTATAGTTAGTAGTTGTGAATTGTGTGTTAAAGGATAAGTTCACCTTTCCTGAAAAAATTATAAATATAATTTGTTTTGCCGAAAATAAATGTGCATTTAAAAATTTTCCATGTAGGAGCCTGGAAAGCATTACACCTGTAAACTGTGGACCATGTCAGCCTTCTGTAGACAAGCCCTGCAGATTTCAGCCTGTACCTTCATATAGACTATCTGTTTAAAAACTGCAGGGCTTGTGAACCACAAGAGCGTTCATTCAGAACCCAAAGCTGTCCACCACAGTAGCTGACGGTAGTTGTGGCTCATTCATTCATAGATTTTCTTTCAGGCTGAAAACAATAAATGTAACAGATTCTTCCATCCACACAAACAGTATAAATGGATACACCCCCCCCCCTTCATGAATATGGTATTCTGACAACCACAAGGCAGAATACCCAAACAGTGCCTGCAGCTGACTGGCTGAAGATGGTGTTTGGCCAAACAATTTGCAGCCCAGCTTCTTCTACAAAAGGCGGTAGAGTAATTGACTTTTTGCCAAGCCGGCAGGGCCACCCTCCGTTAGTATTTCAGCGGAAGTGTTTGGCTGGCTTTAGAAAGAGCATGATGGATTCATTTTGAAATATACTCTCAGTGTAACTTGAGGGGTTGCAGGAATCGCAGTGGCGACCCCGCTCGTGCTCCAGGATACTTTCTCATACAAGTACATGGAACAGCAGGCACATATCAGGAATATGAAATGTTGGGGTAACATACATTTTAAGACTTTGTTGTAACAGTGCAAGCTATCCATTTTCTTCTTTGTTTTACCTTAGAAATTGTTTGTGCACTTTCCATGTATTTCAAAGGATGTTAATAGCAATAATTTGTTGTGGATTTATTTTAATTAAGGCAGAATGATGAAGTAGAAATGCTTTTAATGGTCTGATATAAGGCCATTACCAGCCACAGCTCTTAGGAGTGCTGCTTATTTATGTTTTAATTGTGTTCTATGTCACAACATTATAAGAGGCTGCTAGGAAGGTTTGATAGGAGGTGTTGATGCTTTCTGAGTGTGGTTTGGCAAGGGATGCTGTTGTCTTTCATTTGTCATTAGCCACAGTGTTTATGCCATGGGAAACATTTTGCAGTAACTGTATTTGTGTTATTTCAAATAAAAAATCAAAGCCCCTCAGCCATCAACAGTACTACTTTTACTATTAATGCTTCTATTTTTACTACTAATTCCTTTAGTAATCAGACCAGGACAAATCACAGATGTTAAGTAACTATTGAGGTTGATTTACTAAAGGCAAATAGACTGTGCACTTTGCAAGTGAAGTTGCACTAATTTTCCTCAGAGCTTAGCGAGTGTGGTGACATTCTGCTGATTTTCATCGTCCAATCATGTGCAAGCACAGATGTTGTTTTTTTGTTTTGTTTTTTCAACTAATTGTGTTATTCTAAAGTAAACTTCATCAAATGTGGTGAAGCTTTACTTGGTAAAAACACAGTTAATTGAAGGGGAAAAAAAGCATTTGTGCTTGCAGACGATTGGATGATGAAAATCAGCAGAATGTCACCACATTCATTAAGCTCTAGATAAAATGAATACAACTGCACTGGCGGTCTCTTTAACCACTTCCCATCTGGCCTATTACCATATGACTTCCACAAGCTGGCTCTGCCATCCTCGGTGGAGGTCATATGATGTCCTTGGGGCCTCCTGGTCATTAGGGGGCACGTACTTCCACCCACAACGTCACTCGGGTGCCAATGCGAGTGCCTACAGGCCCACGATGTCCGCCGTGCAGCCACAATCGGCAGTTACAGAGCCAGGGAAGTGGATCTCTGTGTGTAAACACAGAGATCCACGTTCTGTCAGGGAGAGGAGACCGATGCTGTGTCCCTTTTTTGTTTATAGCACACAAAAAAAAAAAGCAGTGATGATCAAATACGACCAAAAGAAAGCTCTATTTGTGGGGAAAAAAGGACGTCAATATTGTTTGGGAGCCACGTCGCACGACTGCGCAATTGTCATTCAAAGTGTGACAGTGCTGAAAGCTGAAAATTGGCCTGAGGAGTAGGGATGAGCTCCGCGTTCGATACGAACGTATGTTCGACTCGAACATTTTCTGTTCGTACGTTTGACGAAATTCGAACAAAACGGGTTGTTCGTGCCAAATTCAAGTGACGCGCAATGGCCCATAATTCACTGCGGCATTGCGCGCTGATGATTGGCCAAACATGACCCTGCATGCTTGGCCAATCACAGCGAGCAAAAAACGGAGAGCCATAATTGGCCAAAGCCAGGGTGGCTTTGGCCAATTATGGCTCAGAGCTTTAGCACACGCCCCACACTATATAAGGCCGCCTGCTGGGCGGCCTCGTGTAGTGTGTTGCGGTTGTTAATGAGGGCAGTCAGAGAGACAGAGAGATAGTCTTTTTATATAGCTAGATAGAGCAGGCAGGCAGGCTAGTCAGTTTAGCTTAATTTACAGTGTGTAGAGGATATATATACATCCCTTGGAGTTGTACATATATTTATACACTGTATAGCTTAGCTAGATCAGTTCTTCCTAATTTACTGGCAGGCAGGTGATTGTGCTATTTAAAGATGTTATCACAGGTATAGACACCCAGCAGGTACAATATTTAAAGGAATTTTTCATTTTTTTATTTTTTATTTAAGCATCATTAAAATCACTGCTCCTGGAGCAGTGATTTTAATAATGTTTAAATAAAAAAAATGAAAAAATTCCTTTAAATATTGTACCTGCTGGGTGTCTATGGTTTGCCTGTGAAAACCTCTTTTCCGTTGATACATGTTCCCTGGGGCAAGACCCGGGTTCTCAAAGACGTTTTCCAACAATAACTTGAATATTGGTCTTTAAAATTATCGTTTTTGAATTTGAACGTTCGAGTCCCATAGACTTCAATGGTTTTCTAAATGTTCGCGCGAACGGTCGGTCTGTTCGACGGTTCTGGTGCCAACCGAACGCGGGGGTGTTCGGCTCATCCCTACTGGGGAGGAAGGGGGTGAAAATGTCCGGTATTGAAGTGGTTAAAAAAATCAACCCCAATACATCTAAATCCAACCTTCCTTTTTTTCTGACTAGTAGTTTTAGTAACTATTGCACACAAAAAAGACAGTTATCACAGAAAATAAATGATAAAGATTGGGTCAGTTATACTTTATAATAGTAAGTTAAAAAGTAGGGATGTAGTAGGAGTAGGGATGAATCCAAAAATTGTAATTGCCACAATAACAGGAATAGTGGGGAAATCTTCTAATGGGAAAACATGGTCCTGTGGCAAACACTTGGATATGCTTCACATTGGAAAGGTGGACTTCTGTTGCATCTACAAAACAGAAAAGGAAATCTATCTAATGAGACACAGATTGCAAAAAACAACATCCCCTACTCTATTCAAATATAGAACAAAAAAAGTTTTGCCTTTAGATACACTTTAACTTGCATGATCTGTGCAAGTATAGGTGCTCCTTATGTAGAAAATTATGTTACCACAAAAAAATTACTGTAACTGTGCTGACTGTGTAAAATATATAAAAATGTGCCACAGCTGTATTCCCTGAATCTTGTTTGTAACAAAGTATCAGTAACTGCTTATAGTAAAAATATCCTGTGGAGTTGATTTACTAAAACGAATGAGTGCACAATCTGGTGCAGCCGTGCATAGAAACCAATCAGCTTCCTTTTTTTTTTTTGTTTTTTCTTTGTCAAAGCTTAATTGAACAAGCTGAAGCCAGAAGCTGATTCGCTACCATGCACAGCTGCACCCCGATTTTTCAGTCTCCAGTTTTAGTAAATCAATCGCAGTGTGTATGCAGGTTCATTCATTCCTTGACCTGTTGTGGTTGGTTTAAGAAAGAAGTTGAATATATTCACTTAGCTTATGCTGGCCATACATTATACCATGGGTCTTCAAACTACGGCCCTCCAGGTGTTCAGGAACTACAATTCCCATCATGCCTAGTCCTGTCTGTGAATGTCAGAGTTTTACAATGCCTCATGGGAAGTGTAGTTCCGCAACAGCTGGAGGGCCGTAGTTTGAGGATCCCTGCATTATACCATGTTCTTGTTCAACTTCCTTTAGATTTACCTTCAACTATGTAGTGCAAGGGCCTGCCTGATTGTATATAACATTTTAAATGTTTAGGTGTGACCTCATATTATAAGAATTTGGTAGATCTAAAGGAAAGTTGTAGAAGGAAATTGTGTAATGTATGGCCAGCCTAAGTTAAGGTTAAGTTATGTCCATTCATAAATAATCAAGGAAAATTTGAAAAAAAAAAAAAGGATTTTTCCTTGCATGATTGAAGTGAATACAGTTTCACTGTATTCTCTAAACTACATATACATTCTGCACGCCTTTTGTAAATAAACCCCTACTGAAAAAATGTACGTATTACGTGGCTGATATCTAAACAGTTGTCAAGCAGGGTGATTAAATGAGGCTGAGTGAAAAACAGAGCTCATTACAATGTATGTCTTCAAATCTTTATACTTAAAGCGGATCTCCACCCTAAAGTGAAGTTCCGCTGATCGGTACCCTCCCCCCCTCCGGTGTCACATTTGACACCTTTCAGGGGGGAGGGGGGTGCAGATACCTATCTAAAGACAGATATTTGCACCCACTTCCGGCCCGCAGTCTCGGGCAAAAGACGGGTTTTTCCCATTGTGTGCTGGGAACTCTAGGCTCCCAGCACACAGTGGGAGCCAATCGGCGGGCGCATCGCGACTCGCGCATGCGCCGTAGGGAACCGGGCAGTGAAGCCGGAGCGCTTCACTTCCTGGTTCCCTCACCGTGGATGGTGGGGGGGGGAGCAGCAGAGAGACGAGAGAACGCTCATCCTCTGCTGCGGACACCGCGGAACTCCAGGACAGGTAAGTGTCCTAATATTAAAAGTCAGCAGCTGCAGCATTTGTAGCTGCTGGCTTTTAATATTTTTTCTTAAGGGGCCATCCACTTTAAAACAAAAACAATCAAAGTTACCTAAAAATTACTTTAAGCTGAATTCGAGGCAAATGGCTGAATACATTGTTGCAATACATATGTGAACAAAGAAAGGTAAATAATCAACTCTGCGCACTCTGTTCTGTTCAGAATGTTCCTTGTTGGCACATGAAATGCAAAGTTTCCCCTCAAGGGCAGGACTGTATAGGCAGAAATTGTACAACCACTAAGGTTAAAATATATGAAATATTTATTATACAAAATTCAAAAAAGTAGAAAAAGAAAAACTGTAACAAATAACAATAATTCATGAAAATGAACATCCACTGTCATGCAAATCATTCATAAGTGCATGTATCGCGTGGACATCGCCAGGCATATATGCATTGATGATATGAACATAGAGTTCAAACTGTAACATATATAGATCCTACGCATTATATAACTTGTGCCTGCAACAGAGCCTAATTGGCTTATCACTGGGGAGGCTGGAGTTAAATACTGCAATATTTATTCAGAATTCACACTAGCTAAATATGCTATCTTTTTAAAACTGCCTGTTAAAAGATGTTAATAATAATCCTCAGCATATAGAAAACCTGAAACACAATGCACTCAATATAAGCAAAGTCATATTATTAAAGAGAACATCTTGTGAAATGTTTACTGTGCTTTCTTTTCATGTCCATCTGCGGGGTCCTTTGTATCTTAAGCAGAGGTAAAATGTATGTTTTTTACATTCACAAGCTGCATATGAAAGCCTAGGTACAGGTTCATTATAAGTCTTGTTTGCCAGGAAAGTTGCATGCCTCCATAACAAAAAACTCAATACATCTTAATGCTAAATGTGGCACTTTGGCAAGTTAGCTTGCCAAAATAAAGTGGTAAAGTAGTAAGATGTTGAAAGCATTCTAACAATTCAGTATCTAACAAGCCGTGGCTGCAAGTCAAAATGGTAGTATATTTTGTTTTCTTATTATCTGCTCAGAATTCTTAATATTTCCTGTAAAGTGTTATTTCAAACTTCACAACGTTTCTGCCAAATCAAATAATGTAAGCATCATCAGTGAAAAAATTAATACCAAAGCAACAAGAACCCGACTCTGTGTGATAGGCTCTAGCACATTCAAACTTTCTTTTGTGAAAAAGTTAATAGCATTCATTTATTTTTTTGCCCATAATGGTAAATACAGGCTTTTTGTGTCCACAAATTTGGAAATGTCTGAATTGTACTTGTTTACATGGGGATTTGCTCACAGGTGACCACCGAATAATAAACAATACTGTAATACTAAAACAATAAGCATTTTGGTACTATGCAATATTTTAAAACTTTGCTTTAATGGAGTTGTAAATAATATTTTTTTTTACCTTAATGCAATCTATGCATAAAGGTGAAAAAACATCTGATGATGCCGCCCCCCCCCCCCCCGGACCCTAGTTTTACTTACCTGACCCCTTGAAAGTCCCGTGCTTGGGCCTGGCCGCTGAGACCCTCTTCGCGCTTAGCCTGGCCGCTGATTGGCTAGAGCGGATGGATTGAGAGAAGCGCAGCCATTGGCTGACGCTGCTGTCAATCATATCCAGTGACGCGGCGTGCCAAGGGGCGGGGCCGAGCGATACAGTGAGCGGCTATGGCTGTATCACAGGGAAAATACAATATAGAAATCTGAATCTTACTCGCTAGTGCTCATGCCACACTGTGTAGGCCCTTTGCAATGACTGCACTTTAATATAACAGGAGGAATCAAGGGAGAATCTAATGTTTCCAATGTTCTCCTAGCTGGTAGGATGAATTCCAAGGACTATAATGTGTCTGGTGGGCATGCTTTAGAAGAGTGTTTTGGAGTACATGAATTGCATTGAATTTTTATTTAGCAAACCAATGATGTACCATATTTATTAAATAGGCTGGGTCACTGTTGATACCATATTCTGCATGTATTCTTCATTCATTAACATATGTATGATATGTTTTTTGTTTTTGTTTTTATTTTCTCTTGTAGTTTTTAGCTACTTAGAAAATGGTACAGAATCTTATCTTGAAGAAGAGCAAGCAAAAGGCATATTATCAACGGTAATAATATTTCTCTATTTAATTATGTGCACACTATTTTAAAAGTACTGGTATCTGGAAAATTGTGTAATAATTTAGAACACTTTAGTAGTTATTTGGTATCAAATTTTAAAGTAACATTTTCACAACCCTGGGCAATTGCCCAGGGTTGTGAAAATGTTACTTAAACATGGGTTACGGATGTTTAAACATTTGATGAAAAAAAAAAAAAAAACATTTAAATAAAACAATCATTTAGAGATATAGGCAGCTGGTTTTATATACAGGCTTTCCTAATGGTCAGTAAGGTTGGAGATAACATTTTCCCCTTCCTGATGTCAATCTGTTTAATAAAGTTTCCCAGCAGGATGCCCCATGTTCGGTATATGTAATTTAATATTCCTCTTTACAGCCTGCAGTGAATACTTTGTGTGTCAGCTGGCTCTCTATCACAGCTGTCATTGACAGCTCGGTTCCCTATTCAAAAACATAAACCAGAGTGGTTCCTAATCACATGATCACTATGTCCACTATGACATGACATAAGCTGGAGGATTGAATAAAAAATAAAGAAACTATCAGCCTGCAGATGAACACTGCCACCCTAAGGTTGCATTGACATTAGTTTTAAAGTGGACCTTCCCTCCCTGAAACCAAAAAACACATGCATGCATCTCTGCATAAAAAAATAAAACACTTTCCAATATGTTTTCAAAAAAATAAAAAAAATATTAAGTAAAAATTTTTTTACCTTACTTTATGGTTTTCTTGAGTTTTCTAAAGATGAGTGTAATGTTGACTGATGACAGTACACCATGACTTTATATGTATCTGTTGAACAAAAACAGCCCTCTTGTGAGAATTGAGATCATGGGGTAATTTGTTTTTCCAGCAGATACATTGCAGCGCATGCAAAAATGAGCCACAAATGTCGTCTGTGGCAGGCAGAAAAATTGTTAGAAGAATTCAGTCATGATTACTTTTTTTTTTTCTATGACCGCTCAGCAAGTAGTGCTAACTTTATTTTTAATATATACTTTACATTTATGTAAATTATTTATTAGGGGGAGGTACTTTAATTGTAGCTGACCACTATGTCAATTAAAAAAAAAATCTTTAGTTATACAAATAACTATAATGCCCTGTACACACAGTCAGAATTTCTGATGGAAAAAGGCAGATGGGACTTTTTCCATTGGAAATTCCGATAGACTTAGATAAAGAACATGTTTTCTATTTTTCCGACTGAAAATCTGAAAATCCATTCGTCTGTATGGAATTCAGATGGGGAAAAAAAATGCATGCTCAGAAACAATTTGACGCATGCTCGGAAGCATTAACCTTCATTTTTCTCAGCTCGTCGTAGTGTTGTAGGTCTCCGGGTTCTTGACGGTCGGAATTTGGTGTGACTGTGTGTATGCAAGCCAAGCTTGAGCAGAATTCCACCAGAAAAAACCTCCAGCTTCAATATCTGTTCATAAAAGGAAAAAAGGAATTAGGGCTCAGTAGGGAGAATCGGGGCTGGACCAAGCTCTACCTTTACAAGAAAAGTCAAAATTTGCCTTTACTGTCAGTTAAATGCCTACAAATCCATACTGACTGATCATTTTGACACAGTTTTTACTGGAAGTAATGGCATTTTTTTCAATATATGCCCCGTCTGATTTGTTCACGTTTACTTTAAAGTGTTACTAAATCCAGGACCCTGCATTCTCTATATCTGGTCTTCCACAGTACACATACCATGGAAATGTTAAATACCTTTTCTCATCAGCAGTTAGAGCAGTCGTGTGACTTCTAGCAGTATCCAGCCAAGGACTGTTTAAATCTTGTAGGAGGAGTTTTCTGACTGTGCTATGAGACTGCAAAACTTTTGACTCTCTGTCTGGACAGTGTTGATTGGCCCTATGATGATCACAAAACTCTCTAGCAATACATAACAAACTTAGCATGTGCAGGTTCTGTGTTATCAGGGAATGATCAGGGGGCAGAGGAAGGAGGGGAGGATCTGTGCATACAAGATCAAACAGCCTTTATACACAATGCAGAGGATTAACTCCTTAGGTTCCACAGTGAGTATAACAAGCATGCTTTACTGCATATACAGTACAGACTAATTTTACAAGTTCATGATAGCCATAACTTACTCTGTGAAATTCGATAAACCCTAAGTAAACCTGAAGGAAACACTCATAGATTCAAAGGATTGTTAAGGTCTCTATTGAGACAGGCTTTGTACAATTAGGTCACACAAAAAAAAAAGCACAGATACCATCAAATTTATCACCTAAATAGCTTAAAAGGGGGTCAGCTGGTGGAATATACAGAGCATGCAGTTGGTGGTAGGAACAGGCAGTACAAAGGGGGCAGTTGATGGTGGGGAGAGGCAACACAGTGGGGGCAAGAGGTGGGTGGTGTTAGGCAGTACAGAGGGTGGAGACAGGCAGTTGATAATAAAAACAGACAGTATCGAGGGGGGCAATAATGGGACAGATGGTATAGAGCAGTGGCCCTTTTCTTGCCTTTAGCCGGCCCTTGGGGCCCTATTCCTCCCACTGACACCAAAGATAGGGCATTGTTTACTCCCATTAGATGCTAGAACATTTTCTACTCCCACTGGCTCTAGTCCGGCACCCTCTAAAGTCTGAAGGACAGTAAAGTGGCCCTTTGTATAGAAAGTTTGGAGACCCCTGGTATAGAGGGAGCAGTTGCTGGTGGGGACAGGCATTTCAGAGGGAGCAGTTGATGGTAAGTAGGGATGAGCTCTGCGTTCAATTCGAACGTATGTTCGACTCGAACATTGTCTGTTCGTACGTTCGACGAATTTCGAACAAAACGGGTCGTTCACGCCAAATTCGAGTGATGCGCAATGGCCCATAATTCACTGCGGCATTGCGCGCTGATGATTGGCCAAACATGCACTATGACCCTGCATGCTTGGCCAATCACAGCGCGCAAATAACGGAGAGCCATAATTGGCCAAAACCAAGGTGGCTTTGGCCAATTATGGCTCAGGGCTTTAGCACACGCCCCACACTATATAAGGCCGCCTGCTGGGTGGCCTTGTGTAGTGTGTAGTGTGTAGTGTGTAGTCTGCGCTGAACTGAGATCATTTAGAGAGACAGATAGATAGTCTTTTTATATAGATAGATAGAGCAGGCAGGCTAGTCAGTTTAGCTTAATTTACAGTGTGTAGAGGATATATATATATATATATACATCCCTAGGAGTTGTGCATATATATATATATACACTGTATAGCTTAGCTAGATCAGTTCTTCCTAATTTACTGGCAGGCAGGTGATTGTGCTATTTAAAGACGTTATCACAGGTATAGACACCCAGAAGGTACAATATTTAAAGGAATTTTTCTTTTTTCTTTTTTTATTTAAGCGTCATTAAAATCACTGCTTCTGGAGCAGTGATTTTAATAATGTTTAAATAAAAATAAAAATTCCTTTAAATATTGTACCTGCTGGGTGTCTATAGTTTGCCTGTGAAAACGTCTTTGAGAACCCGGGTCTTGCCTGAGGGAACATGTATCAATGGAAAAAAGGTTTTAAAAACTGTCATTTATTCAGGAGTCCTGCTCCTGAAAAAACTACAGTTTTTAAAACTTTTTTTCCATTGATACATGTTCCCTGGGGCAAGACCCGGGTTCTCAAAGACATTTTCCAACAATAACTTGAATATTGGTCTTTAAAATTAGCACTCTTGAATTCGAACGTTCGAGTCCCAGAGACTTCAGTGGGGTTCTAAATGTTCAATCGAACGGGCGGTCTGTTCGAACGTTCTGGTGCGAACCGAACGCGGGGGTGTTCGGCTCATTCCTAATGGTGAGGACAAGGAGTATGATGGGGCAGTTGATGGTCAGGTCAGGCAGCTAAGAAGTGACATTTGATGGTGGAGCTAAGCTGAATATTAAGTGTAGAGACCTATAGAACACTAAGGTAGTTTATGCAAAGAAGTCACTTTCTGAACAGGAAATTAAAGCATGAATAACTCTGACATCTTTTCAGGGACTTAGACACAAAAACATGGAAACATGTCAATTAAACAGTAAATAGTTATGATAAGTGCAGGCATGACATTTTATAATAGACTCTTATTATAGCATGTGGTGTGACATGTTATCATTTGTACTAAATTTACCATTTATCTTTTGGACACATATTTCAAAATAAACTGAAAAAAAAATTCACTGTCATAGTTAAATCGACTTGCCCAAAAACAGGTCATAGTATGATATTGGTTAAAATAGTTGTAAAGTCGCATCTTCAAAATACTTTCTCTTTTAGATCAGTATTGATGGCAGTGGCTTTTTTTTTTGCTAAAATTGTATGTATTTTTTTTAATTACCGTTTCTGTGCATTTCTGAGCAGAGGGATTCAAGTGGGAGGGGTTGAAATTCCTCACTGACAAATGTAATAACGGTAAAGGAATCTTTACACTTTGACCTTGTGTGTGTTTTTTTTTTTTAGATTTACAAACACTTTAAAGAGGTGGCTAGAGAACAATAGAGGAGACAGTTGATGGTGGGTACAGGCAATACAGAGCAGATAGTTCATAGTGGGGACATGAAAAACAGCTGTTGATGGTGGAGAACAGGCAGTAGAGAGAAGGAGCCAGTACACACAAGCTCCTGGTTTCAATATTTCTGACAAGGCTCAGCTGCCCCACATTGTCTCCTCTGTGTGGTACCAGCACTGACCTCATCCTTTACCTGAGGGCCCCCAGTAAGTATTGGATTGGGAGTCAGGTTGCTCAAAACAAGTGGAACTATGTGAAAATAAATGTACTCAAGAACTAGTGTGAATATCCAAATATGGTAAGAAATAGTAGATAAATAAATAATCCAGCCGGAACCCGACAGGCAAAGCAAACAATTGCCTGGGGCCCCCGAGCTGGCCAGGGGCCCTGAGCTGGCCAGGGGCCCCAGAAGGGAGGGCCCTTTGCGCACCGCTGCATCCTTCTGCTGTCCGGTCGGCCGTGTACAATAACCGCGCAGTACAGGAGATTCAGGTTCCTGTTCCCGGCCGGACTGACAGGAAGTGCACACACTGAGTGTTCACTTCCTTTCAGTCCAGCCCCGGGAACAGCAAACTGAATCTCCTGTACCGCACGGTTATGGTACACTGCCGACCGGACTGCAGGAGGACGCAGCGATGCGGCAAGGGCCCTCCCTGCTGGGGCCCCTGTGCGGACACCAACATATGGCGGCGTGTGCGTGTGAGGCCGAGGATAGAGGTAAGCCGCCAACCAGACCAACAGCCCCCCCCCCCCCCGTTTCTCAACTTGAAAAGTCACTTTTTTATTTTTTTTTGCTTGGGGCTCCCAAATTTCTTCAAACAGCCCTGAAAATAGTGTTCTGACACACTACATATGCAGTGTAAAAAAGGCAATAGTGCATTAAACTCAAACTCCTAATCTAGTTCAGTGGTAATAATACACATCTAAAGTATAAATAATAAAACATTTAGTGACTAAAAAAATTCCTCCGTGTCTAGCAATAATCAGATGAAATGACAAAATGATAATTATTAAATGATAAGTTCCCTTGTAAATAAGCAATAGTCAAAGGTGCCACCTGAGTATGGATAGCCTGTTCACCTCCTGCTTCTCATATGAACAGCAAACATGATTGCAATCAGTCCATAGCTCAGTAGCCTCCTGGTTTGTATCAGTTTTCTCTACGGATTTCAGTGTTGAATATTGTTGAATAGTTCTCACATAGAAGTAAAAAAAGAGACAAATCATTGCATAATGCTATTGATATTAAATCTCTGGGAGGGAGGTAGTTTCACTCACATTAGTTCAAAAACAACCAGCGCGTAAAGAACGATCAGTCTCTTGTAGCCAGTGTTGCTCATCTTACTTTAAAAAAGTAATTTGTTACAGTTACAAATTACTTTTCCGAAAAAATAATTGCGTTAGTGTAACAGAATGGCCCGTGACACCCAGAGACGTTGGAAGGATGAGAGATACTCTTGTGCCAGCAGCACCAAAAACTCTTGGGTCGAAATCCACCCTGTGCCCTTTTGGGTATAGGGTGGCTAATAGTGAATCATAATTCATATTACATGAGATGGGACATTAATAATACTTCATATTGCAGGACTGAGATATCACAAGGAGTCATGATGACATGACCAGGTTAGCCAGTGAGTCATACCTTTTGTATAATAGGCTATTGAAATATCCTAAGGTGTTGGCTATTCAATGTAAAGACACCCACTCTCACTGCCATTGTGTGACAAAGCTGTATAGAGAACTTATTCAACTAGATGTCTGTGTTACTATTCAAGGTTAATTGAACCCTATTGATAATACGGTGCCGTCATGTCTAGCTACCAATTAAAGAATTATCCTCAGTGAGTGAATAGGGGGGTGGAGATTACATTGTCCTGTGATTAACTGCATTATGTTGTACTGGATATAAGCAAGCTAAGAACCAATAAAGTCGTTCATACATTTTGGAAACTAAGAGAATGGAGCGCAGTCTCGTTTATTCTGGGAAATGGAATGGATCATGTCTGCCTGGTTGTTGTTGTGTCGGATAAGCTTGTCGTGGTTGGATGGAAGGTTGTAAGCGGTGGTAACCGTTACAGTTAGTGACTCAGTTACTACATTGAAAAAGTAATTAGTTACTCAGCAAAGTAACTGAATTTTTTTTTTTTATATTCTACAATGCTTTGTTGAGCAGCAGATGACGGGAGCTTGCCAGGGAGCAGTGAGTTAATACTCCAAGACAAAAGAATGCCAGATCCTTGAGAAAAGAAAACCGGAAACAAATGGTGATCTCGTGTATATCCCAGCCTAGGTGCATCCGTCCCACCATGTATGTGCAGCTAATAGGACTTAAAACCCTTATCCATCTGCTATATAATTTAAAATCTTATATTAGGCTTTATTAGAATGTTCTATAGTTTATTGTTTATTATTTTATTTATCTTATATAAGCTTTATTAGATGCAAGGGATCTGGAATGGGGATGTCAGATTTTTCTTTGTTGTCTGATGAAGAGATGAAATCACTGACCAAAAAAAACCTGCTGATCATCGGTCTGTATAGGTGTTCTGCACTTACCATGTTGACCACTAGATGTCGCTGTGTACACTGTGTTGTATAGGGAACGTTTGTTCTGTGGAACATTTTGTTCCGGCCATGTGTTCCCTGGATCATTGATCAGGTTGCGCACACAGTGTGTGTGATCGATGTGAGTTGTTCCCCGGTGATAGGTCAGTGTAAGGCGGGTGGGGCTCATTGTATCCAGGGCTCCTTGCGATTGGGAGTTTTCAGACCGCTGTGACAGGTAATCACAGTGGTCACATGATTCTAAAGCGGAGTTCCACCCATATTTATGTTCATAGCGCCGGCAGAAGCAATTACTCTGCTGCCATCTAGTGGGGGTAGATGTAATTGCGGTAATGCCGCCCAAGTAATGGGAACTGCGTTACCGTGAGGGGAAGAGTAATCAGGTAAATTACTCGTTACCCTCAAAAGGAGCTGCATTAGGTAAATGCGTTTATTTTTAACTCAGTTACTTACAACACTGCTTGTAGCGAGTGTCTCCTCATTCCGCATCTAGCATGCACAAGCACTGTAGATGTCGTCACTAGGCTTCTCTTGACACGTTGCGTCACATGTCACGTGACTTTTTCAAGGACCTTTTTTACATTTCACTTAAGCTATAGTACATCCTACAGCGACACTACAGTAGTTCAGTTGCAGGTGTAAGGCATCTTCCAGCATGTTAGTCAAAGCAATTGTGTATGTTTAATATTGCCCTTTAAGTCTTTTTAAAGACCTGATTTATTTATTTTTTTTAATTAGCATGTCTTTTATTTGCAAATTTACCTGGAAAAAGGGCAGAAAATGCAATAGTCAGATTCCAAAGACATCAATGTGATTTGGGCTTTGCAGATTTTAATCTGGGTTAGACAAGCGACCGCAAATCATACACAGGCTAATCCACTCATCACTATTAGTAACTATATACCATTTTAAATATATGAAGCACAAAAGAATAATCAACAATTTAAAACAAATTAATATCACAATATAAATATATGCTGCAAACGCCAAAAAGATACCAAATCAAAGTAAAATAATAAACAATTCAATTACTTTATTAAAATGCAGTCCCCTAAACCTCAACCTGCAAGATTGTTTTGTCTAGAATTATTCTGAATTAACTACTTCTAAAGCTATTCAAATAGTGTCAGGATGGCAATACCTAAAAGGCTACACTGGATATATAAGTTGACAGACATAGTACATTAAAGTATTGTCTGTAGTGCAGTCACTATCTGAGCAGGAAATGAAAGCATGATTAACTGTGACATCCTTTCAGGGACTTAGACACAAAAACACGGGGAAAAAGTCACTTTTAATTAAACAGTGAATAGTTATGATGAGAGTGGACATGACATTTTCCAATACAAAACGAACGCAGGCCCTTATAGCAACAACACGTGGTGGAACATGTTATTATTTGCACAGAATTTACCATTTATCTTTTGGAGCACATATTTCACAATAATATGAAAACATGCACATAGTGACATAGTAATAGTAAATCAAATTTACTGGCCCCAAAATAGGTCACAGTATGGTATTGGCAAAAAAAGCTTGAAGAAACATGACAGGTATTCATTTGGACTACAGAGTAGATTTCAGAAATTCACATCAATTTTCACATCAGGATAAACTTGCCAGGGGTCTAAAATTTGTCAGAAACTTATAGCATGTTATTTTTATTATCACAATCATTATGACAGAAGTTTAATATAAAAAAATATAACAGGGTGTGTAAACTGTAATTTTAAATTCTTTGTATATGCTCATGCTAGTTAGCCATAGGGTTCACCACACACACTCTGGGGTTGATTTAAAGCGGTGGTCGACACAAAAATTGAACCTCTGCTTTTTAGAACCCTCTCCCCTCTGGTGTCACAAGATGCTGGTTAAAATTATACAAAGACAAAATACACCCCAGAAAGGTGGGACTAAAGGCAATTTAGTAAGAAAATCAAATATATATATTGAAAGGATTTAGCAAGATTTATTGAAATGTTGTTTAAAAGCTAATAGGTGCATACATCACCGTATAAGACCTCAAATAAAAAATAAGAACAATGCAGTTGATATCATTCAGAAATGTAGATCTCCTTTGTATTTAGCTCAACGCGTTTCAGGATATTAGTCAATGGTTAAAATGATATCACAATAATGTTACTTTAAAGGTAATGCAATGTTAAAGCTCAAAGTGAAGGCAGGTATTTTACTTTTGGGTGGCTTTAATGTTCACAATGGCAACTGTTTCACAGGTTTTTGAATGCTTTTATGACATGGCATTCACTTACAGTATGTGAGCATTTAACCCTTGTGCAGTAAACATAGGTGTCAGCCAGATCATCCGACACCTGTGTTGCAACCTGGGAATTAACTTGGGGAGCAAATGAGGGAATATTTATATTTTTAGTATATACAGTGTGTGTATATATATATATATATATATATATATATATATATATATATATTTATATATCTGGTCAGTTGAGACCCAGACCCCCCCATGCATCTGCATCCATTGATCACTACTGATGGAAGACTCTCGAAGGTGCAGCAACAGCTCTGCCCGAACCTCTGTGCTCAGAGGGAGTTTTGTGACCTCATTTGTGACATTACTACACTCGTGATAAAAAAACCTACAGGGCAGAAATGTGTATTAGTGATCCAGTCACAATTGTTCTTATTTCCTCAACCTATTTTCTATTTTTTTTTCTCAATGCTCATTGAGAACTGCACCTCAAAGAAACAAGAGCCATAGCAGCAACATTATATACACATAAAACGAGTGAGCATCCACACAAATCACAAATAAATGTCCACAAACATTAAGTGCAAACATCAGTGATGTTCAAAGCTTCTAAAAAAAACAGTAAAGTCCAGGAACAAGTGAAAACATTCAACTATGCACCAACTCTGTAAATGTATCTCGAAAAAGCGACCAAGACACTCATGCCTTCACCACAATGGTTGGCCTCTTACCAAATATGAAAGATCCCCACCACAGAGGTCAGCCAGGCATATAATTACCAGACCTCCAGACATTCATCAATGGCAAGAGCAGGACACCAACTTGCTGATCCTTCAATCACTGAACCCGGAAGTTGGTGTTCTGCTATTGATATTGATGAATGTCTGGAAGTCTGCTAATTATATTATTGCCTAATCTCTGTGGGGGGGGATCGCTCAAATTTGGTAAGAGCCCAACCTTAGTTGGGGTGAAGGGCACGAGACTTGGTCGTCTTTCCGAAATATATTCACGGAGTCGTGGATAGTGAAATGTTTTCACTTGTTCCTGGACTTTACTGTCTTTTAGAAGATTTGTACATCGCTGATGTCTTCACTTTATGTTTGTGGGCTTTTATTTGTATGGATGCGCACTCACTATACTGTATGTGTATAGATTCTAACATCCAATATTCTGATGTTGAGTGGGTGCTGCTCTGTGTATGCTTTTTCACAATATGCGCAAAATAATATTTTTGTATAACAGCAACATTATTTGGATGTCTAATGCACATGGCAGGCAACTTAGCACAGCATTGAAAGAAAGCGTCTGATCACCATCAGCTAGATTGGTTCATGGATTGCACATGTTCGCTCACTGTATGCGGACAGGCAATCCAGTTGTACTCTTGCTTTTTTAATCCCGCTCACGTTTATTGTGTTTAGTAAACTAGCCACATTTTAACATTTTACAAGTTCACAAAGGTCTTTTTTTTTGTTTTGTTTTTTGCTTGTTTTTTTGTTTTTTTATGTTTGTTTAGTCTAATCAATATAACCAGGCTTAAGGAAGCTGCTAACTCAAGTGAATTAATAATTTTACATCTAGAAAACATGTCAGCACTGATGGATTAAAATGCTTTTCAGTCCTACCTCTTTCCACATTTTATTAGTAAATCAGTGCTCTTAAGCTGTGAAGTGTCAACTCCTACAGAATTTACAGTATCATCTCATCATGTTCCTGAACCCACTCATCTACAGAATCATAATTCAGAATTATATGTGGCAGTAGAGCCTATGCTGGGATAAAATAAATAAGTATTTAAGAATACATTTATGATTACAATGATTACTGTATTATATTAAAACATGTAATATTATATAATATCTATCCATATTCGGTATATACAGTATATATATATATATATATATATATATATATATATATATATATATATATATATATAGATATATCTACATATATATATATATATATATATATATATATATATATATATATATATATATATATATATATATATATATATATATACACACAGTACAGACCAAAAGTTTGGACACACCTTCTCATTCAAAGAGTTTTCTTTATTTGTGGAATTATATACCTAACAAAAAAGTGTGAAACAACTGAAAATATGTCATATTCTAGGTTCTTCAAAGTAGCCACCTTTTGTTTTGATTACTGCTTTGCACACTCTTGGCATTCTCTTAATGAGCTTCAAGAGGTAGTCACCTGAAATGGTCTCCCAACAGTCTTGAAGTGGTTCCCAGAGATGCTTATCACTTGTTGGCCCTTTTTCCTTCACTCTGCGGTCCAGCTCACCCCAAACCATCTCGATTGGGTTCAGGTCCCGTGACTGTGGATGCCAGGTCATCTGGCACAGCACCCCATCACTCTCCTTCTTGGTCAAATAGCCCTTACACAGCCTGGAGGTGTGTTTGGGGTCATTGTCCTGTTAAAAAATAAATGATAGTCCAACTAAACGCAAACCGGATGGAATAGCATGCCGCTGCAAGATGCTGTGGTAGCCATGCTGTTTCAGTATGCCTTCAATTTTGAATAAATCCCCAACAGTGTCACCAGCAAAGCACCCCCACACCATCACACCTCCTCCTCCATGCTTCACGGTGGGAACCAGGCATGTAGAGTCCATCCGTTCACCTTTTCTGCGTCGCACAAAGACACGGTGGTTGGAACCAAAGATCTCAAATTTGGACTCATCAGACCAAAGCACAGATTTCCACTGGTCTAATGTCCATTCCTTGTGTTCTTTAGCCCAAACAATTCTCTTCTGCTTGTTGCTTTTCTTTAGCAGTGGTTTCCTAGCAGATATTCTACCATGAAGGCCTGATTCACACAGTCTCCTCTTAACAGTTGTTCTAGAGATGTGTCTGCTGCAAAAGGTGGCTACTTTGAAGAACCTAGAATATGACATATATTTTAAGTTGTTTGACACTTTTTTGTTATGTATATAATTCCACATGTGTTCATTCATAGTTTTGATGCCTTCAGGGTGACTACAATTTTCATAGTTATGAAAATAAAGAAAACTTTGAATGAGAAGGTGTGTTCAAACTTTTGGTCTGTGCTGTATATATATATATATCTATATATATAGATATCTATCTATCTATCTATAGATAGATAGATAGATAGATAGATAGATAAATCTATAGATATATAGATATATAGATGTATGTATGCATATATATATATATATATATATATATATATATATATATCCATAGTATTCTCTTTATTATACTTGACTTCTCCTCTCTGCATAATCTAGGCTTTAATATATTTTTAATATAGTACTTGCAACTTTGTAATATTTTCTTAGTTACAAATGTGCTGCTTGAAAAAAGTTGTATATTTTCTAGTAATTTACTTTCGTCTTCTGTAACTGATTTTCAAAACTGACCAAAAAAAACATATATTTAAAAAAAAAACTGAATGTATTCCTTTTCATTTTATTGTAGGAACCTTTATTTAAGGAATCAGTAGATGCTTTTGTTGCCTTGTACAGATTTATACCACAGGAAAGTGAAGACTTAGCTATGAGGTAATTTACCTTCCCTTTCCAAAACATATGCTGCACTGTATACTTTTTGATCACTGTTCTTATTTGTATACAGGTCTATGAAACAATGGTGGTAAGACATAGACAGTCGAGTTTCCAAAGGAGTCATTTTCACCTTAGACTTGTGTTAATGCAAAGTCAGGTTCAGGCAGATTACGGAAAAAGTTTGTGTATTTGAACACAGATTATAAATTTAAAATCCCCCTTTACCAAATCAGTCCAATAAATTTGTGAATGCAAACTGGAGTGAGAGAAAATTAGACAAGACAACTAATTACACTAGCTTACACTAGCTTTCCTTTTACAGGACAGGAAATCTGATTTGTTGATTTAACCATCCTCTTTATTGCCTCTTCCTCCACTTTACAAATGTGCAGTAAGGCCTCGTACACACAACCATTTTCCTCTACAGAATTCTTCAAGAAACTTGGTGGCAGAGCTTTTTTGCCGAGGAAAACGGTCATGTGTACGCTTTTCATCAAGAAAACTGACGTGGAACTCGACGAGGAAAAAAGAGAACAAGTGTGTATGCTTAGAAACCCGCGCATGCTCAGAATAAAGTATGAGAGGGGAGCGCACCTTCGGTAAAAGTAGCGTTTGTAATGGAAATAGCACATTTGTCACTCTGTAACAGACTGAAAAGTGCATATCGTCTCTCACCAAACTTTTACCTAACACGCAGTAACATAAGATTAGCAAAAGCAGCCCCAAGGGTTGTGCCAGTGGAATCAAACTTCCCCTGCCATCGTATGTGTTGTACGTCACTGCGTTTGAGAACGAGGAGATTTGGTCTTGATTGTGTGTACGCAAAGACAGCTTGTCAAGTTTCTTGACAAGCCTAACAAGGAACTCGTCGAGGAAAACGATGTGTCTTTTCCGACGAGTTCCTCGGTCGTGTGTAGGAGGCCTTACAGCCAGTAAATAGGAATGAAGATTAAATTTACCATGACCATGGATTTTCAGCGAACCATACAGATCCAAAATTTACAGTCCTGGTGAAATTACACATAACACCATTTTTTTTAACAATAATGCATTGCATGGTCTTTGAACCATGGGCAGAAGATTTAGAAGGACCAATGAAGGGGTTTTGGAAAACCCAGCCCCTTAATGAAGAACGGGGTTCTTTAGGTTCTTGAGGGTTCAGAGCAGCTATGGAGCCAGTGTTAGCAGCTGGAGGGGATAAGAAAAGCTGACAAATAGCATAGGGAATAATTAGGGTTGACAATTGCCACTAATTGCAAGCTGTTTATCCAATCATTTCTGTGTTGCCTATTTTGGAGGCAGGGATCATTATTGTTGGGGTTTTTTTTGTCTTTAATTTTAGTGAATAGACGTCACCTGTATGCCTGAGGTTCTCAAAATCCACATTTGTAGCTTACCAACTGTCCTTGTAGCAGCATTTTTTTGCTGCACACCAATGTATCTTTTGGAAGAAAGATTAAAGTTAAGTGTAAGAGCAGGATCAATTTTCTTCTATTATTACAATACGGATACCTTCCATTTAATATGGAGTTGCTGAATCAAATACACTCAGAACTTGTGATATTTTCCCTGCATTGCTCAAAAGTTCCATAGAGCGTTACTGCTTATACAGTACTGTTCACTTGTTTTGCAGCCTATTTTTTCATGTTTTAATGCTGCCAGGTTTTACACTGCTTTATCATGTTCAGTCTCTTAATTCTTGCAGAAAAACACCTCCCTAAGCTTTCTCTAATGTATTTTAGGCTAGTCCTGCTATTTAAAACTGTACTGCTGATTGCCCATTAATGCACTGATGTATCATCTGTGGTCTCTTAATTCTTAATGTGAGTTTATTAGAAATTGCCAGGTGGCAGGAGAGTTTTAAATCAGCCTTATGTTTCTGATATTACCATATATTATCATATCTGACCATTCCCCCCTGGTCCCCAAATTTCACATATATCTCAACCACCTAAACATGAATCTTGGAAAGTCAGTTCTTTGTGGCCACAAGTGATCCCACTGGATGACGCAATTAAAGGCTACCTCTTTTTTTGGAACAATAAAGGATCTACCTCGCCACTTACTGTTTGGGATGCCATGAAAGCATATTTACAAGGGTTATTGTTTAAAGAGATTTGCTTGTTCAAGAAATATACTAGGGATTGGGAGAGTTTTTTATCAGATGAAGTACGTTGAAAGAGAAATAGGAAACATATTTGTCAACCCCTTTCCCCAATCTCTACATTCTTGAAAAGATGCTTGAAAGATTGCTTGAAAAAAGCATAAAGTAAACAATTCTTTACCCGTTGCCAATATTTCACAGGTGGTGAAAACACTGATCATATGCTGGTGGTAATAGCTAGTTCTCAATCCCCATCCAATCATATTACCTCTATTATAATTACTTGAGGGTTATCAACTCAAGAACCAGATGAGATTTTAGGGGCCTGTTACTCTTTTATTCTGACCTATATTGTAGTAAGGTGCAGTATGATATACATCAACTGAATTTTTGGATCCCCTCAAGCTTCCTTGTCTGGCAATAGCTCATAGGAAACTCTTAAATTCTCCCAAAACACTAGAGGAACTAAGTAAAGTCCCCCAATAACAAAAGCCCCAGATGGCCTTCCTTCTGTTGTTTACAATACTAAGGCCTTGTACACACGAGCAAATGAATCTGTTCAAATCGGTCGGACTGACCAATTCAAACAGATTTGTCTGCTGGCTGTTTTGGTTTGATCGCTGTACACGCGATCAAACCAAAATCCCCGCCAGCAGACTGCGCGGTGACGTGACGTTGACGCCGCCACGTCACCGCACCAGGAAGTAAATCACTTCCACGCATGCGTCAAATCCATTCGACGCATGTGCGAGAAGATATGTCTGCTGGTTAGCGTACTAACCAGCAGGCATGTCGGGCGGACGGGTTCCCAGCCGACAGATTTTAAAGCATGCTTTAAAATCTGTCGGCAGGCCAAATCCGTCTGCTCGCCCGTACACACGATCGGATCTGTCTGCTGGGACGGTCTGGCAGACCGTTTCTAGCAGATAGATTTGATCGTGTGTAAGCGGCCTAAGAGGTAGAGAACAGGCAGGTTTTATCTTAAAATAAACATTAGGTATTATATGCATTGTGATGTGATGTAATGATGTGCTGAAATCAACCCTCAATGCTATACAGTGAATCATGGGGTACGACTTCTCATGCGAATCTGATGTCCAAAGTCACAGGAAAAGTCGCACAGGTGTGAAAGGAGCCTTAGCTAAAGCATGCAAGCAGGAGTGTGTATTTAGCTGAGAAAAACCCTCCCCCCTCCGCTCTTAAAGTCTCCTGAGATTTACAACATTATTTGCCTAGGCCTTGATATCAGGAAATAACTGAATAAATTATTTAACCACCTAAATACTGATAACTTTCACCCCTTTCTGCCCATGGCCAATTTTCAGCTTTCAGTGCTCTCTGACTTTGAATGAGAATTACTGTACCTAAATTACATTTTCATCATTTTGTTTCACACAAATAGAGCTTTCTTTTGGTGGTATTTAATCACCACTGTGTTTTTTATTTTTTAAGCTACAAATGAAAAAAATCTGAACATTTTGAAAAGAAAAAGCATTTTTTTTTAGTTTCCGTTATAAAATTTTGCAATAAGTCATTTTTTCTTCATAAATTTTAAAAATTATTTATACTGCTACATTTCTTTGGTAAAAATAACCCAAATCATGTCTGTGTGAAAGTTAAAGAGTCTACAATCATTAAAAATTGATTACACCGGATGTACTGAAGGCCTAATTTCTAGAGGCCCTAAAATGTCAAGTACAAATATCCCCCAAATTACCTATTTTGGAAAGTAGAGGTCAAAGGTATTTAGTGAGAGGCATGGTGAGTTTTTTGAAGTTGTCATTATTTCATACAATTCTTTGGAAAATAAGGAGATATTTTTTTTTTCTCAAAAATGTCATATTAACAAGTTATTTCTCACACACGGTATAGGCATACTTGCAACTACACCCCCAAAACAATACTGGACACTTTCACCCCTTCCTGCCTGTAAACATAATATTTGTATCATTTTTTCACACAAATAGAATTTGATGGGCACAGTGGCTGCAATTGATGGGCACAGTGGCAGCATTTGATGGGGCACAGTAGTGAAAGTTGATGGGCGCAGTGGCTGCATTTGATAGCATAGTGGGAGCATTTGATGGCACAGTGGCAGCATTTGATGAGCACAGTGGCAGCATTTGAGAAAAAGAAAAAGAAAAAGTGACACATGCTACAGAGATGGTAGAGCTGCTCGCCCCGGAAATAGTAGATAATGGAAAGGTTTCCCCGTTTTTTGTGGGACTTTTAGGCAGCAATGTCAAAGCAGTAAGATACTGGTAGTTATATAAAAAGGATATTTATTAGCTCAGAAAAAGGCTTAAAAGGTCACAGTATATGTAAATTATAATGTATAAAAACAAGTATAATAATAATAATAATAAAAAATGCCATAAATCGATCCCCTATTTTGTAAACGCTATAACTTTTGCGCAAACCAATCAATATAGACTTATTGCGATTTTGTTTACCAAAAATATGTAGAAGAATACATATCAGCCTAAACTGAGGAAAAAAATAGCTTTTTAAAAAAAAATTGGGGATATTTATTATAGCAAAAAGTACAAACTATTGTGTTTTTCTTCAAAATGTTTGCTATTTTTTTGTTTATAGCGCAAAAAATAGAAACCGCAAAGATGATCACATACCACCAGAAGAAAGCTCTATTTGTGGGGAAAAAGGGCCTCAATTTGTTTGGGTACAGCGTCGCACAACCTCGCAATTGTCAGTTAAAGCATCGCAGTGCCGTATCACAAAAAAATGGCCTGATAATTGAGCAGCCAAATCGGGGTTGAAGTGGTTAAACACAGTAATACACTGTCTTACCCTGCTCTGCACATGCTCAGTTGCTCTCCATTTTTGGAATCAGAGCTACTAAAAGGCCAGTCTGCTGACAGCCTTTACTGCTGTTCAAGGGCTCTGGGCTTCAGCAAAATGGCAGTCTCTGGTCAAAACAAACATGACCATTGTTGAAGGCAATTTACAACACACACACATTTTGGTAGCATTCTGTTTTTTTTATAAGGTGCAATTTTATTTTACACAAAAATGTACACTAATACACTGATATTGGAGCCAACAGAGATTAATTATTAAAAGGTTGCATCGATAATACGTTCAGTCAACATATACATTTCAATAATGATATCATAATTTTACATCCATAGTTCAAATGAGAAAGTATAAAACAAACATGCGGAATCCTTATATTTGGAGCAGAAAGAAAAATCATAGGAAAGAATATGTTCTAAATTGACATCCCTAGCCTATTACTTTGGAAACAGGTGGTATAGTACGATCCAAACTGACCCATGAATCTCAGATTTTAGCAAACTTTTGTGGGAATCCTCTGTCAATTTGGTAGCATACTTATTAACGTGAAATGTAAGTTCCTAGCTAAAAAATTTTTTTAATTTTTTATCAAGTTGTTAAATAGGCATAGAACTTTTATAAAACTGGGCACTGATACTGTCAAACAGCATTGATGTTTTAATTTGTTTGTATCAAAAAAAAAAAAAATGACTTAGATAAATATGCAAGCAACTTACCACTTGTTATTTGTCTGCAACTAGCTCGGCGGTTCATTGATTTGACTTACTAACATGACTTAACTTTCCAAGTGTTAGTAAGTGCATAAAAGGGATCTTTCTTAGAACAACACATAAAAGTTGCTTCTTGAAATATTTGTACAATTTATTCATGGCTCTAGTGTTACAATTTAAAAAGTTAAGCTGATGCTCAAATATTTATGATTAAAACTCATTTACCATGTGCCAGCTGAGTCTTTTCTCTTCTATGCACATCCAAAGAATTAGACAAACACCACCAATCCTTTTTTAATTAATTAATTAATTTTTTAATAGAACCTATTAATATACAGAATTATTACCATAATTTCATTTTATCGTTTTATCATTTTATTGTTTTCTCCAATTTTTATAATGTACTCTGTTTGTTGCAAAATTCCTAAGGTTATGTAAAATAGTATATCATAAGCAATAGACACAACAAAAAAAGCTTTTCCTAACCTAGCTGTTGCCTTATTGTAATTTTTTACACACACATGCCTGCTTAAACAAAAATATCCTGCTTTTACATATATAGATGTATTTACTTTTTAATGAGTGTTTAAGCTGACAAACAATGGACCAGAATAGGCACATCAAGAAAAACAGAAACCACACAAATGTTATGGGTTCATTCAACAATCGTGTTGTAATTTTTACACACAATTAGTTCCAGCCATAGCTTTAGCAAAAACAAAAGGTAAAAGTATAAACTTAGGCAGATACAATTGTAATTATTGTGCAAAGAGAAGAACAAATGCAGTGGCTTTGCTTCTTTTTTTTTCCAAAGACAATATCTTGGCTTTACAGAATGTCTCAAAACAATGCGGCGTACACACGACCGTTTTTCATGATGAGAAAAATTCAATTTTTTTAATTCTTCGTGAAAAAACGGTCATGTGTAGGCTACAGAGCATTTCTCTCTACAAGAAAAATGGGCATTAAAAATGTAGAACCTGCTCTACATTTCTCGTAGTTTTTCTCGTTGTTAAAAACGGTCGTGTGTACACTTTAACGAGGAAGAAACAAGTTATGAGACAGGAAATTTGCATAATCAGCCCAAAGGGTGGCGCCATTCGAATGAAACTTCCCCTTTATAGTGCCGTTGTACGTGTTGTATTTCACCCCGCTTTGCTCGAGCATTTTTTATCACAATCGTGTGTATGCAAGGCAGGCTTGAGAGGAATCACATCAAGAAAAATGTAGTTTTTTTCCATGACATCAATAACGGTCGTGGGTATGCGGCAGAAGACTGCAGATTTTGTGTTCCTCCTGTTGACCATCTTTTCCTCAGCCAATATGCAAGGGATATGTTGTATAGAGAGTTGATAACATATTAAGGCAACACATCAAACTGGTGTTCTTTGGCCAACATTCAGCACTTTCAGCGTTTCAGTGTTCTTTTTCCATTTTAACTTAATGTCACAGATGTCTCAGACTGCATTGCGGCTCATAAAATCTACATTCCCTTGCATAATTAAATACATAGTAATAACTGTATTTGAAAATATTGTTACTTGCATTTGTTAAGACGGGAAAGTGTTTTAGCAGCATTGGAATTTAATGGGAGCTGCCATCAGTGGATTGAATATTGCCATTTGAAAAGTTAATTTTAATTTGGCCCTCTGTCTCATTTGAGTTTAACAGCTGGCTTATCCCTGATATATCAATTTTATTTGATTCTCTCTGATAACGGAAAAAAAGATGAAGTTAACGATTGATTGAAGAACAAATATATATTATATGTATTTTACTCAAAACATTAAAACACCAAGAGGTAATGATGATTTTTTTTTTTTTTTGGGGCGGAAGTGTCAGTTGCAGGAAATGTGTGATTTCTGCTTGCGCTCTTTTATAACGCAAATGCAAAAGCAATGGGATCTACCTTTAATGGCAGTGGCATTTATATATATATTTGAAAATATCCTACAGTAGTACAATAGTAGTAATAATGTACTCATTACCGACTTCATCAAGAGGCCACTAATATTTTCTTATAAATATCATAATTATACATGAGATTGAATATATGTGCATCTGTATTCAAACAAGTTTTATTTATGTTTTTATTTGGCAGGCCAGGTGATATAATTACTATATTGGATGATTCAAATGAAGATTGGTGGAAGGTAATATTACAATTTTTTAAATATGTTGGCACATCTATAAATAGTGGCCCAGATTCAGAGAGAATTAGATTCTTGTAGCGTATCAGAAATACACTACGCCGCCGTTTTTTACCTGGCTCTACGTGGAATCCAGGTAGATTTTGTCCAGTAAACGACGGCGGCCTAGTGTATTTCTCCCGTCGCAATCCATCTGCGCGAGTAGGGGGCGTGAAGCATTTAAAATAGGCGCGTTCCCGCGGCGATCGAACTGCGCATGCTCCGTTCGCAAATTTCCCGCCGTGCATTGCGCGAAATCACGTCGTTACGTCGTAGTAGCGTCGTTTACGTACATTCCTATTCCCGAACGAGTTACGTTAAAAAAAAAAATAATAATTTCAAATCGACGCGGGAACGACGGCCATACTTTACATGGGTTACGCACTGTTAGACCAGCAAAAAGCTCCTCTAACATTACGTAGCCAAAAAATGACGTAGGCGATTGCGAGGGACACTCGTACCTTCGTGGATCGCCGTAAAAACTAATTTGCATATCCCGACGCATGAAAACGACGCAAACTCCTCCCAGCGGCCGCAAAAATATCGCAGCGTAGATCCGAAGGCTTACGAAGACGTAAGCCTCTCGGATCGAAGCCCGAAGCCGCCGTATCATGGTTTGAGGATTCAAACTAGTGATACGGCGCGCGAAATTTGAAATTACTCCTGTCTAACACCAGTTAGACAGGCGTAATTGCTCTGTGAATCTGGGCCAGTGTTTTTATACACAAAAAGGGAATATTGAAGTAGAAATTAAACAAAACATTTATGTAATTCCTTTGTTCATATAAGATAATGTACTCCACACTATATATGAGGATTTAGAAATGAGTTACGTGAAGATACACTCACACACATTTACACACTCACACACATTTACACACTCACAAACTCACACACTATATTGTCAAAAGTATTGGGACACCTGCCTTTACAAGCACATGAACTTTAATGGCATCCCAGTCTTAGTCCACAGGGCTGGCTCACCCTTTGCAGCTATAACAGCTTCAGCTCTTCTGGGAAGGCCATTTGCGAGGTTTAGGAGTGTGTCTATGGGAATGTTTGACCATTCTTCCAGAAGTGTGTTTGTGAGGTCAGGCACTGATGTTGGACGACAAGACCTGGTTTGCAATCTGGCTTGCAGTCGCCACTCTAATTCATCCCAAAGGTGTTTTATCGGGTTGAGGTCAAGACTCTGTGCAAACCAGTCAGGTTCCTCCACCCAAACTCACTCATCCATGTCTTTTTGGACCTTGCTTTGTGCACTGGTCTAAATCATTTGGTGATTATGGTGTGGGGTTGATTTTCAGAGATTGGGCCTGGCCCTTTAGTTCCAGTTAAGGGAACTCTTAAGCGTCAGCATCCCAAGACATTTTAGACAATTTCATGCTCCCTAACTTTGTGGGAATTGTACAGGGTTGGCCCCTTTCTGTTCCAACATGACTGTGCACGAATGCACAAAGCAAGGTCCATAAAGACATGGATGAGCGAGTTTGGGGTGGAGGATTTTGACTGGCCTGTACAGAGTCCTTACCTCAACCTGATAGAACACCTTTGGTATGAATTAGAGCGGAGACTGCAAGCAAGGCCCCCTTGTGCAACATTATTGCCTGATCTCACAAATGTGCTTCTGGAAGAATGGTTAAACATTCCCATAGGCACACTCCTAAACCTTGTGAACCTTCCCAGAAGAGTTGAAGCTGTTATAGCTGTAAAGGGTAGGCCAACTCAATTTTAAACCCTTAAGGCTAAGATTGGGATGCCATTAAAGTTCATATGCGTGTAAAGGTAATGAACCCAATACTTTTGACAATATAATATATATAGACAATTTAAAATGAAT
Source organism: Rana kukunoris (assembly GCA_029574335.1). Classification (NCBI taxonomy): domain Eukaryota; kingdom Metazoa; phylum Chordata; class Amphibia; order Anura; family Ranidae; genus Rana; species Rana kukunoris. Next base: position 175,597,308 of record CM056053.1, on the reverse strand, counting down.
ACTAACATTTTTTTTTAATTTTTTGAAGGGTCATCTTATTTTTTTATTCAATATTGCATACAAAAAAATTCACTTCTAGGGGTTAATAGACACTGATAAACACAGATTGTGACATATAAACTAAAAGTAAAAAATGTTTTTTTGTTTCGCATTGAGTGAAGAGGGAATAGAACACCTGTCAGGTTTTTATTGCTGTCTGTGCCCCTGTTAGGGAGATTCACCCTCTTTTCATTCTATTTACCATTATTTCCAAAAATTTAAGTAAAAGAACATACCAAATTTTGGGCTGTCCCCATAACGGGAATAGTGGGTGATATCTTCCAATATGGACACTAGTCCTGGTGACACTGGAGACAACCAGGTATTTTCTCACTTTAGAGGGATTTTTTCTCACTTCCTGTTTTGGCTAAGGAACCGGAAGCGAAGGGAATTCTTCCCAATGAAACACAAAATGCAAAAACCATACAGGGGGTAAGCCTTGCTATCCAAAATGAGGCAAAACTTTTTGCCCTTAGTTCTACTGTAAAGGAGAAGTGTGGAATCGCAAAAATAAATATACATACTCACCCATTTGGCTGAAGCATCAGTCTGGCTCTAAGAACTAGAATTAAGCGGTCATATGACCGCTGATCATTCAGTCCTCAGAATACTCTGAGCAGACAGCAGTGCTGTCAGTCGCTGGCTCTTTGCTCTGTCCCTCCAGCACTTACTGGAGCTCTGAAATGTGGTGGGGAAGGAAAAATCTGGCTCAGGCTCTCATGGTATGCTGAGAGGCTGAGCCAGCTGCTCATCAGGCATCTGGGTGGATCCTGACATTATTTTAGGATTCCTGCAGAGCCTGACTGCCTCTGCGACATAAGTATGAATGAATTGACTTGCATGAGTCACATCACAGGGTGAATTGTTTGATCTAGTCTGGTTTTGACCAGGGAGCTGCAGTTTGGTTGGTAAACCTGATTCAATCAGTGAACAGGGAAAGTGGTCCAAAGGACTAATTACCAGTTCTCTTCCAGCATTTAAAAATGTCAGAAGGCCCCTCAAATATGTTGGGTATAATAGGAGATATTTAGTGTTAGGGCTTAGTAAAGGGGTTTGGTGAGTGTTAGACATTCAGGGCGAGATCAACAAACATGTCCCGCTGGCGTAGCTTAACGGAGTTACACTACGCCGCTGTAAGTTACAGCGGCGTATCCATATCCTCAAAGAATTTCCGCTGTAACTTACGGCGGCGCAGTGTAATTGTTGCTTCGTAAACGCCGTGCAATTCAAATTAGTTAGATGTGGGCGTGATTTCATGTAAATCAACATGACCCCACGTAAATGACGCTTTTTTTGAACGGCGCATGCGCCATCCGTGGAGATATCCCAGTGCGAATGCGCGAAATCATGTTGCAAAACATCAATGAAAACGACGTGAACGTAACTTACGCAAATCCCTATTCGCGAACGGTTTACGCAAACAACGTGAACGACGGAAAATTTGACGCTGGCCCGACGTCCATACTTAACATTACATATGCCTTCATACAGCAGGGGTAACTTAACGCCGGACCTACGCTTAGGCAAACGACGTAAAAACACTGTGCCGGCCGTAGGTACGTTTGTGGATCAGCGTATCTACCTCATTTGCATATTCAGCGCAGAAAATATACGGAAGCACCCCTAGCGTCCAGCAAAAATATTACACTTAAATAGGATGGCGTAAGATGGCGTATCTACGCAAAAAAACAGCGTATCTTGTTTTGTGGATACAAAACAAAGATACGCCGGCGCAGATTGGAAATTACGGCGGCGTATCTGGAGATACGCCGCCGTAATTGTTTGTGGATCTGGCCCTCAGTGTTTTAGAGGTTAAAGCACTGAGAACAAATATGCAAATATGTCATAGTAAAAGCTCTTTCTAACACAATCTGTGTGACATCATAGCCCTATTGGGAAAGTACTATTCAGAATGGCCACCCAGTTTACTTTTGATCTGAGTTTTTCACTGCTGTCAAAATTGTCCCATTTGCTTTTTATGGGAGTCCAGTCTTATGTGACAATTTGAAAATAGTGATCAGTGTGTCCTCGGTTAGATATGGCACCTCATACCTATAGAGTAATACAGGGTTGTGAGAAGGATAAGGGGATTATATCGGTGCCTTAACAAGTCACAAAAATTTATTGAAACAGTATTAAATGAGAACAATATTTTATTCAATATAACAATTGGTTAATAGCAAGGACAATAAATTAAAAATAATACTGGTTTTAAATAATTATATCACAATATCCCGATATGTTTTCGGCAAATCGTTGCCTTCCTCAGGGGAGTGAGATTCATTCAGTGAATTTATTACAGTCTATTGAAAAAGCACAATCAGTTAGTAAAGATCAATTACATAAAGGTTTCAGAACAAGGCTTGTTCTTTTAAAATATCCTGAATGCTTTTTTTTTTACAGGGTAGAATAGAAGAGAGAATTGGATATTTTCCAGCAAATTTTGTACAAAAGGTACAAACAAATGAGAGTCTTTATCGTTGCACAAGAACATTTATTGGATGCAAAGAACAAGGGCAGATTACACTTAAGGAAAATCAGGTACATAAAGCTCTAATCTGTAAACAAGTTAAAATATAGCATTTCTAAATATTTCAGCTATATTAAAAATATATTAAATTGTATATCTTTGCGGTAAAAGAATCTCAGATACTAGATTTTGCTGTTCTTATGTATTGCCATTGACATTCAGGAGTTTTATCTATTGTTATCACTAATGAAAATAGGGTCACATTTTAGTTACATTAGATGTCCCCAGAATGTATCATCTCTAACTGATTCAGAGGAAGGCAAAATAAAACCCTTATAAAGCGTGATTCACTTTTCTCTAAGGCCTCGTACACACGATCAAATCTGTCTGCTGGAAACGGTCTGCTAGACCGTTTCAGCAGACAGATTTGATCGTGTGTACGGGCAAACAGACGGATTTGGCCACCAGACAGATTTCAAAGCATGCTTTGAAATCTGTCGGCTGGGAACCCGTCCGCCCGACATGTCTGCTGGTTAGTATACTAACCAGCAGACATGTCTTCTCGCACAAGCGCCGAATGATTTCGACGCATGCGCGGAAGTGTTTTACTTCCTGGTGCGGTGACGTGGCGGCGTCAACGTCACCGCCACGTCACCGACACATCAGCGCGCTGTCTGGTGGCGGGGATTTTGGTTTGCTCGTGTGTACATGCGAGCAAACCAAAATCCCAGCAGACAGATTTGTTCAAATCGGTCGGTCCGACCGATTTGAACAAATGGATTTACTTGTGTGTACGAGGCCTTAGAAGAAAATATTTTTTTTAGTCCTCTTTGGAGCAATCCAGATGTCCATTCTAAATATTCACAGCTTTTACATTCATCAAACCTTTTCATGTTTAGTTTTCTTCTATTCATAAAGCAGTACCCTTGTGCAATTTGTGGTTGAATAAAAAATGTTCCAGCTTTGTTATATATTGTAAAGTTTGGGGGATTATAGCTCCACAGGACCGAGTGCAAAAACCATTAAACTTTATTTAAAAAGGCTTTTATTTTCAGCAAGCAAATCAAAAATAAGGCTTCCAGCAGCCGACAGGCACACAAATACTAAATAAAGTCTGCTTATCTTCAGCACAAAGTAAAAGTAAAAAGGCACATACAGTTCATAAATGAGTCTTCACCCCAAGGTTTTAACAGTCCTTGTTGAATCTTTTAGCAGCCTCCAGCAGACTCACAGCTCTCCAAGACAGGTGTATTCACAAACTCCTCCTCACCAACTTACCTAGCATTACTTACTGTCTTTTAAGAGATGCTTTCTAGAGGCCCTTAACCCTGTGTGTGCTGGAATCCCTGTAGTCAGGTGTGGATGTTTTTTTCCCACCCGAATATCACTTCAGAGCCTCCGAAATTCCAGGTCCCAAATATCTCTCTATTAACACAGAGAGAACTGTGAGTCAGTCCTCTTCTGAGGCTATAACTTGGGAATTCCTAACCCATCCTGGGTGAACCCCTGAATACACACTACCACATACTACCACACGTCCTAGTCCCGGCTCCTGTTTTCATATGTGGCAGAGACACAGAGAAGAGCTGCAGTCTATGACACATTACAGGCAGCTCACACGATAAGTGCACATGCAGGAAGTTGCCAGAGGTGGCAGCAAAGTGGTCGATGTGAGCTTAATGACACAGAGCAGCAGCAGCTGCCGACTGACACTTATACAGAGGCATCCATGGAGCTCCTCTGCACCCGCACCTGCCTTCTCCCATCACCACCAGGCAGCCAGGCCTGTCAAGACACTGGGGCCCTTTACAAGTGTATGGGCTGTACCTCCCTGATTGCAGCCCTGTTTAGGCTTCTATTTACTGTATATGAAGGGTTCTATTCTGTAAAGCCTCATACACACGACCAGTTTTCCCAGACGGGAAAACCTCTGGTATGTACAGGGGGAAAGTTACCGAGCAGGTTCTCGGTTTCCCCCCAGCCCACACCCCCCCCCCCCCCCCCCCCCCCCCCCGGGATTCCCAGCGGACTTTTTACCGCCGGAAATCCCAATCGTGTATACAGGGCTTAAGGGATGTAAACGTCTGGAATAGTCTTTCACATCAAGTAGTTCTAAAAGGATCAATAGGTTAAATCATAAAAGGGTCTGCTGCATTTCTAAAGCTGTGAACTATAAATGGCTACTGATATTTGTAAAGTATACACTCGACCTAATTTCAACCAATTTCCTTGATGTGCTTGGACTGTCCCAAAGCATTAGTAGAAGTGAAAATAATAAAGAATTTTGGAAAGGAAAAACATTTTTATTGCATGTATGCAGGAGGCAGAGGTCAAACAAATGTTGCTTATAGAGGGAAACTTAGAGGCCTGTATACTAAAGGAATAGAGAATAAATTATTTGAATATTTACTTCAATTATTCAATCAAAAGAAATTCCGTTTTGCTTATTTTATGTGCACATGATTGGTTATTCAAAGTGACCTATTTTTTACACAATGGGATAATTAAAGTGAATATTCACACAATTCATACTGTGAAGAGTCACATGGTTACATAATTAGTCAGGTTGAAAAAAAGATACAAGTCCATTCAGTTAAACTGAAAAAAATAATAATACAATCCCATATTAGTCTTATAAGTTGTGTTTATGTAATGAGATCAGTAATGAAGTTGTCTTTGACACCCAAATCTGTTGAAATAATTTATTGTATGTGTGTAAAGTAATTTTTTTATTTTTGCAAACATTGATGATTTTAACATGTGTGTGAAAAAAAAAAAATAGTCAGGTGCAGAGTGGTTCAACAAAAAAAATAATAATGATGTCCAATAATTATATCCCACAAAGTAAGTGTCCTTGCATATAGACTGTAACTTGCATATAGACTGTAACTGTAGATGAAGCAGTCCGTTGCAGGGTGTATGACGGTAGTTTATCTTGAGATGTCATTAACACTTGTTTACAAATGTCTTGAAATTGTCTGAAACATTAGTATGGATTCCTCCTGACTTTTCAGCTGTGTCTCCGTTCATAGCTGTCTGGTATTCTTCTTAGCTTGACATATTTCAACATTCATCCAACAAGCCAGAAGAATCTATCCTCTACAGTTCCAATTTGGAGAAAAGAAAAAGTGTCAAATTTCATCTTACTGAAGCGACACACTAACATTTTTCATTACTGGGTTATTATTACCCGACATCTATTTTATTAGCATTATACTTTTCTAGGTGCACAGCTGCACAGATGAAAGTTCCATTGCTTAAAGCTTTTATTCATTATGACATTGTCTGAGAGTCTGGAATATCAATTCTGACACTACTGTTGGGAGAAGAATAACGGACATCCCAAAATGTCACACAACATTTTGAGCATCCATATGTGTGTGTGTGCAAATACACACATATGAGCGCTGAAAGCCTACGTAAAGTCAAAAAAGTTAGTAAAACTTCAATGAAATACAATAACAAGGACCACCAGCTCACTGCACATCTGTTCAGACATACTTTTGAAAAGGCTTTTAAGTGTATGTCTAGGGGAAAAATCTAAAACAAGTAGAATGACAAAGAAAACTTTTCTCCCCAGCAGGCAGTGAGTCCTTATTTCACACTCTTTAAAAGCTGTGGCTTCTAGGAAAACTTTCCGCATCTGACATTTCTGAATGTGTCAGATAGTTGCATTTCACAAAATGCTATTTCAAAACATCGGGAAATGTGTTGAATGTAAGATTTCCAGTGGAGCTGCTAAAAAGAGTGAAGCGGTCATGCTGTCTGGTGAAGAGGTAAGTATTAAAGGCATATTCCACCTTTTGTAAAAGATTAATGAACGCATCCATATTGCAAATAGGAAAAAAAATGCATTTATTAATTATTTGCAGCTTCAGGGCACATGCTTTTGCAGACTATTCCTTCAGGCCCAGGTCTGTGCAGACTTTCAGTAAACTTGGTCATGCTTGGATTGAAATTTGGATGATTCAGCCAAATTTCAATCCATGTATGGGCAGCAAGGTTGCCAAGCGCCAGTAAATTTACTGGCAGTTTGTTACAATTTTTTTTTTTTACAACTGCCAGTAAATATCAGGGGCTGATCATTTCATGCTGTCTTGAATTTTTAAGTGTAAATCAAGCAAATTACTTTGTTATAGGTATTGTCAGCGTTTCCATATCATGTTTATACTGTTCAAATATTCACTGTGTTAGTTTTCAATAGGAGTCCTGCAATTTCTCAGGTTGCCAGTAAAAAATGTGCTCCGCCAGTAAATTTTCCATGTTTTGTCAGTAAAAAATGCTGCAGGAGGTTGGCAACCCTGATGGGCAGGGAGATTGTACAGAAGCCGGTCTACTGATCGACTTCTGTACATCGTCGTCCTGTTGGTTTTTTCCTGCTATAGCTTGAAACGCTGATCAGTGTTTTTTGATGTCAGGAATGTCTCCTTAAATGTGTGGATGTCAGAGTAGGGTCTGCCTTATGGAGCAGGAAAAGGAATACAATGGACTCAATGTGTGGTGATGTCACTGCATTTGCACTCCATTAATAACTAGGAGTCCTTATGCTTTGGTGGCAGATCAGACTTGTATAAAACCAAAGAAGACTGTGGGGAGAAGCACCCTGTAAATCAAGTAGGAGGGTGAGGCAGTTTGGATTTGGGGCTGAGGAATGACACCATGTTTCGTTTTACATCCTAAATATGGGTGCAACATGAAACAAAGTTAGAAAGGTGGAATTAGCCTTTGAGGCCTCGTACACACGATCAAATCTGTCTGCTGGAAACGGTCTGCTAGACCGTCCCAGCAAACAGATTCGACCGTGTGTACGGGCGAGCCGACGGATTTGGCCAGCCGACAGATTTGAAAGCATGCTTACCAATCTGTCGGCTGGGAACCCGTCCGTCCGACATGTCTGCTGGTTAGTACGCTAACCAGCAGACATGTCTTCTCGCACACGCGCCGAATGATTTTGACGCATGCGCGGATGTGTTTTACTTCCTGGTGCGGTGACGTGGCGGCGTCAACGTCACCGCCACGTCACCGACACGTCAGCGCGCTGTCTGCTGGCGGGGATTTTGGTTTGCTCGTGTGTACACGCGAGCAAACCAAAATCCAAACAGACAGATTTGTTCAAATCGGTCGGTCCGACCTATTTGAACAAATGAATTGCCTCGTGTGTACGAGGCCTTAGAGTCTTCTTATGACACAATTAAAATACCAACAATACAACCACTGCTGCGAAATATATCAATGATAAACAAAGCTGTGATGAAACTACCCAAATAAAACGGGGTAGATTTGCATACATTGGCGCATATTTATGCCGCCGTAGCATATCTCTTTTACGCTACGCAGGCGCATCGCGGAGAGGCAAGCATGGAATTAACAAAACAAATGCTCCCAACTTGCATCGGCGTAGCGTATAGTCGTAGGCGTAAGGCAGCGTAAGTGGAAGTGGGCTGGATACATTTAAATGAAGCGTGACCCCATGCAAATGATGGGCTGAGCTTCAGACAAGTACTTAAAATGAACTGCGCATGCGTCGTACCTTGGACGCATTCCAGTGTGCATGCTCACAATTAGGGTTGTCCCGATACTGATACCAGTATAGGTATCGGGACCGATACCGAGTATTTGCGGGAGTACTTGTACTCCCGCAAATAACCCCGATGCCTAAATAGAATACTTGCCCCCCCGCCGCCGCCGCCGTATATCGCAAGGCTGCCGCCGCTGCCACGTTAGTCACTGCGCGGGGAACATTAGAGTCGGCTTTCGTTTGAATAGCTGTTTTCCCCGCCGCGCATAGACACTCCCCCTTGTTCAGGATTGGACGGATCTGTCCAATCCCGAGCAAGGGGGAGTGTCTCTATACACAGCGCGGCAGGGAAAACAGCTTATTCAAACGAAACCTGACTGTAATGTTCCCCACGCAGTGATTAACGCGGCGACTGCATCATTTAGGTACGGGGGACATGGCTGCATGTGGGGGGACATGGCTGCAATATGTTTGGGGACATGGCTGCGTATATGGGGGACATGGCTGCGTATATGGGGGACATGGCTGCGTATATGGGGGACATGGCTGCGTATATGGGGGACATGGCTGCAATATGTTTGGGGACATGGCTGCGTATATGGGGGACATGGTTGCAATATGTTTGGGGACATGGCTGCATATATGGGGGACATGGCTGCAATATGTTTGGGGACATGGCTGCAATATGTTTGGGGACATGGCTGCAATATGTTTGGGGACATGGCTGCATATGTGGGGGGACATGGCTGCATATGTTTGGGGACATGGCTGCAATATGTTTGGGGACATGGCTGCATATGTTTGGGGACATGGCTGCATATGTGGGGGGACATGGCTGCAATATGTTTGGGGACATGGCTGCAATATGTTTGGGGACATGGCTGCATATGTTTGGGGGCATGGCTGCATATGTGGGGGGACATGGCTGCATATGTTTGGGGACATGGCTGCATATGTGGGGGGACATGGCTGCATTTGTGGGGGGACATGGCTGCATATGTGGGGGGACATGGCTGCATTTGGGGACACATTTAAAAAAAAGTATTGGTATTCGGTATCGGCGAGTACATAAAAAAAAGTATCAGTACTTGTACTCAGTCCTAAAAAAGTGGTATCAGGACAACCCTACTCACAATCACGTCGAAACTGGCTAAGATATGTTGAATCACTGCCTACGACGTGAACGTAACCTATGCCCAGTCCTATTCACGTAAAACGTAAAATTAGACGGCGTTCGTTCCCTGGTCCATATTTTTGCATGAGTTGCGCCTCCAATATGGGGAATAACTTTACGCCGGACGTAACCCTTACGCAAATTGCTTAAAACATGCGCCGGGCACAAGTACGTTCGTGAATCGGCGTATCTCCCTCATTTGCGTATTTGCATCGAAAATCAATGGGAGTGCCAAATGCGTCCATCGTAACTATGCGCCCACTATACGCCGGCGTAGGCAAGTTACACCGGTTGGATGCAGTCAGTCTTTAGGCGTATCTTAGTTCTGTGGGCACGGCGCATAGATACGACGGTGCATATTTACACTTACGCGGCGTATCTTGAGATACGTCGGCGTAAGTGCTTAGTGAATCCGGGCCAAAGAGTATAAACATTAAATAAAAAGGAGTACAACGCTTTCAGTGCAGCAATACAGTTCAAAGTACAGATCCTGTGCAAAAATAGCAATACATATGAGTTCATAAAGTGTCCAACATATAAAGTGCATTAACATTCAGTAAGAAAAAGTCTATCTAAAACTTTCAAAGCTATGCAAATTGTGTACAACAACAGCAGCAATAGGCAGTTATTAGCTCCTAAATGGTCCAAATTAATCAGTGCTCCACACCAGAGAGAAGGGTGTTAACTCTCCTACCACAGAAACACTTCCCCTATAGAAAAAAACTCAACAATCTAAATTGACCTAATAGGTAAGTCTTAGTAGATTTTTATCTAAAATTTGTAGATATACTGCTGTTAGTACAAGAACCATTCCTCCAAAAGTGATGCCGCGTACACACGATCGTTTTTTGCGATGTAAAAAATTACATTTTTTTTAACGTCATTAAAAATAATCGTGTGTGGGCTCCAGAGCATTTTTTTGCGACGTTAAAAATGGCCATTAAAAATTTAGAACATGCTCTAAATTTTCACGTTGTTTTTAATGTTGACGTTTTAACATCGTGAAAAATGGTTGTGTGTGGGCTTTATCGATGTGAAAATAACACGCATGCTCAGAAGTAAGTTATGAGACAGGAGCGCTCATTCTGGTAAAACTAGCGTTCGTAATGGAGATAGCACATTCATCACACTGTAACAGACTGAAAAGCGTGAATCCTCTCTCACCAAACTTTTACTAAAACGAAATTGGCAAAAGCAGCCCCAAGGGTGGTGCCATCCCAATGGTACTTTCGCTTTATAGTGCCGTTGTACATGTTGTATGTCACCGCGCTTTGCTAGAGCATTTTTTTTTCATGGTCGTGTGTAGGCAAGGCCGGCTTAACAATAATCGGGTTGAAAAAAAAAGTGTTTTTTCTAGACCATTAAAAATGGGCGTGTGTACACGGCATAACACATTTAAATTGATAAGAAAGTAAGAAGGAGATCAACATTTATTAAGAGTTAAAATAAAACCATTAAAATCACTCACACAGCAGAAGTGATTGCCCAGCACTAAGGTATGTCAGCTTAATCCTCCCCCAGGCTGTGACACTCCACACTGCTAATTCCATGTGTGCAAGTGCCTGCCCACAATATGTGATGATGTCACAGTGCTGTAGCTCCACCTAATGCATTTCATCACAGATGGCCTTCCTTAGGGAGATGGACCTGAATTAGAGTAATGGGACTGCTTAAACAGCATTTTCTGCCTCTCCGCATTTACTTTGCTCAATTAGATTAGCAAAAGGGTCAGATTGAATAAAGATGTTTTTCAATTTGTAAACTAACATTAAAATAGCTAAAACAGAAATATTATGTATGTATGATATACAGTATGCTAACATGGTGTACTTTTCTTCCTAGATTTGTTCAAGTTCAGAGAAGGAGCAAAATGGTTTTCTCAAAGTGGTCAGTGGGAAGAAAAGAGGCTTTGTACCCATGGATGTTTTGGAAAATATCTGACTGACTTGAATGTTACCATCATCCAAGTTTTCAGGGGATGCTGGTCTGCATCATGTGGTATCATGACTAAGAAGAGTCACACCGGCCACAGTGAAGGGATACACAGAAGAGAGATAAGAAATCAGAAGATTCCTAGGACTGTTAAAAACCAAGAACAGACTCTAATAAGCTGTGTAGTAAAGCATTACAGATTATGAGTTATCCTTGCGTGGAAACAAAAATGCTGCAGTGGTGATAATCAAAGAAGACAAAGCCTCTCTATGTGTCTTAAATAATCTGCTCTGCTAAGTCTTACATTTTTAAGGGCAGTTTCAAAGGAGTAGTATCACAGTTATGTAATTGCCTTTATGGGACGAGCTTCCTTCGTCAGCGTTCTCTTTTGTAACATTGAAGTAATCTATTTACCTCCCTGTACCCATGGTGTAAAAAGTACAGTAGACTGTAAGCTCTATGGGGCAAAAACTGTGCCTGCTAACATTTCTTGTATAGCGTGGTGTAACTTAATTCCGTTTTTTACTCTATCAATCAGGATGGGAACATAAATGCTAATATGCAGTACTTCAGTCACGTGTATCATGTTTTTTTCTGTGCCAGAGGCATGGATTCTGGTCATCAATATTTACTTCATATGTACATTAATTCATTTATTCAGCATCCTTTTCAACACCAATGTTACAAAGTACATACATCAGTCACTCCCTTTTGGGATATCATTGCATATGTAATATGAATGTGAATGACTTTTAGGATACATGTTATGTTTCTTTTTTTGTACAATCAGTGTTTTTTATGTTTTCATAATGCGCATAGAAATGCCTAAGAATAGAAGCCACATTCTTTTTACAGTTTACAAAATCCCCAGTTAGTTATGCAGGCAGAATATTTTTTTAAAAAAAGCAAAAAGGTTATATGCCCTGGGCAAACCATTAGACCATATTAATGAAGCCATGATGAACCTAAAACACAAGTTTATATTAAAAAAAAATGTTGCCAATATGTCAAACAACATAAAAAGACCTTGTTTAAAATATCTATTTAACAAAGTCTTAAAATGTTAGAAGTTATTATATACAGTATATGATCAGTAATTTAATTTCAGTATAATCTAGGGGAAGGCTGACAGATGTGTCCTTCAACAGGGTTAGTGAACAGAATGTCAAAGGTACTGTGCATCAGCATGGCTGTATTTAGACATTATGCTGCCGATGGTTCACCCAAATGTATCATACAATTGTTTTAGAAAATACTACAATGCACCTTTGAAGGCAGCATGAGGTCTGTTTTAAATGTTTTAAATGTAACTACAATTCACTGTACAGCCCACTCAACAGGAGAAATAGGGCATGATGTTTCCCAAACTAAAGAAAGCCTTCTGACCCCTCTGTGTATTGTTTGATCCCTCTATATATCCCTTTTCCTGTGCAGTTTTCTTGCTGAATTTGCAAATATCCATCAGAAACAGAAGACGGAAACAAATGAAGAAAATAATGATGCAATTTGTACCTGATCATGTCTCCACTTAACTTACTGTTTAAAGTGTGTCCACAAAACTGTAGTTGGATCAGAATGAAGTTGGCACTTGAAAACATTGCTCAAAGTTTTGGTTGTTCAGAGGTGAAGATTATATTTATGAGAACAGGTGACTATGTGGATTCAGATTAACAGGCCAGAACATCAGCTCAAAGTTGGAAAATAAAATAACTTAGCACAGGGGTGCCCAACCTTTTAAAATCAAGGGCCACTTAAGCAACTTGGTAACCGGTCCCGGGCCACAATGAGCAGAGCGGTTGGATGGCTGCCCATGCTCTATAGAGTCCACTCTACTCTCTTTTTTTTGCGGATTGGATTGGGGGTAGGCATTTGTAAACATACTGTACACATGTCCATTTACAACTTTCACTTCTTAAAGGTGAATGAAGGGCCGATTGGGTTAGACTGACCATGTGAAAGGAGTCTAAGGCTGCTTTTACACTGATGCACTGTTGTTTGTATCCCATGAAAACTTAGTATAGAAAAAAAACTGTCCAGGAAAAAAAAATGTTCTTAAAGTGACCGTAGTCTGCAACAGTGGTGGTCAAACCAATGATAATGGTAACATGATCTGCCACTATGGAAAATAATCCTGTGACTGATCAAACATTCCTCTATTGACAGATCAAGCTACAGGTAGCGTAATCAGTAAAATAATGGAGCAGAGCATAGGAGGGAATGTATCCCAACAAGATCATCTTTAGTGCAGCTGAGCCTGGAGATCTGAAGCTATTAATGCCCACATCACCAGACGTTAAGTAACAGGAAGAGGACAGAGTAGCCCAGGAGTGAAGATCTCTACAGGATCCAGAAGCCTGCACATCATGGGATACACTTAACTACAGGTAAGTAATGTAACAGAAGCTGTGAATAAAAATATTTTTTACAAATCTACACCTTTAATAAAAGTCTAATAAATTCAAGGATAACATATCAAAAATAGTGCAGCACTATTTAAAGTTCATAAAGAAAGAAGTTCATGTAGAAAAGCACACAGATCTCCAAGTAAAGTGACAATGTATCTTAATAAACAATGGACTCCGTGCTATAAGTGTAAAGCCTCAACCTTAGACACTTTATGCTGCTCACCTCAACGCCAGGACCCCTGAATTAACAAAGGGTCACATAGGCTTTCCCATAAAGGGCAAATATCCAAGAGCGTGCTCACAGCAGTCTCCTTGGTGTGGATCTCATGGAAAGACTCATACACGGAAATCCCAGGAGGTTGGTTGGAATGCAGATGGTTATCAAAATCCTGAGATATAAAAATAAACAAGAGACATCTAGTGCTCTCTGCTGTCAAGCATCTAATTGAGCAAAAAAAGGAATTACACCTACAAAAGACAACATGCTAGCGCAAGTACATAAAATCACATAGGAGACAGCCGCAGGTGATGTCACTTAGCTCCTTTCCGTAAAATCCAAGGATATGCATTCTGTTATAGATATATTTTTTAAATGCAAATAGCCTGCTATGTTAGCACTTTTTAAGCAACGTGTATTCACTAGAACTAGTTCCTGTAGAAGTGAACTTCATATGTTGACAGCTCCAATGGTCAGTCGCGCAACTCTAGCCATATCAACTGACACAGCTGCTGAGGGTTTGGAATTGGGGCCCCAGTAGGGAAAAATGAAATGTAGAAAATCTGTGGGCATGTATAGAAAACACAGATCTAGTGCATTATCTTTAGGAGTTGGAGATGTTGTAGTTGATACTGACACTAACTCCCTGTGAAGTCTACAGTCTAGAAAAGCTGACACACAAGAAAAGTTTTCATGATTGTCGCAGCCCCTCACTCTCCCTGTGCAGCATGCAGAATTTAGAAATGGTTGCAGAATGTCTTAACATTACAGACTGGTCCTCTTCCCTATCTTAAAGCAGATGTATTGTCTTCAGAACTTCTGATGACTCCTCCTGGCCAGCACATTAAAATGAACTCTGTATACCAAAACGTTATTCTGAGGTTATAAAATAAAAAGAAAACTTCTCTTTAGCTAGAAACTGACAAGAGTGCTGATATGCGACAGAGTGATGGCAAGCAGGCAACATCTAAATTTTGCCATGGGGTTCAATTATATGTATTTATGATCCTGAATACAGTAAAGCAATCCTCTCACATAATTAAAAAACTCCCAACCAACCAAGCTTGTTCCTGTAAATAAAAAACAGAATACTTCCCTCTGCTGTTGACTGAGCTGCTGAATGCATCTACTTTCTCATCCAGAGAAATGGTCCCCAAATGTCGTATGGGAAACCACTACTTCTGGGAGTGTAGATTTCTTGGCCCCCTACAGCTCTTTTTTGTTCCTGCCATCCTCTGCAGTGATGTGGAGGACCAGGGATATTGATGGTGGGAAGCAAGCGTTTCCCTGTGGACTTCCAGGACCATTTCTCAGAATTGGAGTGGTATTCTCTGTAGTGGTAAATATTTTTGTTTCTTGTTCATGTGGTACAGGCTTATGTCTGCTTGAAACTTTTTAATTGTGTGATAGAATTGCTGTTTTACTGCTAGAGATTAAACCTATTTCTATTCCAACTGCAAATAGTGACATAAGAATTGGCCACAAAGTAAACATATATGCATATAGTATTTTATCAGCCTTTCAAGTTATCAGGCCACAGTACATGTTATTACTGAGTTTAGGTTGTAAAAGTATTTCCAAATATATCTGTAATATCACAGATTGGGTGAGCATTTATATTACATACAGTAGCTTTGTGTTATTTGCAAATATAAAAGGGTATTTTGAGTTGTCTTTATTCGATTTAAACTATAAGGCCGCGTACACACGATCAAACATATCTGCTGAAACTGGTCCGCAGACCAGTTTCAGCGGACAATTTTGATCGTGTGTACGGGCTAGCAGACAGGTTTCCAGCAGACAAAAGTTTTAAAGCATGCTTTAAAACTTGTCTGCTGGAAAGCCGTCTGTCGGATATGTCCGCTGGTTAGTACGCCTAACCAGCGGACCGAAATCTCCCGGATGCGTCAAATGGATTTGACGCATGCGTGGAAGTATTTTACTTCCTGGTTTGGTGACGTGGCGGCGATAAATTATAATATAATAAATAATTATAAATAATTATAACACATAATAATATAATTATAATAAACATTATTCAATAATGTAATCAACTCAAAATCACTGAAATTTGCTCAGTTGCAGAATTGTCGCTGTCATTACTTTTATTTTTTTATGACGAATTTCCCCACAAATCGCTATCGCTCAATTCTGCAAGTGATTATAATTTATTATCGCTGTTTTCTACCTGCTCTAAAACCATTTTTGACATAAAGGGACACTTTTGGTTGCTATGGACAATCTACAGTTTGCAGACAGAAAGAACAGTTTTTATTATACAAAAGAACATGCAGGGCACTGGGCAGACCACTAGGGACAAAGGGGGTGAGTATGTTTTACATACAGTACTGTAATCTAAAGCATTACAGTATATTGTATGTAATGTGTTTGTTTACTTTTTTGAATTTGGCGCCGTTCTGCGACCCCGTGCATCGTAACATCGCAAGGAACGGAGATCGGCGGCACACGGGGACACTGTGTGAATCGAGTGAGGACCCGCTCGCTCACACAGCGGGGATGCATCGCTGGATCCAATGACAAGGTAAGTAAACCCTGCCTATGGATGCTGCGAGGCGAGCCCGAGTCGGACTCGGGCTTACCAATCGCAGCACAGAAATTTAACCCCGAGTCAAACTCGGGAATACCGCCAAGAGGGTTAAGCTACTTACATATTGTATTCTTAAACCAGCAAACCTTAGTCAACACTTAAAGTGGTTGTAAACCATTGAAGAATACAAAAAAAAAGCCGGTAAGACAAGGGCCTAATGTGCTAGTATGCACTGCATATGAAATATTTACCTTAAAACAAAGCCCTCCCAGTGGCGCCACCGCTGTGAGGGCAGACATCTTCCTTTGGTGTATGCTCCAGGTTTGTGGTCTCCAGTGCTGTAAGGGGCTGGAGCCGCGATGACAGCACATGCTCTGAAGGTCCTGCACTGGAAACCAGACCTTCAGAGCGCATGCGCCAATGAAGTTAGTGGCTGCATGCACTCTAAATATCTCCTAAACTTTGCAAGGTACAAGTAGTGTAACAGAGTTTACAACCACTTTAAGGTGTCTGTAAGGTACTGCATCAAATGATCATCCATCTTTTGGTCTGAGTTTTTAATTCCTCACTCACACAAGATTGTACTATGTCAATGTTATGAGAGCCAAAATATTAGTACGAGTCATTGAAGACGCAATGATACAACCAGCATACATTATTCTCCTGGGTCCATATACTATCACTGTCAGCTAACATAATCTAAATCAGAACTATCACAGGACCTCCTAACTGAGTGTCCAACTGACCCCAAGGAACCATCACACAACAACAAATTTAAACAAAAAAGAGTAACGAAAAAAGGATAGCCAAGAAAAATAAAGGAAAGATGAAAAGAAAGAAAGAAAGAAAGAAAGAAAGAAAGAAAGAAAGAAAGAAAGAAAGAAAGAAAGAAAGAAAGAAAGAAAGAAAGAAAGAAAGAAAGAAAGAAAGAAAGAAAGGAGAAAAGAAAAGAAAAAAAGGGGGGAGAACTCCAACCTTAAAAGACAAATCTCCAATATTGGCCTAGATCATTACGTGGTCGTGAAGATTGTACTGTTGTTTGACAACATCTGCCTTTCTTAAATCCATGCTAATGGCCACTAGTATGTCTTTCTCGCACAAGTTAAATCTACAGACCTGTAGCTAAAAGATGATAATATGGATTCCTCTTTTAATTTGAGTACCGTATCTACTTTGTGGTCCATACACTAGTACCATGCCAGTCAATAAAAGTATATAAACATTTGAAAACAGTGCTTAAAAATAACTGCAGATCTCTTAAGTGACACTAAACTCTGGTTTAAAAAAATAATAATCTATTCAAGCATGTATTATTAACTTGTATTGCTTTCAGCTTCCTCTAAATGTCCAAATTATTTATTTGGCTGCTCTGATCTGCTGTCTGTTAAAGGGTGGCTATGTTCATTCTTCATGGTGCTACTGTAAGTAGAATGTAGCCACCCTCTCTTGCTCACTCCCAAGAATGACTATAGACTATGGTATTTGTAGTATGCATAGAGCAGTGTGTATGACCACAACTATCATTGAAATGGAAGTGAGGGAGAAAAGGAAAAGTTCAGGAGCTCGCAAAGGACGTTACAAGGAGACAGAAAAACACAAAAAGAAACAATTTCATGAAAAATTGATTACAGAGCCATTAAATATCAGATGTGTATAGATTACTTATGGAGAATATGGATATTACTTTGTGTCATTTAAACTTATTAGCCCCATGTCTGAGGACTTCTAGGGGATGGAGAGAGAAGAGTCACTGTCCAGCAGTTCAGTACTCCATGAAAACAGGAGCATGGCGTCTGCCTGACTTCTGATTAGTTGTGGAATAAGCATCATTCAAGCCACTGATACTGAAATCATCATCAAGGCAGCACCATCATCTTCTGATGCTACCAGCTTTCTGTTCTTCATTCTTCTTAGTGAAAAAAAAGCAATTTCAACAAAAGTTGGATAGGAGAAGTGAGTGGCTGTCCACGGTATCAAATATTTTTTTTATAAATCAAATATGGGAAGGGGAGTTAGGAGCACCTGCAGTTACCTTGAAATATGGGATTAAAAAATGTACTCTTAGGGTGAGGTCCCCCCACAGCGCAAAGGGTTAAATGCTTACTAAGTCTACATGTTAGGGTAGAGGGCTGTAATTTATTTTCTTCCTTGGCCCCCAATACTCTCCACTTCTCTCTGGATCTCCGGATTGTAGATGGGCCCTCTGTGTCCTATTAATCCTGCACTGTAGTTAATGTGACTGAAGCACTTTAGAGAAGAGACTTTGAGGGATCGGTCGCATAGATGGATGGAGCCTGCCAGAGTAAGGAATAAGGTAACTATGACACCTTATCCCTCGACCTCTAGTCTTAATGAGCATTAAACCCTTGCAGTGTAAGGAGGCCCTACTGCATAAGTCATTTTTTTTCTCTGCCTTGAGTTTGACTTTAAGCCCCACTTTTAGGTTTATTAAATGGCGTATTATCAAGAGGCTCTTTACTTTTCATAGTATTATTTCAATCTTCAAATAAAACATAGATACAATTATACAAAACTAATTACATGTTCTTTTGAATATGTATAAGTTGCAAACTGATTCATGTTTTCATAAGACTGGGCTTTAATACAAGTGACTTAATTCTCTCTGAAATGGTAATCAAATAAAGCTTTAATTTAATTAATTTCAGTGTGATTACCTGCATTATAGATTGTGTGACACCTTAGTAAAAGAAAGGAAAGTAAAAGATGGAGAATATTTAATTGAGTACAACAAAAACAACTGGCTCTGAGAAATAAAGATTAAAGCTGATCCCCAGGTTTTATTTAAAGCGGAGGTCCCGCGAAAAAAAAATATTAAAAGCCAGCAGCTACAAATACTGCAGCAGCTGACTTTTAATAAATGGTCACTTACCTATCCAGTGTGCTGGCGATGTCGGCAGCAGAAGACGAGCAACCGCTCGTCTTTCTGATGCCCCCGCTGCCATCCTCAGTGAGGGAATCAGGAAGTGAAGCGTTGCTGCTTCACTGCCCGGTTCCCTACTGCGCATGTGCGAGTAGCGCAGCACTTTCCCAGTGGTCCCCGCTGTCTCCTGGGACCAGTGTGTTTCCCAGAAGGCAGGGGAAAGACGGGAAGTGGAGTGACTCCCGTGGGAGTCATTCCCAGAAGTGCGTGCAAATACCTGTATTATACAGGTATCTGCACCCCCCTGAAAGGTGCCAAATGTGAAACCGTAGGGGATGGGGGTTTCAAAAAACGGAAGTTTCATTTTTGGGTGGAACTCCGCTTTAACTTTAAATAGGTAATTCCAAACAAGCTGGTCCAAATGAACTATTTCCGTCACTAACAATTGCAGCAGCTGGGAGCGCTATATTAACTGTATGTAACCACAGCTACATACAGTATACAGTGCTGCGTTCTGGCAGCAGGATAAGACCTTCCAGTCCCATTCTTGGAACAAAGACAATTCAGGCTGGTTGCTGATTAGCCTTATACAGGAAGCTTTTTATTTATTGTATGAATGAATACAAAGCTTTTTTTGATTGGCTAAGGCCTCGTACACACGATCAAAACGGTCTGCTAGACCGTTTCAGCAGACAGATTCGATCGTGTGTACGGGCAAACAGACGGATTTGTCCACCCGACAGATTTCAAAGCATGCTTTGAAAACTGTCGGCTGGGAACCCGTCCGCCCGACATGTCTGCTGGTTAGTACGCTAACCAGCAGACATGTCTTCTCGCACACGCGCCGAATGGTTTTGACGCATGCGCGGAAGTGTTTAACTTCCTGGTGCTGTGACGTGGCGGCGTCAACGTCACCGCCACGTCAGAGCGCCGTCTGCTGGCGGGGATTTTGGTTTGCTCTTGTGTACACGCGAGCAAACCAAAATGCCAGCAGACAGATTTGTTCAAATCGGTCGGTCCGACCGATTTGAACAGACACATTTGATAGTGTGTACAAGGCCTAAGGGGGAGTTCATAATGTCATTAGCCTGCCTCTCTGCCTCAGCAATCAAAGGAAGCTTTCTATTCGTTCAAGAATATAAAGCTTCCTCTGAATGGTTAACCAATGTTCAGCCCATGTCGATTTTGTTCTCAGAGTGGGGCAGCATAGTCTCATCCTGCTGCCAGAACCCAGCTCTGCATACTGTATTTAGCTAAGGCTAGACCAGTTTAGTCCAAAAAAAACGATTAAATAAAAAAAAGTTAAATGAAACAAAAAAAAGTTTTTGGGGATCTGCAAATGTTTTTGAAGGTACTTAACGATAACCATTACCACACTTCGGGGTGTATTTATTTAAAAATGTAATGTTCTCTTTCTATATCCTCAAATGTTTACCATGTATAAAAAAATAGAGTGGTTTGGGAAAATACCGCATTATAGCCACTAAATAAAGCTGAGGATAATACAAAATAAGAGATTTTTTTCTCTATAGTCTTCATTTCCATCTAGGGAATATATTTTTTTAAATACACCACGTTGAGTATAGTACACAGGTTTTCCACATTATTGACCTAAAAAATAGATACCTTATTGGACCCTGAGTTAAAATGTATGTCAGGCTTTTTGACATCAAGTGTCACATATTTATAGAGCTTAATCCCATCTGTGCATAATATCCTCAAAAATGAATAATTGATAATTTGTTTTTGTTTGTTTTTTTGTTTATGTTACATGAATTTTACCTTTATGTGCAACTGTATGTTTTTCTTGTTTTCCTCTTTTTAAGCATTTGAGTTGGTTTACAGTACACCAAATCTGTGTGCATATTGCTTTTTTTTATCTCTGATCTGGAAATGGTACCTATCTAACCAATAGAAATTGATATTTTTACAACTACAAATAAAAGCTTGTATTTCACTAGTATATTTTTCAGAGTGATATTCTTTATACAGTATATGCACGAATCAAAGTATACATCAATCAAAATGGTAAGGCTTTTTTTTTTTAGAAGTTAATGAAAGAAATCTGTCACTAAAAAAAGAGTTTTTGTGGATGTAGCAGTTCACAAATTGAATTCCTCCTGCTGATAATTCACCAAAGCCCCCCAACGGGGCTCCTAACAAAATAGAAAATACATTTATAAAAAAATAATACAAAAATAAAATAATAAAAAACTACTGACACCAGCCTCTACCCTAGTGGCACTTCCACTGCTCTACTGATGCCATCCACTGCCCTACTGTTTTTTACATTTATTAAGAGTGTATATAAATAAATATATATATATATATATATATATATATATATATATATATATATATATATATATATATATATATATATATATATATATATATATATATACTGGCCCGGATTCAGAAAGAATCTATGCCTGGCGTATCTCCTGAAAAATACCAAATTCTCTGTAAGAGAGAGGCTTTCTGGATTTTTACTCTGGGCACGATGGTGCCAAATGGGTTAAATGAGGAAATTGAATTGCACACCATAACATGAAAAACAATGCACCCACTGAATAACAAGGAGTAGGACATCTAGGCAAAAAAGATTTGGCAACCCAAGAAGGCTCCCATGGGCCCATTTTGATCATTATTTGGGTGCGTACGTGTGTGTATGTGTGTGTGTATGTATGCATGCATGCATGCATGTGCATGCGTGTGTACACACACACACATATATATATATATATATATATATATATATATATATATATATATGAGTGTATAGATTGGAGAGACTATTCATTATGAACGTAACATAAAATACAATATAGCAAAGTAGATGAAAAAAAAAAAAAAAACAACAAAAACTTTAGGTGACGGTGCTAGATATAAGGAGGCCATAACGCTAGGAATCCTCAAAGTAATCGAGAGAGGTTGTAATTTTAATTGCAATCTTGATTGCAATTTCAATCTTTAATTTGTACTTTTGTAATTTTAATTGTTAGTGTTACCTTTTGAATTGTGCAGTTTATCTAATGTAGATTTGTAAAAGGGTCTGCAGTCTTCCCTTACAGCTATGAAACGTGGGGTTTGTTCATATGTACATACACATACACATTTAGAAACACAACTGGGCACATGACCAGTGTGTTCCTTTTTTGCATGCACATGTACACACTTTACCCGGGACCAGGTCCGCACCGTAAGTGTGAAAACCTGCCTAACATTGCACTAAGATATTTCACCCTCCTACCATTAGGGGGGGCGCTTCACTCTTCCCCCATAGGAGAGCGCGACGTCGAGTACGTGTGACGTCCCAGCCCCTGTACTCTGAAGGCTGGTACGGACTGCTTCCTTATTGGAAATAAAGAGACGTCGGATGCGCGCCGTACGCAGCGTAGGGCACGTTGCGCACCTGCGCACGTATCGGGATCCCTGTGGCTTCACATGGAGTAGATGGGGCGAATGGATGGCTAGTGGCATCCTCCAGGAGTAAGGTAGGCACACCACAGCAACCTACAGTGGCGAAAATCAACACACAAATAGAAGGGTACTTTTCAATAAACACCCTGCGCTCACTATGCTAATATAGACACCAAGATGCATCTGCTATGCACGTCTCATACAGATAGCATGCAGTGCCTTTCCACACATGGGAATGCCCACCCTATGTGGATCTTTGTGTGAAAGAGAGAGATATATATTGTATGTACATATGTATATATATATATATATATATATATGTGTATACATAGATCTGTATACACAGATTTTTATATACATTCTTGTAGTTGCTATCATACTGTTTTTTGGGTGCCACCCAGAGACGGGACTTTACCCACGGGAAGCATAGGCTGCTATAAGGGAAGTAAGCACTCAAGTGTTCACGTGTGTGTGTGTGTGGGGGGGGGGGGGTGAGGGCGTGTGCGTGGGTGGCTCCTTATTTGTGTATGTGTGGGGGGGGTCTAGGACAAGTCCCTCCCCCTGGTAGGAGGAGTGATCCTGCCCATCTAGCACATGCTCTCTTAATTGTGCATATGGGTATTTATACCCCCACAAGCCCCACGGCGAGGGAGCACTGCAGACCTCCAGGCTCTGAGCAAAGGGGTACGCCCCCGAAACGCGTCAGCCCTAAACATCGACTCGAGATTCAAGCGATCATCGTGTTCTGCTGATGTTGTTGGACTTCTGCTGTATTACCTTTGAAAGCCTGATTTTAACTCCAAATTTTGTGAGTACAATGATTGATTTTAATATTTTAATAAAATTCATTTAGCGGTATCACACTAGGTCGGTGCGCCCTCCGTTCTTTTCTTTGTATCTCCTGATACGCCACAGTAAATTCAAATGTGCACCGTCGCATCTTTACGCCGATTCTGAAAGCAAGATACGCCGAAAGACATGGCCTCAGTCGTCCGTAACTTGCCTACGCCGGCGTATCGTGGGCGCATAGTTACGCTGGACACATTAGACGTTCCCATTAAAAATATGCAAATGAGCTAGATACGCCGATTCAGAAACATAGTTGCACCCGGCACATTGATATACGTCGTTTACGTAAGGCGTATGACCAGCGTAAAGTTACCCCTGCTATATGAGGCGCAGGCAATGCTAAGTATGGACGTCGGACCCGCGTCGCATTTTACGTTGTTTGCATAACTTGTACGCGAATAGGGCTGTGAGTAAGTTACGTTCACGTCGAAAGCATTGCATATTTGAGATGTGATTCAGAGCATGCGCACTGGGATACGTCCATGAACGGCGCATTCGCCGTTCGTTCGGCACCTCATTTACATGGGGTCACGGATCATTAAAATGTATCACGCCCACCTTTCACCTACTTTGAATTATGTGGGCCTTGACCGTCCCATTTACGTGCCGCCGCCGTAACTTAGGACGCAAGTACTTTGTGAATACAGCACTTGCCTCTCTAAGTTGCGGCGGCGTAGCTTAAAGAAGATACGCTACGCCGCTCTAAAGATACGCAAATGTATCTGAATCCGGCCCACTGTGTATATATAGATATATATATTGTAAGGGGTTAGCTCGGTAGCGGGGGTGCATGACCCCCTGGATGGGTTCACTACACACTGAACTATACAGAGAGGCAGCCGAAGACGGTTGAAAACAAAGAGTTTGGTTTATTCTTTCATATTGCTGGAAACAAGTGCAAGCATCCAAACAGCATAAACAAAACAAAACATAAAATAAACCCTGGCCACTTGGGGCGTCTCCCTTTACCACACAGGAACCTATCTATGGAGTCTGGCACAGCCTACTGCTGGGCAGACACTGCTGGTCATACAGCAGAGAAACAATAGTCTTTTTGATTTTTTATCACACAGAAAAATCAACAACCACCTCACCTCTTCAGAAGTCTTTCTCACTGCTCTCCTTAACTCAAAAAGCCTCAGGATGCAGCAATCAGTAGTCATCCTTTGGATATCTTATAGAGGCCGTAATTGGCTCATTCTGAACAGCTGAAATTTTCCAACGCCCTAAACCTTTCTGGCTACCTCTGTAGCCGACACCTGGTAGTAATTGGTGTATTGTCTAAAAAAGGCAGAAATGTATCTCCCGTCTGTGACAACACCCACCAATTTACCTGACTTCCTGTCACATACCCCCCCTCTTGTTTCAACCCTAGGGTTGGGACACAGGTACGCATGCACTCGGAGCAACCCATCTGCATTCCCCATTTTAACACCGGGGAGATGCGTTACCACAAAACTAAATTCCTGGAGGGCCAGGAACCACCTATTTATTCTTCTATTGGTCTCTTTGTTCTGTGCCATCCACTTCAATGGGGCATGATCCGTCACCAGTTCAAACTGTCTACCCACGAGGTAGTACCGGAGAGAATCCAAAGCCGATTTCACCGCCAAACACTCTTTCTCCTTCAACTTTCGGCTGAGGTACATAACAGGATGTTCCTCCCCCTTGATAATATGGGACAGTACAGCTCCTAACCCCACATTTGACGCATCTGTCTGAACCACAAAGTCCCGTGAAAAATGAGGCAAATTTAAAACTGGCTGACTACATAAGGCCTGTTTTAAAGCCTGAAAAGCTGTTTCTGCTTCGGGAGTCCATTTGGTCATGACAGACTCCTTCCCTTTGGTCAAATTGGTCAGCGGAGCAGCCTGTGAGGCAAAATGGGGGATAAAGCGGCGATAATACCCCGCGATCCCCAAAAATGCACAAACCTGTTTCTTGTTGGTGGGATGTGGCCAATCCTGAATAGCCTCAACTTTATTTATTTGGGGCTTGATTAGACCTCTTCCAATGGTATACCCCAGATACTTCGCCTCTTCTAGCCCAAGGGTACATTTTTTTGGATTGGCTGTAAACCCAGCTTTCCAGATGGAATCCAACACAGCCTGAACTTTTGGTAAGTGTGAGTTCCAATCCTCACTGTGGATGACAACGTCATCGAGGTATGCAGCAGCATAGGCTCGATGAGGCCGAAGGGTCTTATTATCCATGGTGCGTTGAAATGTGGCGGGAGCATTCTGTAACCCAAAAGGCATCCTTCGATATTGGAAAGATCCGTCTGGAGTTACAAATGCTGTTTTTTCCCTGGCCGACTCTGAGAGAGGAATTTGCCAACAACCCTTGGTCAGGTCTAACGTCGTCATGTACCGGGCAGTGCCTAGGCGATCAATCAGTTCATCTATGCGGGGCATAGGATAGGTGTCAAACTTTGTGATTTTATTTAGGCGGTGAAAGTCATTACAAAACCGCCAACTTCCATCTGGTTTGGGCACTAAGACAATGGGACTGGACCAATCAATATTTGACTCTTCTATCACCCCCAGCTCAAGCATTTTTTTTCCTTCCTGGCGAATTGCCTCTCGCCGGGCTTCTGGAATTCTATAAGGCTTCAACTTGACCTTATCCCCTAGTGTGGTTATAATGTCATGTTTAACTCCGGAGACCCAACCTGGCAGGCCTGAAAACTTCTCCCTATTACGGAGCACAAATTCTTCAACCTCCTGTTGCTGAGTTTTGGACAGAGTCTCCGCTATCCCAACTTCAGGGACAGCCAGGTTAAATGGAGCAGAAAATTGGCTAGTCTTAGCGACCAAGGACTCTCTATCCTTCCATGGTTTCAACAAGTTCACGTGATAGAACTGCTCAGGTTTTCGTCTTCACGGTTGGCTAATTTTATAATTCACCACCCCCATTTTCTCCAACACTTCATAGGGACCCTGCCATTTGGCTAGGAATTTACTTTCGACCGTGGGGACCAGCACCAACACCCTATCACCAGGTGCAAAGGAACGGACCTGGGCCCCACGATTGTAAATCCTTTGTTGAGCCACTTGGGCTTGGGCTAAATGTTCCTTCACAATCAGCATCACTTGGGCAATTGTATCTTGCATTTGGGCCACATGTTCAATCACACTTCGATGCGGGGAACTCTCACTCTCCCATGTTTCCCTGGCAATGTCCAGTAGGCCCCGGGGGTGCCTCCTATACAGTAGCTCAAATGAAGAGAACCCTGTGGACGATTGGGGAACCTCTCTTATGGCAAACATCAGATAAGGGAGCAGATAATCTCAATTCTTTCCGTCTTTATCCACCACCTTCCTCAACATTTGTTTTAAGGTTTTATTAAACCTTTCCACTAACCCGTCTGTTTGAGGGTGATATACTGATGTACGTAATTGGGTCACTTTCAGGAGTTTACAAAGTTCCTTGGTCACCCTAGACATAAACGGGGTGCCCTGGTCAGTTAGGACTTCCTTAGCAAGACCCACACGGCTGAAAACCTGAAATAACATGGCAATGATTTTAGCAGAGGTGTTTCGGAGAGGAATCGCTTCTGGGTAACGGGTGGCATAGTCCATTATTACCAAGATGTGCTGGTTCCCTCTAGTTGACTTCAGTAAGGGGCCAACCAAGTCCATGGCGATTCTCTCAAAAGGGACCTCGATAATGGGCAGTGGTACCAACGGACGGCGGAAATGTGGCATGGGTGCAGTAATCTGACACACTGGACAGGAAGAGCAGTACAATTCCACTTCCTTGGTGATCCCAGGCCAATAAAACCTCTGGGTGGTCCTCTCTCAGGTTTTTTTCTGCTCCCAAATGTCCCCCAAGAATGTGCCCATGGGCCAGTTCTAAAACCATCTTGCGGTACGGTTTAGGCACTACCAGTTGCTCAATGGTGTCCTCTATCCTCTGTGACACTCGATATAACAGGTCCCTTTCAATAATGAAGTAAGGGAGGGCAACCCTCTCATCAGGGTTAACTAACTCCCCATTTATCTTTACTACATTCTCCCGGGCTCTTAGCAATGTGGGGTCCCTCAATTGATCAGTGATAACATTTTCTCTGTGCACCTCAAGGTCATCAAACCCTATCGGCCACTGTTCCTCTTCTGAAGTAGCAGGCTCCTCCCTAGGGACTGGTGTTTCCCCTGCTAAGACTGAAAATGGAAACTCAGGAGAATCCTCACAGTTAGAGAATTCTGGAGTAGATGTTTCAGGCTCAGAAGAACCACCTACTGGGGAATCTGGGCAGTCCCAGAGTTCCCAGAACTTTGGGAAATCCCTTTCCACAATGGCATCATGTAGCAGTTTGGGAACTAAACCCACCTGGTGACACAAGTTACCGAGGGAGGTTTCAAAGGAAACCGTAGTCACTGGATATTCTCAAGTGTCCCCATGTACACAAACTACAGCCATTTTCCTAGGATGTAAGGTTTTTCCCACCACTAGATCACTTTTCACTAAGGTGACCAGGCTACCTGAATCCAACAATACCACAACATCTTTACTATCTAAGCACATTCTACATAAAGGTTTCTCATTTCCCTTTACTGCAGTGCATGTGGTTGCAAAAAGGGACTGTCGTCTCTCTGTGAGAAAGTCACACTGAATGGGTTCATCACCCGCTGAGCAAATCGCTGCTACATGTCCCTCTTCCTGGCAATGGTAACAAATCAATCTTCTGGTCCTCTCCTGTGGGATGGGTCTTCCAAGCCGCTCTCGCCAAACATTAGCAGTAGTCCCGATAATACCTCTAGTTACTCTTTGGTCCCTCTCTCCACCCCCATCCCTTGATGCAGTCTTACCTATAAGTGGGGAGGGTCTGGTCTTGGGGTGGAAAGTCTGTGCGTCTCTGGTGGAAGAGGACAAATTCTCTGTTGTTAGGTACCTTTCGACCAGGTCTCCAAGTTTGTCTGCGGTTTCCGGACCACCATAGTTCACCCATTTCTGCAGGGTGTTAGGAAGAGACCTAAGAAATTTGTCCATGACTACTCGCTCCAAAATTTTGGGTCGGGACAGAGTTTCTGGCTGCAGCCATTTCTTAGCCAAATGGATGAGGTCATACATCTAAGACCGAGGTGGCTTCCTCTCCGCTGAGCATGGACATCTAGTGTTACACCAAAAAATGCCAATATTTCCTCTTTTATCCGATCATAGGGCCAGATTCATGTAGCCCGCCGTTCTTTAGGCGGGCCAAGCATATCTTGTTTACGCTACGCCGCCGTAAATTAGCGAGGCAAATGCCCGGGTAATTCAAATGTGAATGAGGTGGGCATGTTTTATGGTAATGTGTTGTGACCCCACATGTTTATGTTTTTTTTTAACTGTGCATGCGCCGACCGTGGACGTATCCCAGTGCGCATGCTCCAAATTATAACGCTACGACGCATTGTTTTGGACGTGAACGTAATTGAGGGAAATCCCCATTCACGGACGAGTTACGCAAACGACGTGAAATCTGAAAAATTTTACGCGGTCCCGACGTCCATACTTACAATAGAATGCGCCCTTTTTTTGGTGGTTTATCTTTACGTCGGAAAACGCCTTATGTAAATGGCGTAAATTTACTGCGTCGGCCGGGCTTACGTTCATGAATAGGCGTATCTCGCTGATTTACATATTCTAGGCGCTTCTCACTGAATCTGGCCCATGGCGTCTGCAAGCCCCAAATGAAAATATGCCTTTTGGGCTTCTCCAGATAATAGGGGGGCCACTAGTCCAGCCCACTGTTCTTTAGGCCAACTCTCTTTTTCCGCTGTTCTCTCAAACGTGGTCAGAAACATCTCAGGGTCATCATCTGCAGTCATCTTTGGCAATAAGTGTCTTACCCGAAAAGTCGGTATGTTACTGGCCTGACTCCCAGCCTCGGTCTACTGTCTCTGAAGCTGTTTCACGATGGCCTCCATTTGCTGCCTGTGTCTCTGTTCCAAGCATGCAATGCTCTCTCTCTCGGTGAGCTGCAAGGGTCTCTTGGTGAGCTGCAAGGCTCTCTTGGTGAGCCTGTTGTTGGGCTGCGTGAGCCTGTTGTTGAGCTGCAAGGCTCCGCTCCAAACCTGCATTTGTCTGCTGTTGATTTGCATTTGCTATAGCCAGCTGTTTCAGTATCTCCTCCATTTTGGGTTTACTTTAACTGCCCGCATTCTCCACCATGTGTTAGGGGTTAGCTCGGTAGCGGGGGGGTGTGACCCCCTGGATGGGTTCACTACACACTGAACTATACAGAGAGGCAGCCGGAGATGGTTAAAAAACAAAGAGTTTGGTTTATTCTTCCATATTGCTGGAAACAAGTGCAAGCATCCAAACAGCATAAACAAAACAAAACATAAAATAAACTCTGGCCATTTGGGGCGTCTATCTTCACCACACAGGAACCTATCTATGGAGTCTGGCACAGCCTACTGCTGGGCAGACACTGCTGGTCATACAGAAGAGAAACAATAGTCTTTTTGATTTTTTATTACACTGAAAAATCAACAACCACCTCACCTCTTCAGAAGTCTTTCTCACTGCTCTCCTTACCTCAAAAAGCCTCAGGATGCAGCAATCAGTAGTCATCCTTTGGATATCTTATAGAGGGCTTAATTGCCTCATTCTGAACAGCTGAAGTTTTCCAGCGCCCTAAACCTTTCTGGCTACCTCTGTAGCCGACACCTGGTAGTAATTGGTGTATTGTCTAAACAAGGCAGCAATGTATCTCCCGTCTGTGACAACACCCACAGATTTACCTGACTTCCTTTACACAGCCTACAAAATGGGGCAGAATGGAATATGAAGTGTACAGCGTGAAACACACAATGTGACAGAGCAGAATAGGGGATGTACTGTACAACACAGTGTACCAAATAGGACGGTATGATCTTGTGCACATAAACGTTTATTCGTTTCAAATTCCCAAAGAATAGCATCCCCTGTGCTTTCCTGCTCCCAGGAAACCCCTGGCACTGTGTACAGACAGCCATACAAGTGACTGGTTGTATACGCTTATACGATTGCCCTTTACCGCACATGTGCATACAGTGGTTTTACCCAAACGTGAGACTGGTGCATTCAGGAAATACATCAGATGTACTTGCATTGGTAAACACTGATGCACAGGAACATGTGTGTCTATAAGGTTATGGGCATGTACTACTATTTGTATGACACGCCACCTTCAGCTCCCAGGATGTGGGAAAGTTACAGGTATTTTATGCTTGAGATCTTTGCAGCTATCCCTGTGCAAGCTGTTTGTTGTATTGCACAATACACATTCCTGAACACTCTCTACACTATACTGTACCTTACATAGTCTAGCTGCTCCACACTGTATGCTGTAACGTTACATATGCATGACCACCCCACCATTTGCTGTACTGTAGGTTATTTACTTCTGTATAGTAGTCTAGATTAGTTAGTTTTGTACACTCGAGTAAGAATGGTGATGATGAGTAGGCCACACCCACTTGTGATAAATGCATTTGAAGAGGGGCTCATACACCAACACACCACAGATATCTCATCCATAGTGAAAATAGATCATAGAACATTACAACACGAAATGAGAAGTCAAATCAAGCAGTGGACCCTGTGTACCTAAGTGGAGTTTGAAAGCCAAGGTCTCGCTGGGCCAATCACAGCAACGGACAGCAGGACTCTACAGGTCACAGATACAAAGTCTGAAGAATATCATGGCAATACTGCTTGTGGAAGCAGTTGGTATGGCACAGCATGGGTATGCTCCAAGCCACAGCCACTCAAGAGGGGTCAGCCCTATTCACAAACTTTTGCACAGCTATTTTATCTAAGAGAAATTCCCAAAACATAGCCTGTTGGGGGTACTTGAGGACAGAGCTGAGAACCACTGCTCTATTGCTGATGTAGCACCCTGGAGTTTAGTCAGGGAGCGCCTCACACATTTACTTGCCAAGAGTAGTTATCCAAGTCGATTGGTAGGGATCTATTGATTTCTCCCTAAGCTTGGCCGTGTTGCACTTTTCTCTTCTACCACTAGGTGGCTGGGTACTTGGTGTCACTAGATACGAGAAGTGCAATCCAAGGTCAGGTTATGGGTATGTGGGTGTCCAAACCAATGGGCAGGGGTTTTCTTGAATCCCTTGGCTTGCTGGAAGAGCCTATATATTCGGGTGAGGTCGGGTGATCTGTGCTCTGTGCCACCTGTTTGGCTGTCTGGGTGGACATGTGTAGTACGCCCCAGGCTGATAGGCTGGAGTTTGGGCCTATCCCAGGGGCATCTGGCTGCTAGAATGTGTAAGGCCTATCCAAAAGTGAGAGAGCAGCGCAGGGTTGCGGTTGTGGCTTGCAGTCCAACCAGAAGTGATGGTTCTGCCGGCCGGAGAACCTGTCATTGGTCAGAGGTAGAAGGGAAGCTGTCGCTACAAAGGGACCAATCACCTTTACCAGAGATAACAGTGAGTAACTAAAGCAAGTACCAGAACAATATTCTCACCATAGAGCACCGTGGAGAATCGGGAAAAATCAGGCGATGATCAAGTCATTGACCCAACTAGTGGAGGAGACGCTTACAGAGCAGCCTTGTGTGCCAAGCCAGGGACTGAGCCGGTTAGCAGGGGTGAAGCTTGAGGAGCAT
The DNA here is from genome assembly GCA_029574335.1 of Rana kukunoris. Classification (NCBI taxonomy): domain Eukaryota; kingdom Metazoa; phylum Chordata; class Amphibia; order Anura; family Ranidae; genus Rana; species Rana kukunoris. The sequence continues at coordinate 175,565,259 of CM056053.1, read as the reverse complement.
CTGGAGTGCCAATCTAGGGACCCAGCAGAGAGGTGGGGGTAACGCTTGAGGGGATACCACTGAAAACCTTTGAAGAGTTTAAGGGATTCGTAGTCAGTGAATCAGTGGGTCCAGTGAGAGACCAGGAGCTTAGTATTGGAGAACTACAAGGAGCAGTTGTAGTGGAGCTGAAAGAACTGATACTTTTGAGTTAGGAACTGTTAAAGGACTGTTACCATAAGAGACAGCAAACCTGCACATGCAGAAGTAGTGCCTTGCTGGAGCCTTTGCTTGCACTGTTGTTCTCCTATTGAGTCTGCCAATTGAGTTTGCCACTAACATCTAAGGGTGTCCTGGCCCTAACCCTCTTTCCCCCAAAATATATAAAAAGGATTGTCAAAGGAAATAAAACTTGTTTTACATCCAAGAAGTGTCGGCGCCTAATGACTTTCACCATCTTTGCACCCACTATGCCTCACAACCCACCACATATTGAAGGATGTCAGCTATCTTTGGCCTTGGAGGTCCTCATTAGACCACAAGAGGTAAAAGACATTGCTACACTCATTTCTGCACACCTCTTTGCTTACCTCTGCACCCCCATCCATATTTCACCTCTGTATCCCCCCCATTCACAGCTCACCTTGGTATTCTCCTGTTCATAGCTCACCTTTGTATCCCCTCGTACACAGCTCACCTCCGTATACTGCCTGTCCACAGCTCAACTCTGTATCCTCCCCGTCCACAGTTCACCTCTGTATACTCCCCGCACCGGACCCGAGCTGCAAATGCACAGTTCCAAGCCGAGCGACACAGCCATATTTTTTACTGGCAATCTTTTCCTCTTACTGCCATTTACTGGCAGGGAAAAATGCCAATTTTTTACTGACTGCCAGTGAAAATACTGGTGATTGGCAACACTGCACCTCTGTATCATCCCCATCTACAGCTCACCTCTGTATCCTCTGTATCCTCCCCATCCACAGCTCACCTTTGTATATTCCCTGTCCACAGCTCACCTCTGTATACTCCCTGTCCATAGCTCACCTCTGTATCCTCTGTATCCTCCCCATCCACAGCTCACCTCTGTATACTCCCTGTCCACAGCTAACCTCTGTATACTCCCTGTCCACATCTCACATCTGTATCCCCCCATTTACAGCTCATCTCTGTATCCCCCTGTCCACATCTCACCTCTGTATCCCCCTGTCTACCACTTACCTATATATCCCCCCCGTCCACAGGTCATCTCTGTATCCTCCCTGTCCACAGCTAATCTCTGTATCCTCCCTGTCCACAGCTCACCTCTGTATCCCCCTGTCCACATCTCACCTCTGTATCCCCCTGTCTACCACTTACTAGTGTTGAGCAGAATATGCCATATTCGAATTCGCGATATATCTCGAATATATAGTCGAATATTCGACAGATATTCGCTAAATACGAATATTCGTGATATATTTTCGAAATGAAATGATTGCGAATTTTCGCTATCGCGAATGCGAATGCGATTGCGAATTGCGAATTGCGATTGCGAATATTCGAGAAATGCGGAATGGAGCACTCTGATTGGCACAGAATATTCGTGATATATTACAATATAAAATAATTGCGAATATTCGAGAAATGCGGAATGGAGCACTCTGATTGGCTCAGAATATTCGTGATATATTACAATACACAATAATTGCGAATATTCGAGAAATGCGGAAGGAGCACTCTGATTGGCTCAGAATATTCGTGATATATTACAATACACAATAATTGCGAATATTCGAGAAATGCGGAAGGAGCACTCTGATTGGCTCAGAATATTCGTGATATATTACAATACACAATAATTGCGAATATTCGAGAAATGCGGAAGGAGCACTCTGATTGGCTCAGAATATTCGTGATATATTACAATACACAATAATTGCGAATATTCGAGAAATGCGGAAGGAGCACTCTGATTGGCTCAGAATATTCGTGATATATTACAATACACAATAATTGCGAATATTCGAGAAATGCGGAATGGAGCACTCTGATTGGCTCAGAATATTCGTGATATATTACAATACAAAATAATTTCGAAATTTCGAGAAATGCGGAATGGAGTACTCTGATTGGCTCAGAATATTCGTGATATATTACAATATAAAATAATCGCGCGATATCGCTATTTGCCGAATAATCGCATTGCGATTTTTCGGCAATATAAAATGAGCGCTGCAGCTACTCGGCCCAAGGTCTCTAATCATACCAGCAATGCTTTTAGACGTCGATGGGGATCTCTAGGATGTGATCTGTTCTAAAAAAAAATTTAAAACATTCGAATATTCGAAATAGCGAATATTCGCCGCGATATTCGCGATATTCGCGAATACTCGAATATGCAATATTCGTAGCGAATATTCGCAATGCGAATATTCGTGAGCAACACTACCACTTACCTCTATATCCCCCCGTCCACAGGTCATCTCTGTATCTTCCCTGTCCACAGCTAATCTCAGTATCCTCCCTATCCACAGCTCACCTCTGTATCCTCCCCGCCCACAGTTCACCTCTGTATCCTCCCCATCTTTGCTTTGTTTTCTCCCTGTCCACAGCTCCCCTCTGTATCCCCCCCATTCACAGCTCACCTCTGTATCCTCCCCATCCACAGCTCTCCTGTATCCCCCTGTCCACAGCTCACCTCTGTATCCCCTCGTCCACAGGTCACCCCTGCATCCCCCGTCCACAGCTCAACTCTGTATCCTCCTTATCCATAACTCACCTCTGTATAATCCCCGTCCACAGCTTACCTCTGTATCCCCCTGACCACAGCACACCTCTGTATCCCTCCCATCCACAGGTCACCTCTTTATCCTCCCTGTCCAAAGCTCACCTCTGTATCCCCCCCTGTCCACAGCTCACCTCTGTATCCTCCCTGTCCACGGCTCAACTCTGGATCCCCCCGTACACAGGTCACATTTGTATCCCCCCGTACACATCTCACCTCTGTATCCCCCCATCCACAGCTCACCTCTGTATCCCTCCATCCACAGCTCATCTCTGTATCCTCCCCATCCACAGCTCACCTCTGTATCCCCCTGTCCACATCTCACCTCTGTATCCCCCTGTCTACCACTCACCTCTATATCCCCCCATCCACAGGTCACCTCTGTATCCTCCCTGTCCACAGCTAATCTCTGTATCCTCCTTGTCCACAGCCCACCTCTGTATCCTCCCAGTTCACAGCTCACCTCTGTATCCCTCCATCCACAGCTCATCTCTGTATCCTCCCCGTCCACAGGTCAACTCTATTTCCCCCCCGTTTACAGGTCTATTCTATTTTCTCAACATCCACAGCTCATCTCTTTATCCTCCCCGTCCACAGCTCACCTCTGTATCCTCCCCGTCCACAGCTAAGCTCTGTATCCTCCCTGTCTACAGCTCACCTCTGTATCCTCCCCGACCACAGCTCACATCTGTATTCCCCCATCCACAGGTTACCCCTGTATCCTCCCAGTCCACAGCTCACCTCTCTATCCTCCCAGTCTTTGCTTTGTATACTCCCTGTCCACAGCTCACCTCTGTATCCCCCCCATCCACAGGTCACCTCTTTATCCTCCCTGTCCAAAGCTCACCTCTGTATCCCCCCCTGTCCACAGCTCACCTCTGTATCCTCCCTGTCCACGGCTCAACTCTGGATCCCCCCGTACACAGGTCACATTTGTATTCCCCTGTACACATCTCACCTCTGTATCCCCCCATCCACAGCTCACCTCTGTATCCCTCCATCCACAGCTCATCTCTGTATCCTCCCCATCCACAGCTCACCTCTGTATCCCCCTGTCCACATCTCACCTCTGTATCCCCCTGTCTACCACTCACCTCTATATCCCCCCATCCACAGGTCACCTCTGTATCCTCCCTGTCCACAGCTAATCTCTGTATCCTCCTTGTCCACAGCCCACCTCTGTATCCTCCCAGTTCACAGCTCACCTCTGTATCCCTCCATCCACAGCTCATCTCTGTATCCTCCCCGTCCACAGGTCAACTCTATTTCCCCCCCGTTCACAGGTCTATTCTATTTTCTCAACATCCACAGCTCATCTCTTTATCCTCCCCGTCCACAGCTCACCTCTGTATCCTCCCCGTCCACAGCTAAGCTCTGTATCCTCCCTGTCTACAGCTCACCTCTGTATCCTCCCCGACCACAGCTCACATCTGTATTCCCCCATCCACAGGTTACCCCTGTATCCTCCCAGTCCACAGCTCACCTCTCTATCCTCCCAGTCTTTGCTTTGTATACTCCCTGTCCACAGCTCACCTCTGTATCCCCCATTCACAGCTCATCTCTTTATCCCCCCCGCCCACAGCTCACCTCAGTATCTCCCCCGTCCATAGCTCACCTCTCTATTCCCCCATCCACAAGTCACCTCTGTATCCCCCCATCCAAAGCTCAACTCTGTATCCTCCCCATCCACAGCTCACCTCTGTATCCTCCCCGTCCACAGCTCACCTGAGTATCCTCCCCATTCACAGCTCATCTTTGTATCCTCCCCGTCCACAGCTCACCTCTGTATCCCCCTGTCCACAGCTCACCTCTGTATCCCCACATCCACAGGTCACCTCTGTATCTTCCCCATCCACAGCTCACCTCTGTATCCCTCCGTCAACAGCTCACCGCTGTATACCCCGTCCACTGCTCCCCTCTGTATCCTTCCCGTCCACAGGTCGCCTCTTTATAAAAAAATTATAATTGGCATGTGCCGCTTACGCGGAAATTCATCGGCGTAAGCCTGCGTAACTCCAAAGTAGGAGGGAAGTGGGCGTGATGCATTCTAATGAAGCGTGACCCCATGCAATATGTTTTTTCTCCATTCCCTTAATATACATATTATATATGGATTATATGTGATGATTTAATTACACCACTATGTGAACTTGATCTGAGTTTCGGATAGCTGTTTATCGGGTGAATTTTGGCATTCAATTGAGTATTAGTGCCCATTATTATTTATTATCTGTTTTGCCTATCGGGTAGTCACCTTTTTAACGTGGCCCCCCTTTTTTGGTGGGTGACTATACCGCTGATCTAGTGATGTGACGCTATCACTTACTGTCTTAGTATGGGCGTGTGGTATTACCATTAGTTATTTGTATTTTTACAATTTCCCATCTTTTTTCCATTCTTGGTGTTATTTAATTTTTTTAGAATCTCGTAGATGCGCACATATTTATGCAGGCGTAGCGCATCTCAGATGCACTACCCTGACGTAACGCGGAGAGGCAAGTACCGTATTCTCTGAGCAAATGCATTCCAAGATGCGTCTGCGTAGCGGAAATTCATCGGCGTAAGCCTGCGTAACTCCAAAGTAGGAGGGAAGTGGGCGTGATGCATTCTAATGAAGCGTGACCCCATGCAAATGAGCGCCGGAACGAACGGAGCATGCGCTGTGACGTGGATGACCCGCGCCGTGAGGTGGATGACCCGCGCCGTGAGGTGGATGCCCTCTGCGCATGCGCAAAGCCTCCCTGCGATTCTCCGGCCCATCATATAAATAATGCGCCCACACATGCGCCCGTGCAGTGCAAAAGTCTCCCATTCTTTGGTTTGGCCTGGGAAAAGTTTTGCAGGACCATGGCTGCTATTGGGAAAGAAAGGAGGAAGAAGAATTTCTCACCAGAGGAGAGGGCCATCGTGATTGCGGCCATGGAGAAATACGATTCCCGGCTCCATGGTGCTGACAGTGCGCGGACTAGCAAGTCCCGGAGGGATGACATTTTGATGAAGGTGGCTTGCCAGGTGAATGCCCTCTCACACGAGGTCCGGACACCACCGGACATTCTGAAAAAAATGAATGACCTGTGGTGTCTAGTGAAGGGCAAGCTGGCTACGAGAGCTCGGCATGCCAGGGGCACTGGAGGGGGCCCACCCTGCAACGTCCGCCTTACTGAGGAGGAGAAGGTGGTCGCCCGCTGCCGGCAGAGGGAGCAGGTGGAGGGAGTCGGGGGCTACGAGTCTAAAAAAAAAGCCAGCCATGAGGACAGGTAAGTGTGTTTTATATACTATCTGTTGTGTAGCATGTGTGGGGGTGGAAGGGAACATGTGCCAAGTGTGTGGGTCCACCAACATGTGCATCTTTTGTGTCATCCACAGATGTGCAGGACGGAGCGGGGCCATTTGTTGCTGCCAGGGCCCGTCAGGATCCATCCCCCGAGCATTCAGTCCCTCTGGCTGCCCCCCTGGAAGAGGCCTTGTTGGAGGGAAGTGGGCACACCTCTACGGAGGAGGTGGTTGAGGAGGAGCTTGTTGAGCAGGACCAGGAGCTCTACCTGGTTTTGGAGGAGGACCATGGGTTGCCCGGACCAGCCCAAGCCACCACCCCATATAGCTCCAGCCCATCAGTGTCCAACCCCAACATCTCCAGTCCCTCCGATTCCATCCCCCTCAGCTCCGGCCCCTCAACATCCTCCCCATATGCCAGGTCCCCAGCCACTCCCAGGAAGGCGACTAGGAAGACGAGGGGTGTTCCCCAGATCATGCCAGAACAGCTGGCCAGACAGCAGGACCAGCAGAATCGGCACCTTGCAGAGGTTGTTGGGGAGATGAGGCGCCTGGCCGACAGCCTGGCCTCCTCGGGACACCTAACGCATGCCATCCTAGATGTCGCTGGCAACAGCGCAGCGACGGTCACCAGCCTGGGGGAGCTGAAGGCGACCACCTCAGACCTTGTGGGGGAGGTCAAAGCCCTGCGGCTTGCAGTCCAGGAGCAGACTGCTGTGCAAACCCGCATAGCGGTCGCCTTGGAGGGCATGCAGGCAGCCAGGGAGGGACGTGGGGATGCTACTCCTCAACCTGATACCCCACCCCCCCCCCACCTGAGGCTGCCCCCAGGCAAGTGAGGGCCATGAGCCCACGCCAGGCCAAGTAATTTTTTTATTGTTATTTCTTGCTCTGGTGAAGAGCTTTATGTTATTTTTTGCTCTGGTCAAGTGTGAATGGTGTGTGAATGTGGGGGTGGCACTCCTGCCAGTAAGGGGTGTCACCCTCGGCCGTTGGGGAGAAGTTTTCCCCACGGCTGTGTGAATGACGTGTTAATGGACAGCAACATCATTGGGGCCTTGACGCGGCGTTGCTGCTCCCAAGTCCTACATGCTGGACTTGGGCTAATCCAATGTGATATGGATGTGGTGTGTGTGCTAGGGACTACACTGGTGTGCATGCGTGCATTGTCTGTGTGCCATGATGATTGTGTGTGTTTAACGGTCAAAGATTCATAACACGAGGCAACTCCTGACTGCTCTTCCATCAGCAGACAAGGTCTCCTCTGGCAGGGGGGGAAATGTCTGGTTGGGGGGTCAGGTCATCACGTAGGGCAATCTGCAGGCCCTTTCTCATGGCAATGTTGTGCAGAATGCAACATGCACCGATGATCTGACACACAAAGTTTGGGGAATACAAGAGGGCACCCCCGGACCTATCTAGGCATCGGAAACGGAGGCCAAATGTGCGCTCAACCACTGCACGGGTTTTGATGTGTGCTTCATTGTATCTTCTCTCTCCTCTGGTTTGGGGATTCCGGAAAGGAGTCACGAGATGGGGTCCAAGTACATATGCCACGTCACCTGGAAGGGAAAAGATAGGAGGATGTTAGTAGTGCATGCCCTTTCTCATGGCAATGTTGTGCAGAATGCAACATGCACTGATGATCTGACACACAAAGTTTGGGGAATACAAGAGGGCACCCCCGGACCTATCTAGGCATCGGAAACGGGACTTCAGGAGGCCAAATGTGTGCTCAACCACTGCACGGGTTTTGATGTGTGCTTCATTGTATCTTCTCTCTCCTCTGGTTTGGGGATTCCGGAAAGGAGTCACGAGATGGGGTCCAAGTACATATGCCACGTCACCTGGAAGGGAAAAGATAGGAGGATGTTAGTAGTGCATGTGCCCTTTGTGATGAGTGCATCATGGGGGGGACAGTCATGCCTGCCACCCATGTCACTCACCAACCAGCCAGCTGTCCCCATACATGTTCTGCTCAAAATCTGCTGGGATGTTGCTTTGACGGTATATGTAGCTGTCATGGCTGGACCCGGGGTTTTTGGCACGGACATGCCATATGAGGTATTTGGCATCAGCTATCACCTGTACGTTGATGGAATGCCCATGCTTCCGATTGCCGGTAAATGTGCTCTGTGGCACGGGGGGCCTGTAGTGCCACATGTGTGCAATCAATGGCCCCGATGGTGCGTGGGAATCTGGCAAGTCTGTAGAAATCTGTCATTGCCTTCTGCCGCAGATGCTCAGTGGTGGGTCTGATGATGTGATGGGACATGCATCTGAGGATTGCGGGGATAACCTGGTGCAGACATCTGCTCATGCTGGCGTACAACTCCACTTGTACGCTGGAATGATCCACTGGCCAGGAAATGGATTGTTGCCAGTACCTTGACCAGTGGCTGCAGTGCATGTGAGCGGTATGTCTGGCTGGTGATGTCATCCTGCAGGGCTGTGGTTATTTCCAGGATGGCAGCAGGGCTGAATCTGAAGATGCGAGACACCTCCTCATCACCCATGCCAAAGAGGCTCATGCGCGCTCGGTAGATCCTCTCACGTGTCCCCCTCCTCCTCCTCCTCCTTCTATGCGCCTCTTCCTCTGCATACATTAGTAGTGCTAAGACCATGGCTGCCCCTGGCATGTTGGCATACGAATGTGTTGTCCAGTAAGTGTGATTGCTCAGCTCGTCCGTTATGGTGCTGCTGTAGTTGCTCTCCAGCTGACTTGCACACGGTCTTGAGCAAAGTTACCCCTGCTTTTATGAGGGTTAAGTTTACTCCAGGCTTTCCTGTTAGGCGCACCGCGCGTAGCCTACGCCGAACGCACGTAGTTTCGGGAATCCGCACATATCCCTCATTTGCATGTTTGCATGATAATTCAATGGGTGCTGAAGATGCGCGATGCGTAACTATGCGCCTACGCCGCGCTAGCTTAAAACATTTTCGCCGCTCAGGCGAAGCAGATTTTCTGCGTATGTGGTTCTGTGATTACGGCGCATCGATACGACAGCGCACATTTACAATTATGCCGCGCATATCCATTTACGCAGGCGTAACGTCTCTGAGAATCTGGCCCTATGTATCTATATTGGATGTTCATTTAAAATTTCCAGTATGGGTACCTATGGGTACAGAATTGTGTGTTCATCCAATATCGGTTTATTTAGTATTTCCTCCTATAATATATTTTTATCAATTTTTGATGCAAGAGGCTATGTTAATGTTGTTTTTATTGACCCTTAATAGCCTTGCTTCCCTTGGTGACATTCAGAATTGTATACTATAAGGCTCAGGTTTTCTATATGCAATTCAGAACTTTATGGTTCTTTGAGTATCCACACCTGTTTTGGCTCACTGTTTAGGGCAGTTGTTGTGTTCAACTATAACAGTGTATGGCTGCTCCACAATTAGGATTGATTCTGTTCCACAGGAAATGTTTTTATCCTTTTGCCCTCTTGTTTTTCCTTATCCAACGTAGCGTCAACAGCATCAGCTCGGGTCAAAGATTGAGTGGAACTATTTATAGCGGTGCGTCAATATCCTGTCTGTGCCCCAGGACATAGTCCTTCTAGTGGTAAAAGTGAGGGAGGAGTGACGTGCTGACGTCACCACGCTGTTCTCACATTCTGCATGCACGGGCGTGTGTACTGTTTGCCGGCCAGCTTCCTTGTTTTTATGGAACTTTTTGCATAGTCTGTTTGTCTGCACAGAATTTTTTACAATAAAAGACCACCTGGTTTTATCGATGGCAAACCTTTTTTCTATGGGCTTAATTCACTCACCGAGGATACGTTCATGGCCACTTGTTTGATTGCTGAGTATACATCAAGTCTTCAGGAACGCTCGGCTTGCTGGCCACTGGAGGTGTCAGGGGGATTCAAAAGCCCTGGCTGGGTATTAGTCACAAGCTCTGACAGCTTGTTTAGGTGGTAAGACTTCAGTCTATGTAGTGTTGGATTCACAGTGTTCCTTAAAAATTGAAGATTCCTAACGGTTGCTTTCAACATTTATTCCCTGATTGGGATGCATTGGGAAGAGACTGTAATTTTTATGTTTTTACACGTTTTAAATTTTTGTTGCTGTATCTGTTGATTCACTTATTATTATTGCACAATTTATGATATTCACGTATATGCTGAATCGGTTGCTTTTGTTTTACTCAACAGGTTGTTTCCCTTTTTTACTTCATAGGATTTGTTTGGTTTATTGCATGTATTTGCATCTGTACAGTATATTTGGTCACCCTTTATCATTTTAACATTGCAGGGTTTATCATATCTGTCAACCAAATTATTGAGTTTACTTATTCACTATATCACGTGTATTTGCTCATTCATTATTAGCGCAGCTTCTTTTTTGTTTGGTATGTATTTTTCACTTTGAGTTGCAGCTATTTTTAGTTATTTTTAGTTATTATTCCAGCGCAGTTTCTTTTTTCCTTAACATAGCACTGATTCATACAAAGCATAGGGGTAGATTCACATACCTCGGCGCATCTTTATGCGGGTGTAACGTATCTTCTTTACTCTACGCCGGGGCAACAATGAGAGGCAAGCATGGCATTCACAAGGCAAATGCTCCCAATGTTGTGCATAGTCGTCGGCGTAAGCCGACGTAAGTCAAAGTAGGTGGAAGTGGGCTGGAAGTGGGCGTGTTACATTTAAATGAAGCGTGACCCCATGCAAATGATGGGCTGAGCTTCAAACTGTAGTCTTTAGATCTTTTAGCGTGTATTGTCTATCGTATAGTGTCTAGTATGATGTTAGTAGATTGTTCTCGCAGCAAAACACCAGGTCCTCCAGAGAACGCATTTATTTCAACAACTACAATACAGAATAGTCCAACGTCCACAGATGATACAAAAAATCCAGCAGAGTCATTCAGATTTCTACCTGCGCCCCCATACTCATACAGAGAGTACCTTCTCTCTGACAAGATGACCTAAATGTCAGCCTGTCTTAATCCTATATTGGTTTCATACTGGAGGGGGGGTGGGGGGTCAACCAAATGTTCCCATTGAATTACTACCCCCCCTCAAGTCTAATTACCATTAATAAATACTTCCTTATGTATGTAAGGAAGTACCAGGCCATCTCACACACCTAGATTGTCTTAGATAAGATTTACACATCAAAGGGTCCTCTGTATCTTTTGATCCTTTGGCCACAAGATTTGGTCAGCAAACTTCTTTTGATGTGTAACCTCAAATGCCTAAATACCATACCATAAATACTGTATAACACAATATTTTAAATACCAACACATCTATATTAATATTACTACATATTCCCCCACTTGGATCAGTTCTAACTACTAGAACCGATCCATAATTCAAACAACAAACGCAATCATGGTTTGAGGTACTGGATGCTTTACAATGGCTCATATGAAATATTAAGTTGAGACTGGTTACATCTCTCTTCACCAACCTCTAAAATATCCCCATGAAACAGTTATTAGATAATATAACTTTAGACCATGACTGGAAAAGGGTTCGGTAAACATAAGTGGCCCGTATCCGTATAGCTGTTAGGCCTTAATTCAAAGCTTGCTCTTTCTTGAGTAAATCACATAACGATCTTGAATATTGTGCAAAAAAACGAGCAGATGTCACCATTCATTCTGACTTCATCACATCTCTCACCATCTCACTGAAAGTAAAGCTTGGTGTGTTTTTGGGAGGTCCAATCCACATAAGTCCAGGATTCTCTCATCTCCAGGCTCAAAGTTTATATCTTTAAAGATGCTTTTGCACAAACACCAGCAAATCCTGAAATACCACTTTCATCTTCATAGTAAGAAGAACCATTAATGTACCAGCAGTCCCTTTCAAGGTCAAAAAGGTTTGGGTATGGCAGTAGAAATTCTGTGCTGCAAACTATTTCCTTGCACCCGACATTCATGAGTTTCACCTTCAATCATTAATCCACCAATCAGGATACTTGGTTCCTTTAACATCAAACCCTCAATATTCTCTGATAATAAAGCTGTAGTCCATCTGCTTCTTTCCATTTCTTATTTGAACAATGATGACCTGTGTCATTCGTTGATTGCCAGCAACGATTTGCATTCATAATGTGCTGTAGGCTGACACCTCATTGCGTTTAATTCCACCAGAATGGTATGCCAACATATATATATATATTCCCCCATGCGATGGTTTAGATATTATCAGCTTGACATCAGTGTTTATCAGATCTTCTGTCCAGACAATGCGGCAGTGGAAATTCTTGCCAGTATTTTTTATATGAAAGGTAGAAAGGTCTTTTTCATCCATATGTGTCACAGCCTTCAGCATATTATAAACAACTGATTCAACATGTTTCAAATCACGACTTGAGTGATGAATTTCACTCACCCCTCTTATAAATTTAGGAAAGTCACCCAACTTACTATATACTATATGCTATGTTAAGCCATTGTGCAGCATCACCTCAGATGTCAAATCTATTGATATCAATATGCATTATGTCATATGTACAGATGTTTTAAAATTATTTTAGGTTTAAATGCCTCGCTCTGATTTTAAGATTAAGTTCAAGAAATAAAACATAATACAAATAAAAAACTAAATATTTCGGGAAAAGGGAGAAAATGAAAAAATAGGGCATTGGGCAAGTCCGTTGAAAAGAAAATGGGGAAAAAAAATAAAAAATGAAAAAAGGGAATTTGAATGTTCAAAAAAAAGTCCATTGCTTGATGAATATTGAGAGAGTGTCTATGATATATTGTCCATTCAGCGTTTCTCCCCCACTAGCCAGCAATTACTCCTGCTATTCACATGCAAACGAGTATCTCCAGCCGTGTACCTGAAAGACAAAAACTCTCAGAAAAAACTCATTAGCAAAGTCCTTAAAAAAAGTATTATTTACAGTCTACAGTTTAAAGCTAGTTCACCCCCACTGCTATTGAAATGTCATTTCCATTCAAAAACAGATCTGGACCTTTCAACTGTTCTAATAGTGTGTAATATTCTATTTTCATCTTATCATACTCAATTTTAAGGTGGTCATATTTCTGTTTTAACTGAGGAAATGGTATCCAGGTCTTTTTCTTATTATGATTTCGGCCAGCTCTGTTTTTCATATTAATATCACTTATGTTTGATGCAGAGTTCCCTCTCTTGTTGTGATCATTAGATATTATCTTCTGATCTTTCTGCCTAAACAATGTGGCTACATCAATTCTGACAGCTTGCTCGTTTGAATTTCTCCATAAATGATCTGCTCTCAATAATACGTCTTTTAAATCATGAGGATTCGGGGTAACTAATAAAATATTTTGTTTGATATCTTAATGCAAAGCATCTAGAATCATACTGATATGTATGGAGCCTCCCCGCTCAAATGCAAGATTATTACCAACCAATAATTCCATAATAGTTCATAACCTGTGCGACAATTCATAGGGAGATTCACTCTGCATTTGGTGGATCTTCCCACAAATTGCTACATCAGAACGCACTCCATACAAGACACATAATAATTCCAGCAATATGTCTCTTGTTCTCAGAGGTTGAATACAGATCTGTTTAATTCTCATCCAAAGACTATTCCCTATAGAATGTTGCAAAACTCTTTCTAAGTCAGATGGGTTGAGACTGTACATGTCCCTGATATTCTGCAAGTCACAAAACCATTTCAAAAATCTGTTTAAATCAGAATATGTTGTAGTATATGTAGTAATATGTTGGGTGTTACTTATATAATATATATATAAATATTATATATATATTATATTATGTGAGTCCAAGATTGACCAGGCGAAACCTTAGTAACCACATTAGTTTCACATCAAAAGAGAAAGAACAAAAAGAAGGATATAGGAAGTCCTCTTTCACATCAGACCTGTAATTCACATTAAGAGACGCTTGTCTATTGTCAAATAACCAACTGGACAGGACGAGCTCTTGCTTACATATCAAACCATTTCTTAGGCCACAGGTAATCTAATTACTTATTAAAGAGAGCTAATTGGTATGCAAGGATGTATGCTAGTTGGCTCCCTAATACTAATTGTTGACTCCTGCTGGGAGTGACATCTACCTGACAATCTGCAAGACAAGACGCTGGGTCATGTCTTTCAGATCAAAGACGGCCAATCAAATTGTCAGCTATTCAGTAAAAAATATATTTATTCTGTTAGTCAGCTTTGACATTCAGCTCATTTTGTCAGAGAGAAAGTACTCTCTGTATGAGTATGGGGGCGCAGGTAGAAATCTGAATGAAAAATATAGGTAGATGGCGCACGACTTAAAGAATGCAATCGAAAGAATTAATAATATAATTAACAATTAGTAGATCATAAGGTCCATGTCAATATCAAAGAAAAAAATAAATGACCATATAATGATAGTCCAAATGAATGACCATATAAAAAATGGTCAAAATAAAAAGTCCCAAAAGTTCAATGTTTAATCCAGCAACACTAGTGGCAGCACAATCCTGAAGCAGAAGCAGACTCTGAAAAATATATGTAGACAAGAAGGACATGCGCCAAACTAAGTGTAGTAAAATAGGGATTTAATGAGGTAAAAATAGTAGTAAACAGTAGATTGGCTACTCACAAAACAATTGAGAGCAAGGGCACATCAGGGGTTAACGGCTGGTCAAGGGTCACAACGATCGTTTACAGCTGCAGGCAGGCTGACTTGGCCAAGTCATGGGAGATATGAAGACCCATCCTGGGGAAGCCTAGGAGAAGCAACAGGGGATCCAGGAGCCGTGTTTCCTGGATAGGACGCGCTATGCGTTCCAGCATGAAGCGCAGTCTGTCGCCGTACGACCGGAAGTGACGTCGAACCTCGGGCCAGCCAATGGGATGACGCGTTTCTCAGCATCTGCTGGTTCATCAGATCCAAAACGTCCAATAGGAGCGGGCGTACTATATATGCAGGGGATTATCGTGATTGGTCAGCGGGGCTTGATAAACAGAGTGCACACAGGAAGTGCTGGGAAATACTGACATAGATAGTAAAGGGCACTAGAATTATATATACATAGTATAATTTTTCGTAGACGATTTCTTCCAGAGAATACATATGTTGCTGCACACTCATGACTATACAGGACTGCCTTGTTTGTGCATCAGCTTTATATTATTTCCCCCCGCATATCACTGTCCAAACTGAACTATTCCCGATTTTTTGATTTAACATTTTTATGTATATACATGTGTGTGTATGTGTATCACACCCCACCTACATGTATATATGTGTATATATTACCCTGGTCTGTGGATGTGTCACCTGTAGTCACCCATACGCACATAGTTATGTTTGCTTTGCGCATATGCGTACGGTGACTTTATATCTCCTATATATATACATACCTAATTTATGTGCTTGATTATTATTTATTATATTATTCTATATTATTTCATTTTATATTGGGTCTCTGTGACTATGGCACTTTATTGTATTTTTTAGTGTGTATTTTTTAGTATATTTTTTAGTATATTTTTTAGTATATGTTATATATATATATATACATACATTTTTTAATATATATATATTTTTTATTAATTCTTCTAGGAATTTTTTGAATAATTTTTTTAATAATTTTTTAAATAATTTTTAATATATTTTAATATATGTTATAGTTTTCTCCAGAAATGTTGTCATAAATCTCTTTATATATATATATATTCTTTTTATATATATATATATATTCATTTATTTACATATATACCTCTTTATAATTATATATATTATTTTTAACATTTTATATATATTTCATTTTTCCGCATTTTGCTTATATATATATATATATATATAATTCTAGTGCCCTTTACTATCTATGTCAGTATTTCCCAGCACTTCCTGTGTGCACTCTGTTTATCAAGCCCCGCTGACCAATCACGATAATCCCCTGCATATATAATACGCCCGCTCCTATTGGACGTTTTGGATCTGATGAACCAGCGGATGCTGAGAAACGCGTCATCCCATTGGCTGGCCCGAGGTTCGACGTCACTTCCGGTCGTACGGCGACAGACTGCGCTTCATGCTGGAACGCATAGCGCGTCCTATCCAGGAAACACGGCTCCTGGATCCCCTGTTGCTTCTCCTAGGCTTCCCCAGGATGGGTCTTCATATCTCCCATGACTTGGCCAAGTCAGCCTGCCTGCAGCTGTAAACGATCGTTGTGACCCTTGACCAGCCGTTAACCCCTGATGTGCCCTTGCTCTCAATTGTTTTGTGAGTAGCCAATCTACTGTTTACTACTATTTTTACCTCATTAAATCCCTATTTTACTACACTTAGTTTGGCGCATGTCCTTCTTGTCTACATATATTTTTCAGAGTCTGCTTCTGCTTCAGGATTGTGCTGCCACTAGTGTTGCTGGATTAAACATTGAACTTTTGGGACTTTTTATTTTGACCATTTTTTATATGGTCATTCATTTGGACTATCATTATATGGTCATTTATTTTTTTCTTTGATATTGACATGGACCTTATGATCTACTAATTGTTAATTATATTATTAATTCTTTCGATTGCATTCTTTAAGTCGTGCGCCATCTACCTATATTTTTCATTCAGATTTCTACCTGCGCCCCCATACTCATACAGAGAGTACTTTCTCTCTGACAAAATGAGCTGAATGTCAAAGCTGACTAACAGAATAAATATATTTTTTACTGAATAGCTGACAATTTGATTGGCCGTCTTTGATCTGAAAGACATGACCCAGCGTCTTGTCTTGCAGATTGTCAGGTAGATGTCACTCCCAGCAGGAGTCAACAATTAGTATTAGGGAGCCAACTAGCATACATCCTTGCATACCAATTAGCTCTCTTTAATAAGTAATTAGATTACCTGTGGCCTAAGAAATGGTTTGATATGTAAGCAAGAGCTCATCCTGTCCAGTTGGTTATTTGACAATAGACAAGCGTCTCTTAATGTGAATTACAGGTCTGATGTGAAAGAGGACTTCCTATATCCTTCTTTTTGTTCTTTCTCTTTTGATGTGAAACTAATGTGGTTACTAAGGTTTCGCCTGGTCAATCTTGGACTCACATAATATAATATATATATAATATTTATATATATATTATATAAGTAACACCCAACATATTACTACAACATATTCTGATTTAAACAGATTTTTTAAATGGTTTTGTGACTTGCAGAATATCAGGGACATGTACAGTCTCAACCCATCTGACTTAGAAAGAGTTTTGCAACATTCTACAGGGAATAGTCTTTGGATGAGAATTAAACAGATCTGTATTCAACCTCTGAGAACAAGAGACATATTGCTGGAATTATTATGTGTCTTGTATGGAGTGCGTTCTGATGTAGCGATTTGTGGGAAGATCCACCAAATGCAGAGTGAATCTCCCTATGAATTGTCGCACAGGTTATCAACTATTATGGAATTATTGGTTGGTAATAATCTTGCATTTGAGCGGGGAGGCTCCATACATATCAGTATGATTCTAGATGCTTTGCATTAAGATATCAAACAAAATATTTTATTGAGAGCAGATCATTTATGGAGAAAGTCAAACGAGCAAGCTGTCAGAATTGATGTAGAATTGATGTAGCCACATTGTTTAGGCAGAAAGATCAGAAGATAATATCTAATGATCACAACAAGAGAGGGAACTCTGCATCAAACATAAGTGATATTAATATGAAAAACAGAGCTGGCCGAAATCATAATAAGAAAAAGACCTGGATACCATTTCCTCAGTTAAAACAGAAATATGACCACCTTAAAATTGAGTATGATAAGATGAAAATAGAATATTACACACTTTTAGAACAGTTGAAAGGTCCAGATCTGTTTTTGAATGGAAATGACATTTCAATAGCAGTGGGGGTGAACTAGCTTTAAACTGTAGACTGTAAATAATACTTTGTTTAAGGACTTTGCTAATGATTTTTTTCTGAGAGTTTTTGTCTTTCAGGTACACGGCTGGAGATACTCGTTTGCATGTGAATAGCAGGAGTAATTGCTGGCTAGTGGGGGAGAAACGCTGAATGGACAATATATCATAGACACTCTCTCAATATTCATCAAGCAATGGACTTTTTTTTGTTCGAATCCGGGTCACGGCACCAATGTAGTCTTTAGATCTTTTAGCATGTATTGTCTATCGCATGGGTCTCCAAACTATGGCCCTCCAGATGTTCAGGAACTACAATTCCCATCATGCCTAGTCATGTCTGTGAATGTCAGAGTTTTACAATGCCTCATGGGATGTGTAGTTCCGCAACACCTGGAGGGCCGTAGTTTGGAGATCCCTGGTCTATCGTATAGTGTCTAGTATGATGTTAGTAGATTGTTCTCGCAGCAAAACACCAGGTCCTCCAGAGAACGCATTTATTTCAACAACTACAATACAGAATAGTCCAACGTCCACAGATGATACAAAAAATCCAGCAGAGTCATTCAGATTTCTACCTGCGCCCCCATACTCATACAGAGAGTACCTTCTCTCTGACAAGATGACCTAAATGTTAGCCTGTCTTAATCCTATATTGGTTTCATACTGGAGGGGGGTGGGGGGTCAACCAAATGTTCCCATTGAATTACTACCCCCCCTCAAGTCTAATTACCAATAATAAATACTTCCTTATGTATGTAAGGAAGTACCAGGCCATCTCACACACCTAGATTGTCTTAGATAAGATTTACACATCAAAGGGTCCTCTGTATCTTTTGATCCTTTGGCCACAAGATTTGGTCAGCAAACTTCCTTTGATGTGTAACCTCGAATGCCTAAATACCATACCATAAATACTGTATAACACAATATTTTAAATACCAACACATCTATATTATTATTACTACACAAACAAGTACTAAAAACGAATGGCGCATGCGTCGTATCTTGGATGCATCCCAGTGCGCATGCTCACAGTCACGTCGAAAGAACTGCCTAAGATACGTCAAAACACTGCCTACGACGTGAACGTAACCTACGCACAGCCGCGTACTATGTAAACAGAGTAAAAATCAACGACGTTCGTTCCCTGGTCCATACCTTTGCATGGGTTGCGCCTCCTATATGAGGAATAACTTTACGCTGGACGTAACCCTTACGCAAATCGCTTAAAACATGCGCCGGGCGCAAGTACATTCATAAATCGCGTATCTTACTCATTTGCATATTTAACATGGGTACGCCAAATGCGTCCAGCGTAACTATGCGCCCACGATACGCCGGCGTAGGCAAGTTACGACGGGCGGCTGAAACCTATTTTTTACATGTATCTAGCTTGGAGAATCGCCGCAGAGATACGACGGTGCACATTTGTACTTACGACGGCGATGGGTATTCCCCTTGGCAGCGAATTAGTGGGAGTGGTTGCTCGCTGGGTATGCTGGGGAGGGGTACTTAAGGGACAGACGCCATTAGTGTGGGGTCTGTCATCCCACACACCTCGTGGCCCGCCTGGCCTGTAGTGCGTGTCCTGAATTCTGGTTATGGGACCATGTTGGCCCGGGGCTGTGACTTCGTTTGTAGGTCCAGTAGTCTGGCCGGGGCCTGCCTTGCGGGGGTGATCCTGTGCTGTCCGTCCTGCGGGAGGAAGCCATTTGATGATGGAAGCCAGGGGAGGACCTATCCTGGACAGGGCCATGCAAGAGGCTGGTATCTTGGGAGAAGGCCTGGAAACTTTGTCGAAGGATGCACTGCACACCAAGAGGCTTGACAGTGTTGCCTGTTGGGTCCAAAAGTTCTACTAAAGCTAAGCTGGAGAGATCTGGGTGCTGAATCCTGTGGCAGAGGATTCCGGACCAAAGTGTCTCCTCATAAAGGAAAGCCTGTGGCAGAGACTGTACTCTACTTTGTGCGCCATCCCGACTGCTAGGCCAGTGAGAGGTACCTATCCGGATGAGCAATACCCACTCTGGCTAGAGTGGCGATGAGAACAGTTTGCTGGAAGCAGGAGTGTTTCCCTATTTGTGATTATGCACTTGAACCTACCTACCCTTCCACCCTTCATCCTTCTTTTTTAAAGTTCTGCAAAATAAATCCAAGAAAAATAAGTGCATTGTGTGGACATCAGTGGCATCTCCAGCTTTCGTATTTAGGGGGGCACATGGGGGGACAGGGACAAATGTAGGGGGGCCCAACTATAAATATATATCCTGGGGCTCTTTACTACGATCCCACAATGGGCCCTTTCACATGTTCTGCAGTGAGCTCCCTTCCTACTATACTGCCCCCCCCCCCAGGGTGGCAGAAAATAAGAGATATATATCACCAGCACACCAAGAAAATATAAGGGTCCAAAGCAGTGGGAGAACTATCAGGGTTGCAAAGGTTGTCTTGCCACCGTGCCCTGGTGTTCTGCCACTGTGGGGTTCCCCAGCTGTCCTGTCCCTGCTATTGACAGCGCTGGTCTGGCATCTGTCTCCTTGGCAGCGGTGGCAGTCTATAAGGACCTAGTGCTGGTGACATTATTGGTGCATGCAGGGGAAGCTGGCACTATTGGTTATAGAGAGCCGAGCCCCCAGCTAGTCACCTAGCAGCAGTAATGCTGTATAACCTTCTCTGTTGACATGCTGATCGGGATGTGATCCAGGTGATGCTCCCAGTCAGAACTAATAAACACAGTATTTATTAGCATTTTATATATATATAAAATCAACCGTATGTTCAGCAGCCATGTGGGCTCTATGCCTGTAAAGTGTGGGCTTTGATCAATAAAATCACGGATATTTAACACTAGGATTTGAATATGAGCATCACCTGGATTGCATCCCGATCAGCTTGTCAGAGAAGGCTCCACTGCTGCTAAGCAACCTGCAGGGAGATCAACTGTCTACCACCAATAGAGATGGCCTCGGATGTGTTTGAAATCCCACATGCCCGATCCCGCCAGGAAGCCAACACTCCACAGTGCTAATCACAGCCAGTGAGACATTTCCTGATCTGTGCAGCTGCGGACCGGGAAATGTCTCACTAGCGCTGTGCAGTGTGGACTTCCTGGCAGGCTCTGGCATGTGGAATTTTGAACATGCCCAGCCCATCTCTAACAACAAATTGTGCTGGCCCTCCTGTACATCAGCCCCATAAAGTAAACAGCACTGGGTTCCAATGTGCTGCTGCCGCTGCTATGGAGACAGAGACTAGCTCTGTGAATAGCCAGGACAGGATAGCAACTCTGGTTGTTTCAGCATTGGTCCACACTGGGAGGATTCCCCCATCCACCTATAATGTGTAGATGGGGAAATTGGATCATTTCTTTTTTTTTTTTCATTTAACCTAATAGTTGAATGAAAAAAAGTGATCAATGTATGGGCTGCCTAAGAGCTAAGACCAGCCATATACAGTTTAAATCTCAGCTGGTTCAGCAGGAACTGGCTGAGATTTGAACCATTAATGAGCAGATTCTCTTATGATTATCACTAGTGGTTGCTATATAGCCACTAGTGATAATCACTGTTTGTAGGG
Source organism: Rana kukunoris (assembly GCA_029574335.1). NCBI lineage: Eukaryota > Metazoa > Chordata > Amphibia > Anura > Ranidae > Rana > Rana kukunoris. The sequence continues at coordinate 175,543,827 of CM056053.1, read as the reverse complement.
AGAATACAATTGCTGGGCAGGGGGGATATTCCCCTGTCAGCACTGTCTGTGTTGATGGGGGAATCATGCAAGTTTCTTTCCTGCAATCTGTGGATGCAGGAAAGAAATTTGCACCATATATTACCTGTCTAACTGAAAGTGAAAGTAAATTGTGAATGTCTTGAAAGAACACGAGAGGGGGGGGGGGGGCAGATGGGGGAGAGAAGGGATGGAGATAATGCAGTTCAGTGATTACAGTGTACTAAAGTCTGCATGCACACACTTACCCATGGCCCAGACTAGAATCTCAGGCATCATTCACACACAGCCAGGAATTCTGCTGATTTTCATATTTACCACCCACACATCTCTTCAGATACAGCACACTGGATAGTGTGGGCGGGACTCGAAGGAGGAGGAGGAGCTGTATTCCTCCCTGCTCGTATATGAGAAGCGTGGGGGTAGGGGGTGGTTGGACTCACTGGGCTGTGAAAGAGTGTCATAGACTGACACTCGGTTCAGCTTGCAGTCACTACTCTCGAAATTTACAGGCTGGTTTTCCAGTCCTAAGGACGGAAAAATCAGTTTGTTTTTTTAGTAACTGATATGTTCGTGGAGTCCTTCCTGCAACTTGCTCTTCTCCGTGCCAATGAGGATGCAGGGGAAGGAGCAGATCAGGCAGCTGTGGTTTTGTGAATGCTCGCATTATGCAATATCAACGAGCAGAGGGAGGAAGAATCCCCCACAGGAGCTGACCGGGGACACTCTCCCTCTCAAGAGAGACTGTGTTACTCCAGCGGAAGCCCGAGCAAAATACAATAAAAAATTTAAATAAAATGTTTTTTTGTTTTTTTTTGGGGGGGGGGGCACATGGTGGGGCACAGCATAATGTTGGGGGGGGTCAGGGCCCCCTCTGGTGGACATTGAAATTCTCCAGACTCTCCTTTTACCCTGGACAGCGAATATAAAGAGATAACGTGGCACCCAAAAATAACCAGAAGCTCCTCCGGGGGTAGTAATACATCTATAAATTTGACATTTCAAACATTAGTTAGTGGAGAAAAAAAACATGTGTGCACTGTGCATTATGCATTCTTTTAACTTTACCCATTTTTGTACTGTATACGTCAAAAAACAGTGCTCTATAGTATACTGTTGAATAAATAGAATCATTAATATCATTTGCTTAGCTACATAGAGTGTCTGATAAAGTGGTTTAAAGTTTTATACATTGAATTTGACCAAGAACAGAATTCTGAGGATTAGTTGAATTGTTCTTTGTGTTTACATTTTATGCCCTAATATGTACAATGATTAAATATATATTCGTTTGGTTGTCATTCTTTTTTCCAGATTAAACTGATTTGTACAAGACAACAGCTACAGCAACATGCAATTCAAACTTATCATTAGACATTCCAAACTGAAGAATAAACAAAAAAAGTCATAATTGTGAAAATTACTGCACTGCAATTAACTAATGGGATTACGTCCAAAGAACACTTGTATTTGCGTAATTCAAAAGCTACATGATTCCATGTGAGGAGAAGTTATTGTTCTGCAGCTGGTATAAAATATTACTCAGTCAGTGCTGCCAACTACCCAAGTCTGCGTTTGAAGTTCCAAACTGCTTCAATAATACATAAAAGTGTAATTAAATCAAAAGTGTTGAAAACCAAAACCACATTTTGGTTCTAAATACCATATATCCATTAACTGCACTGCATACCATGGCAAGTTTTTATTCCAGTCTGTCACCTTTGGGGCTTGTTCAATTGTGTGTCAATACCCTGTGTTTAAGCAGCATTTTTAATGCCTACCACTCTTCAATACCTCTCATGAATATTACAATTGGCTCGACACAGGTGCGATAGCGTTGTCATGTTAAAAATTAGGCAGCATGTTGCTTTCATGAGGCATCAATGCTTATCAGCAGCCTCCATTCATTTCAATGGCAACGTCTTGTAACCGCACCTTAACTGCACCTGTAGTATTTATGGTGTGTTAAGTGAAGCATTTATAAAGTGTTAGCTGGGTGCTAGAGAAGAGGCAGTGGATGTTTCTGTTTCTCAGAATGCACTGGGAAAGACTACAGAACGAGGGGCAGCTCCAGTCACTATCGTTTGTACAAAGCAGCAGTGTGGTAACTCCATTTGTTTCTGCGTGCAGGCAAAAGCATCAAGACTGCCAGCAATACCGACAGTGCCAAGCAGAGGAGTTGAGCTTTATTACCAGTGGCAAAGCTTTTTTTGTCAGCAAGAGACTTTGACAGCAAGTGTCAGTACATGGAAGTGACAGTGCCAAAAGCACCCAGAGTCGCCAAGCAGTTTTATCTTGAGATTGGGAGCTGGACCAAGTGTGAAAGAGATCAAATGATATGAATCCATCTTGCAGAGAGTTCACAAAAATGCCACAACCATAGGCGTGCGCACAGGGTGTGCCAGGTGTGCCTGGGCACACCCTAATCACCCCATGTGCCAAACATTCCCCCTATTTTGGAAAAAAAAAATGAAACAAATAAAATTGTAAAAAAGAATATAACATAAAATAATACAAATAAAAACTACTGACACCATCCACTACCCTACTGACACTGTCCACTGCTCTAATGACACCGTCAGTATATATACACATGGGTTTGAGCTTTGGGGTGCACACCCTAATGTAATGGGCTGCGCACGCCTATGGCCACAACCACACCACAATCTAACCACACCTCAAAACAGATTATTTCCTATACATCACTTCCCCTTTAAGCCCTTCCCACTAGAAAAACAACACTTAGGGCCAGATTCTCATATATTTGCGGCGGCGTAGCGTAAGCCATTTACACTACGCCGCCGCTGCGTACTAGAGCAAGTGCTTTATTCTCTAAGCACTTGCTCCGTAGTTTGCGTTGGCGTCTCGTAAATCGCCAAGCGTAAACCCGCGCAATTCAAATGGGGCGGCTTGTATTTAAATTAAGCGCGCCCCCGCGTCGCACGAACTGCGCATGCGCCGGCCGGGGAAAAAGCCCAGTGCGCATGCTCCAGCTCACGTCGGGAAGCGTCGTTGAAACCGTCGTCAAAACGACGTGAGCGTCATTTACGCAAGTCCCTATTCGCGAACGAGTTAGTAAAACGACGTAAGCGACGGAAAAAAGCCGACGCTGACCCGACGCCATACTTAACATGGCGTCCGACGGGACACGACGGCATCCGACGGGACCTCGTAAGGTTACTCCACATAGAAGCTGGGGTAACCTTACGAGTTCGTAAACGACGTACGCGACGACGGGGCGGCGTAAAAGCGATCGAGAATCGGCGTACTACTTCATTTGCATATGCAAATGAAAAAACAACGTAAAGGCCACCTAGTGGCCGGAGTTGTCATTACACCTACGATCCGAAAGTGTAATTGTATTACACTTGTCGGATGTAGAAGCGTATCTATGCAAAAGTGATGCTAAGCATCACTCGCATAGATACGAGACAAAAAAAAAGGCGATAAGACGGGGTATCTGAGATACTCCGTCGTAACGCCTCTGAGAATCTGGCCCTGTAACTCTTAATGCAGTAGTAAACACTACTTTTCAACTTGTACCTATAGGTGAGCCGATAATAAAGCTTACCTGTAGGTACAGTGAGTGTCTCCTACACTTACAGATTTCACTTGAAATAGCTAGTGGCGCCATGGCGCATGTGCCGTATGCTCTGAACTGACAGCTCACTAAATGTGCTGTTAGTCAGGAGCTCTGTGCCGCGGCCGTGACTCCTGTGAGCATGTGTGGGAGTGACGTTGTCACAGCCTTGCCATTCAATTGCCACAGCCTGGCCCAAACCCAAGGAAGACTGGGTGAAGATGGAAGCCTTAACAGTGCTAACAACGCCTTGCTTGAGGACATAGTTTTAAGGTAAGTCTGTCATAACATGCTAATATGAGGTGCATTCTATTTGTGCGTACACACAACCATTTTTCGGGTTCTAAAAAATAAAGGTTTTTTTTATGTCATTAAAAACGATTGTGTGTGGGCTTCAGAGCATTTTTCGGGTTCTAAAAAATGGGCACATTTTTTTTCGTACATGCTCTAATTTTTCAAAACGTTTTTAAGGTTTTAAAAAATGGTCGTGTGTGGGCTTTAACATAGTGAAAAATCCACGCATGCTCAGAAACAAGTTATGAGATGGAAGAGCTTGTTCTGGTAAAACTACCGTTTGTAATGGAGTAAGCACATTCATCACGCTGTAACAGACAGAAAAGCCTTAATCGTCTTTTACTAACACGAAATCAGCTAAAGCAGCCCAAAGGGTGCTGTCATCCGAATGGTACTTCCACTTTATAGTGCCGTTGTACGTGTTGTACGCTTTGCTAGAGCATTTTTTTTTCACGATCGTGTGTAGGCAAGGCCATTATAACCACTTGTGGACCCTGCACTGTATATGTACGTCCTTTTTTTAAAGATGGATATCTCGGTAACGGCAGCAGCTGCTGCCACAACCGAGGTATCCATCTTTTCAGTACAGGGTCCTTTAACCGATAACGGCGGTCTCCGCGGCGGATTCGCCGCGAGATTGCCGTTATCGGTGGCAGGAGAGGGTCCCGCCACTCTCCTGCGCCCTCCACCGCTTACCGTTGCCGTCGGTAGCGGCGGAGGCGATCGGGTCCTGTCAGCAGCTGTGTTGGGATACGAGTGAGGGAAAAATGTCCCTCACCCGTCCCCATAGCTGTGCTGGGTGGAAGTGACGTCAAAACGTCAAGTCCCGCCCAGCGTCTTAAAGGAACATTTTTTATTTTTTTTGCTTTTAAGCCTAAATATGAGATCTGAGGTCTTTTTGACCCCGGATCTCATATTTAAGAGGACCTGTCATGCTTTTTTCTATTACAAGGGATGTTTACATTCCTTGTGATAGGAATAAAAGTGAATAATTTTTTTTTTTCAGTGTAAAAAATGTTCAAATAAATAAAAAATAAATAAGAAAACGAAAAAAAATGTTTTTAAAGTGCCCCCTCCCGACGAGCTTGCTGCGCAGAAGCGAACGCATACGCGAGTAGAGCCCGAATATGAAAACGGCTTTCAAACCACACAAGCGTGGTATCACCGCGATCGTTAGAGCGAGAGCAATAATTCTAGCCCTATACCTCCTCTGTATCTCAAAAAATGCAACCTATAGAATTTTTTAAACGTCGGCTATCAAGATTTTTAAGGGTAAAAGTTTGACGCCAAGCCACGAGTGGGCGCAATTTTTAAGCGTGACATGTTGGGTATCATTTTACTTGGCGTAACATTATCTTTTACAATATATAAAAAAATTGGGCCAAATTTATTGTTGTCTTATTTTTTAGTTCAAAAAAGTGAATTTTTTCCAAAAAAAAGTGCGCTTGTAAGACCGCTGCGCAAATACGGTGTGACAAAAAGTATTGCAATGACCACTATTTTATTATCTAGGGTGTTAGAAAAAAAAAAATATATATATATAGGGCCATGATTCTCAGAGGCGTTTTACGACGGAGTAATTTTCTAGCAGAAAAAACCCCGTCGTATGCCTTTTTTTTTTGTCCTCGTATCTATGCGAGTGATGCTTAGCAAACACTTTTGCATAGATACGCTGAAAAACACCTAAGGTCCGACTTAAGTGGTAAAAGCGAGTTCCACCCAAATTCGGAACGTAGGTCCGTAATGACAACTCCGGCCACTAGGTGGCCTTCACCCCCTTACATGCCACATTTGGCATGTAATTTTTTTGGGGGGCAGGGGGCTTGCATATGCAAATGAGGCTAGTACGGGGACTTCCTGTCCCACTTCCTGCTTCCGCGCGTACGTCGTTTAGGGACTCGCAAGGTTACCCAGCGATCTATGTGAGCTTAATCGCCTTACGAAGTTCCGTCGGATGCCGTCGGGTGCCTCCCATGTTAAGTATGGCGATCACATGGGACACTGACAGCGTCCCCATTGCTTTTTCCGTCGCTTACGTCGTTTTACTAACTCGTTCAGCGAATAGCGGACTTGCGTAAATGACGCTCACGCTCGTGCATGTGACAGTCGCTTTCAACGACGCTTCCCGACGTGAGCTGGAGCATGCGCAGTGGGCTTTTTGCCCGGCCGTGAAGCGCATGCGCAGTTCGCTGTCGATGCGGTCGGTGCCCACCCATTAGGATGAATTGACGCCGGGTTTACGCTTGGCGATTTAGGGGGGGAGAGGAGCGGACCCCCCGGCCGGCGCGTCGCTGGATCGTGGAGCAGGTGAGCAGGTGAGTGTGTGCTTATTAAAAGCCAGCAGCTACACTTTTTGTAGCTGCTGACTTTTAATAAACACTAAATGTGGCTGGAACACCCCTTTAATGATCTTTTTTCTAGACCCTTAAAAACGTAATTTTTTAGAACCCGAAAAACAGTCGTGTGTACGCGGCATAATGCCGCGTACACACGGTCGTTTTTTGCGATGAAAAAAAAACGACGTTTTCTGTGAAGTAAAAAACGTTTTGAAACGTCACTTTTCAAAGACAATTTTGCATACACCATCGTTTTTTCACAAAAAAACGTTCACCACGCTTTTCCATTGAAGCTCGCTTCATAACTAGCTTCTGGGCATGCGCGGGTTGAAAAACGTCGTTTTGAACGACGTTTTTGCTAACACGGTGACTTTTTGTGAAACAAAAAACGACGTTTTGAAAAACGACACAAAAAATTCAAGCATGTTGGAATTTTTTTTTGGTCGTTTTTTTTAAGACAAAAAACGACGTTTTGCCCACACACGATCAACTTAAATGACGTTTTAAAAAACGTCGTTTTTTTTCATCGCAAAAAACGACCGTGTGTACACGGCATAAGGCTTTAAAGGCCCAGGGGTTTTTTTTTTTTTATTCCAGAAGTTTATTACCACTTTAATGCTTTTTTAACACTATAAAGTACATTGTAAAAACATGTGATTCTTTCTAATCACATGTAAAAAATGTGCCAAGAACGAGTCATAAATTCAATTTTCGCATTGTTAAAGGGGTGGTTCACCCAAAAACCTTTTTTTAACATTAGATTGAGGCTCGTTATGTCAAGGGGAATCAAGGGTGTTTTTTACAATCGAAGCAGTACTTACCGTTTTAGAGATGCATCTTCTCCGTCGCTTCTGGGTATGATCTTCTGGTCTGGGCGTTCCTATTTGATTGACAGGCTTCCGACAGGCTTCCGATGGTCGCATACATCGCGTCACGAGTAGCCGAAAGAACCTGAACGCCGGCGCGGCTCTATACGGCGTATGCGCACCGTCATTCGGCTACTTTCGGAAAATCGTGATGCGTCGGAAGCCTGTCAATCAAATAGGAACGCCCAGTCCCGAAGACCATACCCGGAAGCGACGGAGAAGATGCATCTCTAAAACGGTAAGTACTGCTTCGATTGTTAAAAAAAAACACCCGATTCCCCTTGACAAAACGAGCCTCAATCTAATGTTAAAAAAAGGTTTTTGGGTGAACCACCCCTTTAAAGATTGCTTAGTTCTTTCTAATCACATGTGAACGAGCCCTTAGGGAGATGTCCCCTCAAATGCTGTATTTGGTGTCACTAGTACCTGGAACAGGAAGTAAACAAACTGATGTTTTAATCATTAAACCCCTAGAAAAAAAGTCTATATTTATTGTTGTTTGTGTTTACTGGTCCTCATTTTCTGCCCAGCAAGCAGAATGGAAAGTGAGGAAAAACAACAATTTCATACATTTTACTGTGTGCCACTGCCCACTGTACAAAACTCAGGATGTCTCTCTGTGTACTACAGAAAAAGTTTTAATAAATAAAATGTAATATAAAAAAATAAACACAATAATGTATTTTTTTGCTTAACCACTACAGCCCAAGAAGGTTTAAGGCCGCGTACACACGATCGGTTCAAACCGATGAAAACAGACTGAAGTTCGTTTTCATTGGTCCAAACTGATCGTGTGTAGGCCCCAACGGTCCGTTATCCTTCGGTCAAAAAACAGAGGGCTTGCTTTAAAATTGAACCGATGGATGGCTAACCGATAGGTCAAAACCGATCGTTAGTATGCAAAAGCATCGGATAAAAGGCCGCGCATGCTCAGAGTCAAGTCGACGCATGCTTGGAAGCATTGAACTTCGTTTTTTTCAGCACGTCGTTGGGTTAAAACACGTAAACGTCACCGCGTACTGATACAATCGTTTTTTTAACTGATGGTGTGTAGGCACAAGAGTCAATCAGTCAGCTTCATCGGTGGACCGATGAAAACGGTCCGTCGGACCGTTCTCATCGGATGGACCGATCGTGTGTACGAGGCCTTACCCTCTTAATGACCAGGACATATTTTGAGATACGCCACTGAGTCGCTTTAACTGACGATTGCGCGGGTGTGCGATTCTGTTCCTCAAAAAAAATGATGTCCTTCTTTTCCCATAAATAGAGCTTTCTTTTGATGGTATTTGATCACCTTTGTGGTCTTTATTTTTTGTGCTATAAACAAAAAAAGACCATTTGGAAAAAAATACAATATTTTTACATTTCTGCCATAAAAACATATCCCCAAAAAATTAAAAAAAACAAATGTATTCATCAGTTTAGGCCAATATGTATTCTGCTACATATGTTTGGTAAAAAAAAATCACAATAAGCGTATAGTGATTGGTTTGCGCAAAAGTTATAGCGTCTACAAAATAAGTGATAGATTTATGGACTTTTTATTTTATCGTTGTACTACACAATCGTTTCTTCCGACTTTTCTACAGACTGTGAACGACGTTCTCACTCACGCAATATCCTTATACACTGCGCATGCGAGAATCTCTGCACGTTTCCACGCCCCTGACGATCGTTCTAGTAATTGCCATGCCCCTTTTCGGTCAGTCAATGCAAGACGGTGAAGACACCATGGAGGAGTGCATTAAACACCAAGGCCCAGATTCACAGAGCGATTACGCCTGTGCAACAGGAGATGCGCGTGCATAAGTCTAAATGTGCGCGTGCGTTTCGATGCACGGCATCCCCAGAACGAGATACGCAAAAAATCTACTTTTTTTTTGTCCCGCGTAATTTCGGTAGACTGGCGCATCCGTCCGCGCAAAAGTGTGCTAGACAGACCATTGATTTGCTAGTCAAATATGCTAATGAGGGACTTACGGGGATCCACAAAAGAACGTTGGGGCAGCGCAGGCTACGCAGTGTGTGCAACAGCAAAATGTCCTGTCTAAAATTAGACCATATAAAAGCTGGTCTAAAAAGAGAAAAAAAGTCTACTTGTTAGATAAAGCAACACTGTTAGTGAGGAGCTCAGCAGTCACACGTGTTGCACAACAATCTGTATGCCAACATGCCAGGGGCATCGTCGCACATAGCTATACTACTGACTTTAGATGAACAAAGAAGGATGAGGGCACGGAGGATGGCACGGAGGATGGCACGGGAGAGGATATACCGCACCCGCATAGACCTGTTTGGCATGAGTGATTCTGAGGTGTTTCGCATCTTCAGATTCACCCCTTATGTCATCCTGGAATTAACTACAACCCTGCAGGAGGACATCACCAGCCCAACACACCGCTCACATGCAGTGCAGCCACTGGTCAAGGTCATGGCAACACTCCATGTCCTTGCCAGTGGCTCTTTTCAGCGTACAAGTGGAGTGGTGGCTGGGATGTCACAATCCTCCATGAGCAGATGTGTGCACCAGGTTGTCCCTGCAATCCTCAGACGCATGGCCAACCAAATCATCAAACCCACCACTGAGGAGCTGCGGCTGAAGGCAATGACAGATTTCTACAGAATTGCCAGATTCCCACGCACTGTGGGGGCCATTGATTGCACACATGTGGCACTCCAGCCCCCCCATGAGACAGAGCACATGTACCGCAGTCGGAAGCATTGGCATTCCATCAACGTACAGGTGATAGTCGATGCCCAAGGCCTCATATGGCACGTCCGTGCCAAACACCCAGGGTCCAGCCATGACAGCTACATATACAATCAATGCCACATCCGAATGGAATTCGATCAGAACGTGTATGGGGACACCTGGCTGGTTGGTGAGTGACATGGGAGTCAGGCATGACTATCCCCTCCCATGATGCACACATCACAAGGGGCACATGCATGACTAACATCCTCCTGTCTTTTCCCTTACAGGTGACTCTGCATATCCACTGGGACCCCATCTCATGATTCCTATCCGGAACCCCCAAACCCCAGGAGAGGAAAGATACAATCAAGCACATGCCCAAACACGAGCAGTGGTGGAGCGCACCTTTGGCCTCCTAAAGTCACGTTTCCGATGCCTGGATAAGTCTGGGGGTACCCTCTTGTATTCCCCAAACTTCGTGTGCCAGATCATCGGTGCATGTTGCATGCTGCACAACTTTGCAGAAAGAAAGGGCCTGCAGATTGACCTACGTGATGACCTGACCCCTGAACCAGACAATCCCCCCCTAACCGAGGCTACCCCGTCTTCTGAGGGAAGAGCAGCCAGGAGACAACTCACATTGGGCATCTTTGCACGTTAAACACACACATTAATCATGGCACAATGAGAATGCATGCATGCACACCACTGTGGTCCCTAGCACACACACCCCACATCCACATCAAATTGGATTGGCACCAGTCCACCATGCAGGACTTGTGAGCAGCAACGCCACGCCAAGGCTCCAATTATGTCACTGTACATTCATACACCATTCACACGGACCTGGGGATCACTTCTCCCTGGTCCTGGGGAACCCTTCTCCACCAAAATTGAGGGTGACACCCCTTTTCCGGCAGGAATGTCACCCCCACATTCAAACAGCATTCACAACCCAAAAAAAAAAAAATTACCTGCAAAATCAAAAAATTTCCAGCAAAAAAAAAACAAAAAAGGGGAAAAAAATAATTATTGCCCTTTACGTGAGCCACGCCTGGGGCGCCCCCGGCCACGGCCCCGTCTCCTCAGGGGAGACTCATGGGGAGGGGTAAAACCGGGGAAGGAGGAGCAGCCCCTGATCTCTGCCCACCTGGCGGCCTGCCCTCCAAGGCCACGGCTATTCTGTCCAGGGCAGCACCAAGTGTTGCCGTGTTGGCCTGGGTAGCCTGGGTAAGGGCCCTCACATCCTGCCCAACGCCTGCTGATGTAGTCTGCAGGTCGTTTTGGCAGGTTGTGAAAGCCCGGGAGTGGGAGTCCAGGTTCCCCAGCGTATCCTTGATGGAGGACAGGCTCTCCTCCATCCGCACCAATGTCTGGCTGACCTGTCCCAGATGGCGGGTCTGAAGGGCCTGGTCCCTTCTCAGAGTGGCGGGCAGGAGATCGGCCAACCCCCTGGTGTTCTGGGATGAAATCCTGCCTCCAGCTGATGCTTGTGGCCAGGAGAAGGGGAGGCCCTTGTGAGGGGAGCCATGTTGGGGGAGGAGGGGGGGCTCCCCCTTAGGGAGGGCTGCCTGCTGCCAGCCAGAGGGGAAGAGTCCTCAAAAACCAAACGTCCAGTGCCTGACATGGACTCCTCCTCCTCATGATTCTCCTCCTCCTCATGATTCTCCTCCTCCTCTTGAACCTCCTCCGCGGACTCTGGCCTTGTTGGGGGGGCATCATTAGGCTGCTGTCCTGGGGATGGTGCGGTCAGGCCAGGTGGCCCTGCACCCTCCTGCACATCTGTGGATGACACAAAACATTCACAGGTTGGAGGATCCACACACTTGCCACATATTCCCTTTCACCACCTCCCCCACACATGCTACACACCTGATATTAAAAAAAATACTTACCTGGCACCACGGGCTCCGGACTTGAGTCAAAGCCGGGCAGGCCCTCAACTTCATGCCGATGAAAGGTCAGGGCCACCGCACGCTCCTCCGCTGTCAGCCTAATACGGCATGGTGGGCCCCCTCTTGTGCCCCTGGCATGGGCATGCATTCTGGCCAGCTTCTGTTTGACCAGACGCCGGAGGTCATTGATTTTTTTGTCAATCCCAGATCGGGTCCGTGTCTCCCCCTCCCCTGCTGAATTGACCTGCTCAGTGATCATATCCAAAATCTCCCTCCTCCTGGCCGGGTTGGTGTTGGCACTGTCCGGGCCATGGAGGAAACGCCCATAATCGCTAATGGCCCGGGCAAGAATTATTTTTTCCCCCACAGTAAAATTGAGCTTTCGCTTTCTCTCTGTCATACTTCCAAAAAAACTCACTCCCAGTCAACAAAAATCACTCACAAAAACAAGCACAACCAATCAAGCAAGAACACACACAAAGAGAAAACTAACACCCAAAAAATCACACTAGCACTCAGCAAGAAACAGTCACAAAAACAAACAGCAAAAAAACAGCAAGAAAACAAACGAACAGAAATATATCAATCAAACAAACAGTCTCTCAAACACTTATCAAAAAACACTTTCAAAGATCTACTAACAAACACTTGATCACACGAACACTAATCTGACAACTACAAAACACACCGCAACGAACAACAGGACAAAAGCACTTGGTTAAATGGGAAGGGACAAAGGGATGTACTTTTGCAATGTCTGTCTATTTATGCTGTTTGCGTAGTTCACAACGTTGCCCTAGTCCATTTCCAATTTCACTGATTGCGCCGCTCCCGAGTTGTGAGCATGCGCACAGCGGAGCTGACCATGGTCTCCTTCAAGCGCGCATGCGCGAGCCGGCCGGCCCTTCATTTGCATGGGGTCACGGCTCATTTCAATGTAACACGCCCACGTCCTTCCCAATTTGTATTACTCCGCCTTACGCCTCTGAAAAAACGGTACGCATGCGCAATTTTCTGCGCAAAAGCTACGAGAATAGGGTGATTACGCGGCAAAATTGCGCAAGTCTAACGTAAAGGCGGTGCGCTACGCCGGTCCAATAATGCGCAGATGTACCTGAATCTGGGCCCAAGTACGTTTAGGTGCAAACTATACAGCTCAAGTGTAGTAAACACCAAGTACATTTAGGTGCAAACTATACGGCCCAAGTGCAGTAAACACCAAGTACGTTTAGATACAAACTATACAGCACAAGTGCAGTAAACACCAAGTACGTTTAGGTGCAAACTATACGGCACAAGTGCATTAAACTACAAGTAGGTTTAAGTGCAAACTATACAGCACAAGTGCAGTAAACACCAAGTACGTTTAGGTGCAAACTATACAGCACAAGTGTAGTAAACACCAAGTACGTTTAGGTGCAAACTATACGGCCCAAGTGCAGTAAACACCAAGTACGTTTAGATACAAACTATACAGCACAAGTGCAGTAAACACCAAGTACGTTTAGGTGCAAACTATACGGCCCAAGTGCAGTAAACACCAAGTACGTCTAGGTGCAAACTATACGGCACAAGTGCAGTAAACTCCAAGTTGGTTTAAGTGCAAACTATACAGCACAAGTGCAGTAAACACCAAGTATGTTTAGGTGCAAACTATACGGCACAAGTGCAGTAAACTTCAAGTAGGTTTAAGTGCAAACTATACAGCACAAGTGCAGTGAACACAAATATGTTTAGGTGCAAACTATACGGCCCAAGTGTAGTAAACACCAAGTACGTTTAGGTGCAAACTATACAGCACAAGTGCAGTAAACTCCACGTAGGTTTAAGTGCAAACTATACAGCACAAGTGCAGTAAACACCAAGTACGTTTAGATGCAAACTATATGGCCCAAGTGCAGTAAACACCAAGTACGTCTAGGTGCAAACGATACGGCACAAGTGCAGTAAACTCCACGTAGGTTTAAGTGCAAACTTTACGGCCCAAGTGCAGTAAACTCCAAGTACGTTTAGGTGCAAACTATACAGCACAAGTGCAGTAAACTCCAAGTATGTTTAAGTGCAAACTATACAGCACAAGTGCAGTAAACACCAAGTACGTTTAGGTGCAAACTATACGGCCCAAGTGCAGTAAACACCAAGTACGTTTAGGTGCAAACTATACGGCATAAGAGCAGTAAACTACAAGTAGGTTTAAGTGCAAACTATACGGCCCAAGTGCAGTAAACATCAAGTACGTTTAGGTGCAAACTATACGGCCCAAGTGCAGTAAACACCAAGTACGTCTAGGTGGAAACTATACGGCACAAGTGCAGTAAACTCCAAGTATGTTTAAGTGCAAATTATACAGCACAAGTGCAGTAAACACCAAGTATGTTTAGGTGCAAACTATATGGCCCAAGTGCAGTAAACACCAAGTACGTTTAGGTGCAAATTTACAGCACAAGTGCAGTAAACACCAAGTACGTTTAGGTACAATTTGTACAGCAATACAACACGCTAGAAGTATGCAGCTAGCACAATCAACTGCCTGACAAATAGGAATAGCTGATCTAGTTAAACTATACGTATATGCATAAATATATGTACAACTCCTGGGATGTATATATATCCTCTACACACTAAGTTTAACTAAACTGACTAGCCTGCCTGCTCTATCGATCTATCTAGTAATAAAGACACTCTCTCTCTCTCTCTATAGGACTGATCTTCTCATTAACACACTACACACGGCCACCTTGCAGGCTGCATTTTATAGTGTGGGGCGTGTGCTAAAGCCCTGAGCCATAATTGGCCAAAGCCACCCTGGCTTTGTCCAATTATGGCTCTCCGTTTTTTGCGCGCTGTGATTGGCCAAGCATGTGGGACATACAGCATGCTTGGCCAATTATCAGCGCGCAATGCCGCAGTGAATTATGGGCCGTGGCGCATCACTCGAAATTGGCGCGAACGACCGGTTTTGATCTAATTTCTACGAACAGACAATGTTCAAGTTGAACAGATGTTTGACTCGAACAAGAAGCTCATCCCTAATTGTGGGAGGTTCTTTACTAGGGGAAGGCATGGATGCTTTGAAGGAACACAGGATCTATGCCTTCTCTACGGACAGAGCGGCGATCTGCCTTTTTTACATAGGCAGATCGCTGTTCTGACTCTGTGCTGGATGAGGGGGGGATGGCAGACATTGCGTGCCAGCTGGGCTGACTCTGAGTAATTTGAGGGGGCCTGCCCACTACCAACCTATCTTTTGGGGATTGATCGGGACCCTCAAAACACTCCAGATAGCTCTACCTTACCCCCCATTCTTCTAGACGTTTCCAGTAAGCCATTCCTTGTTCTGCATTCTCAGAGATACTAATTTATGGCCCGCTGAAGTTCAGCAGCTGCAGCAATACCTACAGTAGGTGAGGATAAAGCAGGAGGGCATATCACATAGCAGGTGGTTGGCAGGCAGCTGGTGTTGCTGAATTTCATGCAGCCAAGCAGTGGCTTATTATTACTGCCTGAAGTGGCTTTGAAACCCTTCTGGCCTGCTGCAGGACAGTCTGGAAGCTAGGGTAACTAAAGAGGAACCACTATACCACCAGGAGTAGGATGTATGCTGGACCAGGCACATGTGTGAACTTTCCCTTTTTAAAAGGTGGACAGAAGGTTGATGACATTGTCACATATGACCTTTCCTGGCACAAGCTGACGTAGGGTCTGCCACTTCAGGCTGCCTCTGAAAGGCTGAGAGAAACAAAGCCTCAGTGTGGCACCATTGCCCAAAGCATGCCAGCTGTAAAACAGTATAGCAGCATTTTGCATAAGCCATTGCATATGAACAGGGCAGTCTTAGATATTGATTGGGCAAAAAAATTATTGGGGCCCCTAATGCATTTTCGCTCTCCACATGCTCTGAGACATACAATAAATATCAGTTAGACTTAAAATCAGTTTACTGCATCAGATCCGGCAGCGATTGTAATTGGTTGTCAGAGGATACAGCATATCATTACCACTTACTGACTGGTTACTAGAGGTTACAGCACACATTACGGCTCACTGATTAGTGGCTAGAGGTTGCAGCACATGATTTTTGCTTGTTGATTGGTTTCTAGAGATTATTGTACAGTAATACTGCTTACTGATTGGATGCTGGAGGTTACAGTACATAATCTCCTCACTGCAGAGGGGCATGATATACATATGAATGCTGCCTTTATTTACAGAGCAATGAAGCCGGCCGCTGGTATTTACATATGAATGCTCTCGTTATTTGCATATGAATGACGGTTATTTATTTGTAAACACAGGGTCTACTGGTGAGTCATCTGTACACAATAATAGGGCAGCATTAGTAGCAGCACTTTATACTGAAATATCAGGACACAGCGCAGGACTAAAACTTCAAAGGACAAGGGAATCATAACTAGGATAATTGGCAAGTATGAGGCAGCTGCTTTGGGCCCCACAACAATGACAGGGCCCAGGGCAGCTTCCCCTTTTGCCCTGCCTTAAAGATGGCCCTGCATATTAATGTGGCAAGACTGGTGACTCACCAGATGAGGCTAATGAGGAGAAGTGGGTAGAGTTGACTGAGCTTTCACCATTACTAAGTAGAACAACATAGGGCAACAACACCAGCTCCAGCCATGTACCCCATCCTACAGCTTTCCAGGCTGCAAGCAAAATGATCAGGTGGGCTGTGAAGACGATTAAATGTCCCTGTCAATTCTTGCTGCACCATGAGTTTGTGGTCTTATGGACCCTGCGGGGGCAGGGACAGGGACCTGGCAGGGTAGGATTTGGAGACTTTGAGCATGGTTGAAGCTTAAAGGAACACTAAAGGTTTGTTTTTTATTAGATCAATTGATTGCTGTAAGCTAGAGCATTTAAATATCACTTACCTCGTTTTTTCTTTTGACTTCCAAAATACAGTAATCCAGGTTTGAAAATGCCATTTCCTGTCTCTCCTCTTCTTGCTTTCCACCAGCACCTGCATGGTGGAAAGCAGAATGTGCTCACCCCCTCCCTATGACTACAGCCCTGCGTGAAGATGCTCTCTTATCCCTCACAGGCATGAAGGCTAAGCCTAATAGGAACTGTAGTTCCCATTAGGCTGTGATGTAGCAAGAATAAATACGCACCGCAAACCAGGAAGTCCAAATCAGGAGTGACTGAGGTGAATAAAACAGCATGATTTCAACAGGTATCAAACTAGTTATACTGCAAAACATTACTTTTTACTTTATCAGCTACTGTCAGACTTTAATTTAAGAGGAAAATATTTTTGTCTTTACAACCCCTTTAAGCTTGGTTATATTAAGTGTGGCCTCATGCTGACCCCTTTCACCATTTAATATGCCATAAACTATGCATTCCAAACCTCTTGCCAGACTAGTGGAGAACAAAGTTGATACTTATAAAGACAAAGATAGAAGATTAATGACTTTCTTATTTTCTCACAATAACTGATACTTCATAAAGTGACCCAGCCTGCCATTGTTGACTGTGTTTGTAAAACTTGATGAGAAGTGGTATGAAGACAGATAAGCCTTCTCAATGAGCAAATTTGTCACTGTCTGTGCAGTAAAATAACAAAAATGACAGATGTTTTGGAGACAAAATACAATACATTGTACCAAAGGATGATGAGTGAGGAGAAGTACTCTGGCTAGTATTGATTATTTGGGAAAACACTGTTGTACTGAGTTATGTTTAGCTGTATGTGCACCCAGAAACTGGGAAACGTGTATATTATGCCGTGAACACGCAATCAGAATTTCAGATGAAAAAAGTCAGACAGAATTTTTTCATCGGATATTCTGACCGTGTGTGTGCCCCATCTGAATTTTTCCTTAGGAAATTCCAATGGACTTAGAAAGAGAAATTCCATTCGTCTGTATGGAACTCCGACAGAAAGAAAAACACGCATGCTCAGAATCAAGTCGAAGCATGCTCGGAAGCATGGAACTTCTTTTTTCTCGGCTCGTAGTAGTGTTGTACATCACCGTGTTTTTGACGGTTGGAATTTGGTGTAACAGTGTGTATACAAGACAGCTTGAACGGAATTCCGTCTGAAAAATCTGTCAGAGTTTATCCTGACGGAAATTCAATCGTGTGTACAAGGCATTTGAAATTCTGGACACTTTTACACTGAGTCCTGCAAGCAGCATCTTTGGAGCAGCTTTTGGGCGCTGAAAAAATGCTCCAAAAATGCCCCTCTCCATTTAAATGAATTGAAAGCGCTGTAAAAACGCCTTACCCTTTCACACTGAGGCGTTGCACTGGCGGGGAGTTGAGAAAAGTCCTGCAAGCAGCATCTTTGGAGCAGCTTTTGAGCGCTGAAAAAATGCTCCAAAAATGCCCCTCTCCTTTTAAATGAATTGAAAGAGCTGTAAAAACGCCTTACCCTTTCACACTGAGGCATTGCACTGGCGGAGAGTTGAGAAAAGTCCTGCAAGCAGCATCTTTGGAGCAGCTTTTGGGCGCTAAAAAAACGCTCCAAAAACGCCCCTCTACATGAATGAATGAAAGCACTTTAAAAATGCCTTACCCTTTCACACTGAGGCACTGCAAAAAAACGCCCTAAAACATGAGGGTCTTAGCAGTACTTTACCAGCACATTGGGATTGCAGATGAGGCTTCGTTCCAATAACACTCGAATAACACTCAAAAAACGCCCCAGTGTGAAAGGTGCCTTAGAGATGATGGAAGTGTTATGCCGTGTACACACGATCGTTTTTTCTGATTAAAAAAGTCTGATGGACTTTTTTCATCAGAGAAACCGATCGTGTGTGGGCCCCATCTGAGTTTTTTTTCCATCGGTGTAAAAAATAGAACATGTTTTACATTTTTCCTATGAAAAAAAAAATGATAGAAAATTCCGATCGTCTGTGTGGAACTCCATTGGAGAAAAATTCACGCATGCTCAAAATCAAGTCGACGCATGCTCAGAAGCATTGAACTTAATTCTTTTTTGGCTCGTCATAGTGTTTCACGTCACCGCGTTTTGGCACGGTCAGAATTTAGTCTGTTGGTGTGTTTGCAAGACTGATGAAAGTAAAGTGTGACCTGGAGGTTGGTTTTAGTGTGTTAGGCCTCGTACACACAATGAGATATGTCCACTCAAACTTGTCCGACGGACAGTTTAGAGCGGATATGTCTCATCGGATTTCGGTCCGATGGCGTGTACACACCATCGGATCAAAATCCCCGCCGGCAGACAGCGTGGTGACGCGGCGGTGACGTTGACGCCGCCACGTCACCGCTACGTCACCGCACCAGGAAGTAAACACTTCCGCGCGCATGTGTCGGATCCATTCACAGGATACGACGCATGTGCGGGAAGATATGTCCGCTGGTTTGCCGTACTAACCAGCGGACATATCCGACGGACAGGTTTGTAGCGGACAAATTTCAAAGCATGCTTTGAAATTTGTCCGATGGACAAACCTGTCCGCCATCCCGTACACACGATCGGATTTGTCTGCTGAAACGGTCCATCGGACCGTTTTCAGCGGACAAATTTGATCGTGTGTACGCGGCCTAAGTGTATGTTAATCTGCTAATACATTTAACATTACCCTCCCCCAAAATGATAATGCAGCTGTCTGTTGTGCCTCCTGTTCTCATTCATCCCACTAATACAGATGGTATGTTACTGGCCAGATCACCAGGTGAAAACAGAGGGGGGAAAAAGCCTAAAAAATAAACTGATGCAGCCACCACATCTAATGATTGGTAAGCTGCAATATATAAAATGTATGGTTTTAGGTTTAAACCCGCTTTAAAAGCTGGAATTGTAGGTATTGTTATTTACTCTTCAACTCATGTGTTTTAAAGTGGAAATTCTCTTTGAGGCTCTTGATCAGTATGAGCAAAAAAACATCTTTAACCACCTAATTTACCAAGGACGTCCACGGTACCCGGAAGTAAACAAAGCCGCAATCGTGGCTGTCCGCATGTGATCGGTGATTTTTTTTTCACCGATTTCATGCTTGTAAGCCTGGAGGAGCGATGTGGGGTCTTACTGTATTGACCCCACATCTCTCCATAAAGAGGACCTGTCGCACACATTTCTTATTACAAGGGATGTTTACATTCCTTGTAATAGGAATAAAAGTGATCAATTTTTTTTTAAAGTGTACAAGTGTAAAAAAAAAAAATGAAGTAAAAATAAATAAAAAATAAAATAAAATAATTTTTAAAACGTCCCTGTCCCGGTCGCTAGCGTACAGAAGCGAACACGCATGCAAGTCCCACCCACATATGTAAACACCGTTAAAACCTCCTCTGTAACTCAAAAATAGTAACCTGTAAAGCGTCGCCTATGGAGATTTTTAAGTACCGAAGTTTGGCGCCATTCCATGAGTGTGCACAATTTTAAAGCGTGACATGTTAGGTATCTATTTACTCGGCGTAACATCATCTTTCACATTATACAAAAAATGGGCTAACTTTACTGTTTTGTTATTTTTTAATTCATGAAACAGTTTTTCCCTAAAAAAAGGCGTTTGAAAAATTATTGCGCGAATAACGTGCGGGAAAAAAAGTTGCAATTTTATTCCCTAGGGTGTCTGCTAAAAAAAATATATATAATGTTTGGGGGTTCTGATTAATTTTCTAGCAAAAAAATTGTGATTTTTACATGAAGGAGAAAAGTGCCAAAATAGGCCCGGTGATCAAGTGGTTAAAGGGGTTGTAAAGGTTTGTTTTTTATTTTCTAAATAGGTTCCTTTAAGCTAGTGCATTGTTGGTTCACTTACATTTTGCTTCAATTTCCCTTCCCGTCTGAATTTCTCACTTCCTGTTCCTCCTCAGTAAGGTGTTCAGTAAGCTGTTCTGACTGACTATCCAACGCTCGGATGATGGTGGAAAGCTTACTGAGGAGAAACAGGAAGTGAGAAATTCAAACAAAGAAAAAAAAACATTTAGAAAGGAAATCGAAGGAAAAGGTAAGTGAACCAACAATGCACTAGCTTAAATGGACCAATTTAGAAAATAAGAGATGAACCTTTATAATCCCTTTAACTAAAAATGGTTGTATAGGCTTAGGGTTTTTTACCGCTTAATGCATTCTGTGTTGCATGTGTCCCCCTTTATACTTACCTGAGCCTGATCCGATCCAGCGATTCGCAACTCTCCCGACACTGTCCCTCCTCACTGCACAGATTGGTAGCAGTGGGCACTATTGGCTCCTGCTGCTGTCAATCAACTTCCCTGACATATAAGCAGGGGTCAGGGATCGAGCCACCCTGTCTGTTTCAATAGACACAGACAAGGCAGCTTGGTAGTGAGCCTGCCCAAGTGCCCCCCATGGGAAGCAGCTTCTTATGGGGGCACTCGTCGAAGAGGAGGGGCCTGGAGCATCGGCAGAGGATTGAGGCTGCTCTGTGCAATACCGTAGGTATGACATGTTTCTTATTTTAAAGGTTAAAAAACCTGAAGGTTTAATGCTTAATCGTGTTTAAAACTTTTTTCACTAACAAGTACTAGTATTTCCATATTACTCTTGAATCGTACTTGTGTTTGTCTGTTCAATGTCATGTAGAGTGTAACATATTTCCAAACAAAATGTCCTGGAAGTGTACCGTCTATGATAAAACATATTTTAAATTAAATTCAAGTTGGCAGCAGAAATTTTCTATTAAATGCCATTACTGCCTAAGATTCAAAAACAATTATATCTACCCATCTGCTATTATGTATACTTTGTTTTAGAAAAGACGAGGCTTCCTTGTACCAGCATTTTATTCTATTAAATCAGACAGTATAGATAGATAGACAGTAATAAATACATTTACAACACATATTAATGACTGCATAGATAGACAGGAATAGATACATTTACAACACGTTTTTATGACTTACAACTTTGTTGTCAGTAACAATGAGTCAGGTTTCAATTTTCACTTTATTGAAAAATTAAACATGAATTGCAATTATGGGGACAACATTCCTACCTTAGTTTAATGAATCAACCCATAGGGCCAGTTTCAGGTAGCCCGGTTTAAAATTACGCGGGCGTAACGTAGCACTGATACGCTACGCCGCCGTAAATTAGCGAGGCAAATGCTGTATTCACCAAGCTAAGTTACGGCAGCGTAGCGTAAATGGGCCGGCGTAAGCCCGGGTAATTCAAATGTGAATGAGGTGGGCGTGTTTTATGGTAATGTGTTGTGACCCCATGTTTTTTACGTTTTTTTTAAACTGCGCATGCGCCGACCTTGGACGTATCCCAGTGCGCATGCTCCAAATTATGACGCTACGACGCATTGTTTTCGACGTGAACGTAATTGACGTAAATCCCCATTCATGGACGAGTTACACAAACGACGTGAAATCTGAAAAATTTGACGCGGTCCTGATGTCCATACTTAAAATAGGATGCGCCATCTTTTGGTGGTTTATCTTTACACCGGAAAAAACGTCTTACTTAAACGGCATAATTTCATTGCGTCGGCCGGGCGTACGTGAATAGGCATATCTCGCTGATTTACATATTCTAGGCGTAAATCAGCGGGAACGCCCCTAGCGGCTATTTTAAAAATGCAGTTAAGGTATGACGGCGTAACACAATTACGCCGCTTGTATCTTAACTCAATCCCGGCGTATCTTGTTTTCTGAATACAGAAAAAAGATACGCCGGCGCATCTAAGAAGTTACGCGGCTTATCTAGAGATAAGCCGCGTAACTTCTTACTGAATCTGGCCCATAGTGTATATTTAAGCATGTAACCAGTATTGTCCTAATGCAAACCTTTATCACCCTTTTTCTAGACCAGGGGTGCCCAACCTTTTGAAGAGCGGGGGCCACTTAAGCGACTTGGTAACCGGTCGTTGGCCACAATGAGCAGGGCAGATGGCAGGTCCATGTCTGCTCTGTATATGCACTATATAGCCCACTATACCCGGATTGGAGGTAGGACACAAGTCGGTTTACATCTGCCACTCCTTAGAGGTAAATGGAGGGTCCAATTGGGTCAGACTGACCGTGTGAAAGGAGCTCAAGGCTGCTTTCACACTGATGCACTGCAGTTTACCCGCACCGCTGGTGCAACGCAGTATACCGTTTGGCTTTCCTGCACTTTGCAATAGACTTCTATTATATTCTGCAGGTTTTGTGCACTTTCAGAAAGCTCAACAAACTTGCAGGTAATAACAGAAGTCTATGGCTCAGTGCAGGTAACCCACAGGTGTGTTGCTCTGCATCTGCGGATCAGTTTGAAAGCAGCCCAGTAACCACTGCAGAACAGATATGCACATATATACACTGTGATTTTAGTAATAAAACTGACCTTTAATAACAGTATTCTATTCTCATCTCAAAGCAGGAGGTCGCCGGCCACATTCGAGGGCTCCGCGGGCCACATCTTGCCCCCGAGCCACTGGTTGGGCACCCCTGTTCTAGACCATAGTCTCTCATCTATCATCTTGCTTACTGATCCTCTTTTCTTCTCTGAACCTCAGCAACTGGTTAATCACGTGTCCGTATCACTGCAAATCTCTGTTTATATCAATCATTCTTCTCATATTTCCTCATACTTTTCACATCTCATTCTCTTCTCTTCACGTTCTACCTCACACATGCTCTTCATTGTCACATGCACTTTCTACTCACTTTTCCTTTCTCATACCCATCATTTATACTTTACAATTGGTTTATTCAACCTGCCCACATACTCATATCATTCCTCTTCTAAAAAATATTACAGTTTTTCTCTATTGGTTTGGCTCATTTCTTGAAACAGAAATGACATTCTCAAAACAACATAGACAAATCTCCAAACCACTTGGCAATTGTTCACAACTGAATAGCATTTCTCATTCATTTCATCAAATTGCAAATGTCCCAGTACATGTCTCAATGTCTCAGTACATTTCTCAAATGATTTAGTACAAGTAACTTACATTTAGCACAATTTCCAATTGAATAGATCATGTTGATCCAAACTGATTGTCATTTCTCAGTCTAAATGGTCGTTCTCTCCAAAACGTGTCAGCGTCATTTCATTGTTTAAGTCATCACATGCACAATAGTCTGTTCAATTGTCAAAATTATTCAGGAACACAATACCATGAATACCATATATGAATCTCTTGGAACATTTGATAAAATCATTACAGCAATTGACAGTCAGGTACAACTAGAACTTGAACGAAGGAGGAGTTGGTCTCAGATGACCAATTAAACAGTAAGTTTAGTTACCTGACAGGTACTGTCCATTACTGTATTGTGAATGCTGCCAAACATGTATATATAGAGATTGACCATGCAGGACCAGTACAATGTCTGAACATGGAGGCACCTGGCCAAGTAGATGAACACGGGCAACTGCCTGCCCGAGGAAGAGGAAGAGGAAGAGGAGGAGGAGTAAGGGTGCGTGATGGTGGAATAGGGGGAAGAAGCTGAGGAGCACAAAGCCACCATGCTGTCCCTAATGAAATTTGGGCGACAATTATAGACCATGTCATCAACCATGGCCTCACAATCAATGATGGAATTATATAATGTATAGGACAGGACACTGTGCATAGAGCAACAAATATGTTTATTTACTCATTTGCGTATTCATTTAGTGTGTGTGTGTGTGTGTGTGTGTGTGATAGGCCTACAGTATTACAGTATCTTACTTCAGTGGGATGTTACGTATGATACTAACCATGACAAGAAAAAAATTGTAGAAAATAAACTATGGAATAGTATGGAATAGTTTATGTTCTACAATATTGATGATACAGTTTACAGTAGTATTCCAGTATTACATTACAGTTTTTCTCTATTGGTTTGGCTCATTTCTTGAAACAGAAATGACATTCTCAAAACAACATGGACAAATCTCCAAACCACTTCGCAATTGTTCACAACTGAATGGCATTTCTCATTCATTTAATCAAATTGCAAATGTCTCAGTACATGTCTCAATGTCTCAGTACATTTCTCAAATGATTTAGTACAAGTAACCTACATTTAGCACAATTTCCAATTGAATAGATCATGTTGATCCAAACTGATTGTCATTTCTCAGTCTAATTGGTCGTTCTCTCCAAAACGTGTCAGCGTCATTTCATTGTTTAAGTCATCACATGCACAATAGTCTGTTCAATTGTCAAAAAATTCAGGAACACAATACCATGAATACCATATATGAATCTCTTGGAACATTTGATAAAATCATTACAGCAATTGACAGTCAGGTACAACTAGAACTTGAACGAAGGAGGAGTTGGTCTCAGATGACCAATCAAACAGTATGTTTAGTTACCTGACAGGTACTGTCCATTACTGTATTGTGAATGCTGCAAAACATGTATATATAGAGATTGACCATGCAGGACCAGTACAATGTCTGAACATGGAGGCACCTGGCCAAGTAGATGAACACGGGCAACTGCCTGCCCAAGGAAGAGGAAGAGGAAGAGGAGGAGGAGTAAGGGTGCGTGATGGTGGAATAGGGGGAAGAAGCTGAGGAGCACGAAGACACCATGCTGTCCCTAATGAAATTTGGGCGACAATTATAGACCATGTCATCAACCATGCCCTCACAATCAATGATGGAATTATATAATGTATAGGACAGGACACTGTGCATAGAGCAACAAATATGTTTATTTACTCATTTGCGTATTCATTTAGTGTGTGTGTGTGTGTGTGATAGGCCTACAGTATTACAGTATCTTACTTCAGTGGGATGTTACGTATGATACTAACCATGACAAGAAAAATATTGTAGAAAATAAACTATGGAATAGTATGGAATAGTTTATTTTCTACAATATTGATAATACAGTTTACAGTAGTATTCCAGTATTACAGTAAAAACTGCAGCTTACTGTATGATGCAATTATCATTCTAATCCTTATTTTGAAGAATATAACCTACAATACAGTAAGTAAAAGGGTCAAAGAGCTGCAGTTACAGTAGTGCCTCCCATGGAAATCTATCTAATAATGTTACTGTAACATTTCAGTAATTTCATAATTTTTCCCCTCCCCTTTCTGTGAAATACCCCCTGTAGTACCTCTGCATAGGGTACATGTACCCCAGGTTTGGATCCACTGGAATACTGGCCAGTAGTATATTGAACTTGTGCAGAACATAGAACATTCCTATGTAGCTGTCTGTAACTGTATTGTATGGGGCTGAGGCTGGCTTCAACCTGGCCAAGGGTCGAAGACGTGGCCGTAATTTTATTGGTCACTGGGCCATGGTGGATGTCCCAGGCCAGCGAGGGGGCAATATAACTATGTGTGCTGCCATTTCTGAGAATGGTGTGGCCACTCACATGCCCAGTCTTGACCCATACAAAACACAGAAGCTCCTCATCTTCTTGGACCACTTTCATTTGGATTTGATCCCAGAAAATGAGAGAGGTCTCATAGGGCCTCACCTACCACAATATAGAATTGTATGGGACAATGTGAATTTCCACTGTGGCCCGCTTATCAGGGCCTGGTTCACTGCTCATCCAAGGATGGATATTGTGTTCCTACCACCTTACTCTACTTTCCTCAATCCTATTGAGGAGTTTTTCTGCGCTTGGAGGTGGAGAGTGTATGAGCATCAGGCTCAAGATCAGAGGTCCCTGCTCCATGCAATAGACGCTGCCTGTGAGAATATTACAGGAGATCAGTGTAGGCGATGGTTGCGACATCTCCCTTGTTTCTTCCCTCAATGCATCGCAAGGGAGGATATACGCTGCAATGTTGATGGGAATCTGTGGCCAGACAGTCAGCAGCGTGTGGATGGACAGGAGGGTGAGGACAGTACCCAGGAGAGGGAGGGTGAGGACAGCGACCAGTGAAGAGATGTTAGGGATCTTTCACACGGGTGGCCTGTTCAGGTCCAACTGCCAGTTTTTTAGGCGGACGTGAATGGGCACTCTGTGCTCCTCTATGGAGCTGCGGATGTCAGGGGTGACATGCCCACTGACATCCGACCCGCTCCGGTCCGCCAAAGTGTGACGGAGGAAAAACCTACTTTTCCATCCGTCTGGCGGATTGGATTGGGTGAACACGGACAGACGGTCCGTGTTCATCCGATCCCCCCATAGGAGAGAGCGGATAGCTGGCAGGGCAGTCCCTGTACAGTGTGCGAGGACCTCCCTGTCATCCGCCGGCTTAGCGGGGATCAATGGAGCGATCCCCGCTGAGCAAGTGGAGGTTCACGGGGTGGATCATTACTGATCCGCCCCGTGTGAAAGGGGCCTTACAGTAGTTGTGAAACTCGAGCTTTATTTACAGCATTGTAGGCTAAATTTACAGTAAGGCCTCTTTCACACAGTGCCGACCGTTTTTCGGTCCGCTCCGTGTGTATCCGTCGGCTCAACGGGGGGTCCTGCTCAGCTGTCGGTGGACAGGGCGGTCTCCGCACACTGTGCAGGGACCGCCCTGTCTCTCCTCCGCTATCCCCTATGGGGAATCGGATAAAAACGGACCGTCTGTCCGTTTGCATCCGATCCGATCCACCGGACGGAAGAAAAATAGGGTTTTCTTCCGTCCGCAAAACGGATCCAGACGGACGCGGATCTTAGGCGGACGTTAGCGGATGCATCATCCGCTAACGGATCCGCTCCCATAGGGCCCCATTCTAAGTCCGTTTACGGACCGTTCGTCCGCACGTGTGAAAGGGCCCTAATTGTCCTTGTTTTTTGTTTGTGTGTTTATATTTCCATATATTATGCTGTATACGTTTTCTTTTTAGTCTCATGTATGGAAGTTACTTTGTGTGTGAATGATAATGGTTACAATACTGTAAAGTAATTTTTCCTTGGCAGTATGAGTGCAATGTGTGATGTCAAACCTTGGAGGCTACTCTTACCCTAAAAACTTTTCTTATTTTTCAGTTTTATACACAATTGTATTCAGTTAGCTAGACAAAAACTGTACAGTAACTGTTGTCAATGAAGGACTGGGCTAAGACTGAAAGGTGGACATGAGGGATATTTCAATGGTCCTCTGCCATAGAGATAAAACATCTAAACATTTTGACTTGCGGTGCTTACACAATGCCAAAGGGATGAAGCATTTTGGGGGCACTGACTATTTGAATGAAAAAGAAATTTAGTTTTGACACATGAGTGAAGTGTTTTGGGAAAGATATGAACTTTTGAAGGTGAACCATGGTGTTGTGCCGAACCATCCAGGTTATTTTGGCAAAAGCACCAAAAGAGCTGAGAATGTCTGGTCTGGTCTGTTTCAAGAAATGAGCCAAAGCAATTGAGAAGAATCTTTGCCATTTTGGAGGCACTGACTCTTTATATGGGAAAGGAATATGGTTTTGAAGCAAGAGTGAACAGTTTTGGGAGAGATATGAGCTTTTGCAAGTGAATTATAATGTTGTGCTGAACTGCAAGACTGTTTTGCCAAATGATCTAAGGCCTCGTACACACGAGGGGATATGTCCGCTGAAAACGGTCCGATGGACCGTTTCAGCAGACATCTCCGCTCGTGTGTATGGGCTAGCGGACAGATTTCTCCACCCTACAGATTTCAAAGCAAGCTTTGAAATCTATCCGGTGGGAATTTGTCCGCCCGACATGTCTGCTGGTTAGTACACTTACCAGCAGACATGTCGTCCCGCACCGCCGCCGCGCCGCTGCCGAATGTATTTGGCGCATGCGCGGAAGTGTTTTACTTCCTGGTGCGGTGACGTAGCGGTGATGTGGCGGCGTCAACGTCACCGCCGCGTCACCACCACATCACCGCGCCGTCCGGCGGCGGGGAATTTGATCCGATGGTGTGTACACGCCATCGGATCAAACTCCCGATCGGACATATCCGATGGAAATGGTCCGCGGACCGTTTTCATCGGATAAGTCCGATGGTGTGTACGAGGCCTTAGAGTTTTAAGAATGTCATTTCGGTTTCAAGAAATGAGCCAAAACAATAGAGAAAAACTGTAAAAACTGCAGCTTACTGTATGATGCAATTATCATTATAATCCTTATTTTAAGGAATATAACCTACAATACAGTAAGTAAAAGGGTCAAAGAGCTGCAATTACAGTAGTGCCTCCCATGTACATCTATCTAATAATGTTACTGTAACATTTCAGTAATTTCATAATTTTTCCCCTCCCCTTTCTGTCAAATACCCCCTGTAGTACCTCTGCATAGGGGACATGTACCCCAGGTTTGGATCCACTGGAATACTGGCCAGTAGTATATTGAACTTGTGCAGAACATAGAACATTCCTATGTAGCTGTCTGTAACTGTATTGTATGGGGATGAGGCTGGCTTCAACCTGGCCAAGGGCCAAAGATGTGGCCGTAATTTTATTGGCCACTGGGCCACGGTGGATGTCCCAGGCCAGCGAGGGGGCAATATAACTATGTGTGCTGCCATTTCTGAGAATGGTGTGGCCACTCACATGCCCAGTCTTGGCCCATACAAAACACAGAAGCTCCTCATCTTCTTGGACCACTTTCATTTGGATTTGATCCCAGAAAATGAGAGAGGTCTCATAGGGCCTCACCTACCACAATATATAATTGTATGGGACAATGTGAATTTCCACTGTGGCCCGCTTATCAGGGCCTGGTTCACTGCTCATCCAAGGATGGATATTGTGTTCCTACCACCTTACTCTACTTTCCTCCATACCATTGAGGAGTTTTTTTGCGCTTGGAGGTGGAGAGTGTATGAGCATCAGGCTCAAGATCAGAGGTCCCTGCTCCATGCAATAGACGCTGCCTGTGAGAATATTACAGGAGATCAGTGTAGGCTATGGTTGCGACATCTCCCTCGTTTCTTCCCTCGTTTCATCACAAGGGAGGATATACACTGCAATGTTGATGGGAATCTGTGGCCAGACAGTCAGCAGCGTGTGGATGGGCAGGAGGGTGAGGGCAGTACCCAGGAGAGGGAGGGTGAGGACAGCGACCAGTGAAGAGATGTTAGGGCTCTTTCACACGGGTGGCCTGTTCAGGTCCGCCTGACAGTTTTTAGGTGGACCTGAATGGGCGCTCTGTGCTCCTCTATGGAGTCGCGGATGTCAGGGGTGACATGCCCGCTGACGTCCGACCCGCTCCGATCCGCCAAAGTGTGACGAAGGAAAAACCTACTTTTCCATCCGTCTGGCGGATTGGATTGGGTGAACCGATCCCCCCATAGGAGAGAGCGGATAGCTGGCAGGGCAGTCCCTGTACAGTGTGCGAGGACCTCCCTGTCATCCGCCGGCTTAGCGGGGATCAATGGAGTGATCCCCACTAAGCAAGTGGAGGTTCACGGGGCGGATCATTACTGATCCGCCCCGTGTGAAAGGGGCCTTACAGTAGTTGTGAAACTCGAGCTTTATTTACAGCATTGTAGGCTAAATTTACAGTAATTGTCCTTGTTTTTTGTTTGTGTGTTTATATTTCCATATATTATGCTGTATACGTTTTCTTTTTAGTCTCATGTATGGAAGTTACTTTGTGTGTGAATGATAATGGTTACAATACTGTAAAGTAATTTTTCCTTGGCAGTATGAGTGCAATGTGTGATGTCATACCTTGGAGGCGGCTCTTACCCTAAAATCTTTTCTTTTTTTTCAGTTTTATACACAATTGTATTCAGTTAGCTAGACAAAAACTGTCCAGTAACCATTGTCAATGAAGGACGGGGCTAAGAAGACTGAAAGGTGGACATGAGGGATATTTCAATGCTCCTCTGCCATAGAGATAAAACATCTAAACATTTTGACTTGCAGTGCTTACACAATGCTAAAGGGACGAAGCATTTTGGGGGCACTGACTATTTGAATGAGAAAGAAATTTAGTTTTGACACATGAGTGAAGTGTTTTGGGAAAGATATGAACTTTTGAAGGTGAACCATGGTGTTGTGCCAAATCATCCAGGTTATTTTGGCAAAAGCACCAAGAGAGCTGAGAATGTCTGTCTGCTCTGTTTCAAGAAATGAGCCAAAGCAATTGAGAAGAATCTTTGCCATTTTGGAGGCACTGACTCTTTATATGGGAAAGGAATAGGGTTTTGAAGCAAGAGTGAACAGTTTTGGGAAAGATATGAGCTTTTGCAAGTGAATTATAGTGTTGTGCTGAACTGTAAGACTGTTTTGCCAAATGATCTTAGAGTTTTAAGAATGTCATTTCGGTTTCAAGAAATGAGCCAAAACAATAGAGAAAAACTGTAATGATAATACAGACAAAATTATTTAATTTAATATTATTGGTATAATAATATGATCCTATATATTCTCAGTGGTCGTCAGCAAGTGAGTGACCATACAAAACCTAGTCATACTGTTACAGACAGGGCTACTTATGGCACAATGACAAATGGAGGGGGGGGGGGAATAACAAGATTATGTCGCACCTTCTGAATTGGCCAGCACACTGAAAAATTATTACAAGAACCCAAAATTCCCCAATCCGAACACAGGAAACAACTGCAAACAGCACACACACTGGCATTAACCTGCAGGCAATCATATTGGCTGTCTTATTCTCTGCCAGCTACCTGTCACATTTACAGAGAACACAAGAGCATACACATAAGATGCAATCTCACACAGATTTGTTTACAAATTTACAAATTTACAACCAAGCTCATGCATCCCCCTAATTTAAATATGACCCACCCCTTTCTATCAAGACCACACCCCTTGCTGTTTAAGACCCACCCTGACATTTTCGAGCGCGGGCTGAGGGCCTGGAGGGGGGAGGGCAATGAATTTCGGTAATTTGCATAGATTTCCTCTCACTTCCTGTTTGGCTATGGGACAGGAAGTGAAGGGAAATCTCTGCAATGGGACAGGGATGGTAAAAAATAAACTTACAAGGGCTATAACCCTCCCTTACTCTATCCCTTACTCTATCCAAAATTTAAAAAAAAATTGATAATTTGATGGAGAGGACTAAGAAGATATAAGAAGATATAACCATGCCAATGGTGCAACAGCAAACATATAGCACAAAGAAGAAGGTTTGTGGTCCAGGATGATAGAACAGTCAAAATTAGAAAGTAGCGCCCCCCTCACAGTTGCGAAATGCCAGCCGCCCGCATGCCAGAAGCAGTGCGACCGCTTTATGGGGTCGCTAGACTAATTTGCTTCTCACCCCAGTTCGCCCCATAAGACTGGCACTACACTAACAGTGTAGCGCAAGCCGACGGGAACTCTTTCCATGCTGCCCCCTGCAAAGTGCTGCCCTAGGCCTGGGCCTTGTTGGCCCAGGCCGGGATACAGTGTTGCTGGTAACACACATTTCTAGTACACAAAAGGCCAACCTTTTTACATCAATCTTAGTTTTATTGGAAAATTATTGTACAAATAGACAAATATACATACATTAATGGCATAATCATATCATCAAATATCTTACAAATATATTATACAAACTAGGGTTGTCCCGATACCGATACCAGTATCGGTATCGGGACCGATACCGAGTATTTGCGGGAGTACTTGTACTCCCGCAAATACAACCGATACCTAAATAGAATACTTCGCCCCCCCCCGCCGCTGCCGCCACCACCGCCGCATACTGAAAATCCGCCACCGCTGCATACCACCGCGTTAATCCCCCTGCATTACAGCGTGCATTACAAGCTTTCGTTTGAATACTTGAAATGCCCGCCGTGCCAGGTATAGACACTCCCCTTCTCGGGATTGGATGGATCTGTCCAATCCCGAACAAGGGGGAGTATCTATGCATGGATCCGTGCATAGACACTCCCCCTTGCTCGGGATTGGATGGATCCGTCCAATCCCGAGAAGGGGAGTGTCTATACATGGCGCGGCAGGCATTACAAGTATTCCAACGAAAGCTTGTAATGCGCGCTGTAATGCAGGGGGATTAACGCGGCGGTATGCGGCGGCATCATATCTACTACAGGTATAGGGGACATACATGGCTGCAATATGTGGGGGACATACATGGCTGCAATATGTGGGGGACATACATGGCTGCAATATGGGGGACATACATGGCTGCAATATGTGGGGGACATACATGGCTGCAATATGTGGGGGACATACATGGCTGCAATATGGGGGACATAGATGGCAGCAATATTTGGGGGACATACATGGCTGCAATATGTGGGGGACATGCATGCATCTGCTGCATCTGTGGGGGATGGCTGCATGGCTGCATCTGTGGGGGGGACATGGCTGCATATGTGGGGGGGAACATGGCTGCAATATATGTGGGGGGGACATGGCTGCAATATATGTGGGGGGGAATGGCTGCAATATGTTGGGGGACATGGCTGCAATATGTGGGGGACATGGCTGCATTTGGGGACACATTTAAAAAAAGTATCGGTATTCGGTATCGGCGACTACTTGAAAAAAAGTATCGGTACTTGTACTCGGTCCTCAAAAAGAGGTATCGGGACAACCCTAATACAAACTAACATAACCAAAAAAAAAGACAAAAAAGGAGGGAAGGGGTGGCAACACATAGATATCATAAAATTTTTATATGGGCCTGGAAAAATGGATAAAAGGGTAATTTGAGGTGTATTGGGGACTAGCTCCCCTGTAACTGTAGTATGCAACTGCATGATCCTCTCCCAAAAATTATGAATTTTGGCGCATTCCCACAATATGTGTATCAGCGAGCCCTTGGCAGAATGACACTGCCAACATATGTCAGATGCGTCTGGGTATATACGCTGCAGGGATGTTGGACATCGATATCAACAAGAAACAAGCTTATAGCAATGTGTGAGGGTAAATGACTTCTCCCACTCTTCTGCTCCAATTTGAACATTAAGATCATGTGCCCATTTAATTGCAAATTCTGGGAACTTAGGATGTTTTTTTACAATAACAATCTTACATATTACTGATAGGACATGTTTTGGTTTAGTACTTTGCAGCAAAATGAACTCAAACTAAAATTAGATCTAAATAGATCTCTATTAAAAAGAAATGTTTAAAGTGATTGTAAAGGACCGGATAAAAAAAAAAAAAAATAGCAAACATGTTATATTTACCTCCACTGTGCAACCTGTTAAGCACAGAGAGGCCCCGAACACTGACTTCTGGGGTCCCCCGGAGGCTCTCGTGGCTCCTCCTCACTTCAGATAACTCCCTAGGAGAATCCATGCATATGATGCATTAAGGTGAAAAAACAGGAAGATTTACAGCCCCTTTAATATATTTAGTATCAGTGTGACATATGGATTGATTATGCAATGTGATTATTTATTTAATGATTTACATGATTCATTGTACATTTATGTAGTCCATTGTAGATGTATTCAAGTTTGACCAACTCACTGATATATATATATATATATATATACACACACAGTCGTGCTCAAAAGTTTGCATACCCTGACAGAAATTGTAAGGCCGCGTACACACAACGAGACATGTCCGCTAAAACTGGTCCGCAGACCAGTTTCTGCGGACATGTTCAATCGTGTGTATGGCCTAGCGGACAGATTTCCAGCGAACAAAAGTTTCTAAACATGCTTAGAAACGTGTCCGCTGGAAACCTGTCCGTTGGACATGTCCGATGGTTAGTACGCCCAACAATCGGACCGAAATCCTGCGCATGCGTCAAATTGATTCGACGCATGCGTGGGAGCATTGAACTTCCTTGTTTGCGCACGTCGGTGTCTTCTACGTCACTGCGTTCTCTGTCCGCAGGGATTTTGGTCTGATGGTGTGTACACACATCAGACATGTCCGATGAAAACGGTCCGTCGGACCTGTTTCATCGGACATGTCTCCTCGTGTGTACGCGGCCTTAAATTTTCACACTAATATTGAAAATATGACTGAGCATGCCAACAAAACTGTATTTTATTTAATCACAAGAAGCCATTTATTAGCACATCGTTTTTTGGATCCTTTTTAAATCATAATGATAACAGAAATCACCCAAATGACCCTGATAAAAAGTTTACATACCCTGGAATGTTTGGCCTTGGTACAGACACAGAAGGTAGCACACACAGGTTAAAATGGCAATTAAAGGTTAACTACTTGCCAACCAGCCATCACAGTTTTACTGCGGCAGCATGGCTCAGCTGGACGAAACAATGTTATGTTA
Organism: Rana kukunoris; assembly: GCA_029574335.1. Taxonomy (NCBI): domain Eukaryota; kingdom Metazoa; phylum Chordata; class Amphibia; order Anura; family Ranidae; genus Rana; species Rana kukunoris. The sequence continues at coordinate 175,509,146 of CM056053.1, read as the reverse complement.
CGTCACTTCTCCCTGTGGCCACTAGGGGAGTCTTGGGGGTCTTATTCAAATTGGGGCTTGTGTACAAATACATTAATACTAGGAACGTACCTCCCCCTACAATATATGTGGTATTTTTGGGGGGAATACATGATCCTGTACTGTTAATTTCCACAGTTCTAAATGGCTGTTTGGGGGTCCTATTCAAATTGAATCTTGACAGAAATAAATAAAATCTGTGAACGTACTCACTACAATATATGTTTGTTTTATGTGAATAAAGATTATTTGTAATATTGATTTCCACAGTTAACATACTCACTACAGTATTTTGGATGCTTTTTTTCCTGAAAATAAATGATACTGTAATGTTGATTTCTATAGTTAAAGAGGGTGTAAACCTCAGACTTGAAAAATGAACAAAGCACATACTTCTATACTGTGTACTTGTCTCTATTCAAAGCACAAACATGTTGTTAAGAGGGCAGTCAGGGATGCTATTAAAATTGGGGCTTAATCACAAATAAATTATTACTAGGAACAATAATAAATTATTTTGTAATGTTAATTTCAACAGTTAAAAATGGCTGTTGTGTTACTATGCAAATTGTGGCTTAAGCACAAATAAATTAATGCTAGCACTGCACTATCTACAATACAGTATGTGGTGTTTTCTTCTGGGAATATATTACTGGATGTGCTATTCAAAATGGGAACTTGACTGCAAATAAATGAAATCTGGAAATGTACTCATTACAATACTAGGAGTGTTTTTTTCTGGGCATAAATAAAATTTTAATGTTCATTTCAAGTTAAAAATTGCTGTTTGGGGTCCTATTTAAAATGGAACTTTAGCCTAAGGAAAATAAATTGACAGGCAGGCAAGATTTTTAATGCAGAAGAGACATACATTCTTTTCTACATTAAATCTACTTACCTGCCTGTCCACCCTTGTACAGTGAGCCACGCTCATTGTAAAAGTTCGGTAAATAAATTATACAGTAATGTTGATTAAATTATTAAGATAGAATTTAATATAGGACCCACAATCTAGGTTATGGATTTATAACATATTTTTTGATTGTCACTGATTCATCCAGTGGACTGGATACCTCCAGAGCTATAGGAAATCAATGCCGAAACAAAAAAAATGATGTGAAGAGGTCTCCAAAAGGATAGCAATTAAGAAGATTAACTACGGTATATCAAAAAATAGAAAAAAAAAACTTTATTGAAAAGTCTGTGATAAGGTTATTCCACTAGTGGTGAAATTCCATCATACTAGTGGAGTCAACCCCCCAATGTATCCTATTAAAACACTATTATAAAACATTGACAACGTTGTCACACTGTGGCGCCAACCTCAGGGCCCCATACACACACTCATGTGTAACCAACTAGGAGAGACTGGAACTGTTTGGACGATTTAAACAATTGTATAATCTGCACATATTTCCAGAACAGGACTTTTGCAGTGGTTATGCAGGCAATTTCAAGTGGACAAGTATGTAAATCACTCAGGATGATATAGGACTATGATCGGGAATCCTAGACCGGTTATGCTGATTGCATATGTCAGCGTGTAGCAAGCTTGACTGAGGAGTAGGGCAAGATAAGGGGATATTGCCCAAAGGCTTTCACCACCCCATGGTTATTGATTGAGATGAAGTAAAGATGATGTATAGACTGTCTTCCTTCATGGACGCTGCAGTCAGCGATTGCTAAATCCTTGGTGTATACTCGTGTTTGTTGCATCGGCTCAGTGTCAAACAACAGCTAGACGCTGGACATCCAGTCGGATGTAGGTATGTTGAGTCAGGAGACCCGTCAATGAGTGTGCCACAAGCTTGTCCAGTCAGTCCATGCGGAAGAGGCGGCTCAAAGTTGCACACACCTGTTGGGACACACGGTGGGGCTGTTGGTGGTCCTTTTCATTTTGGGACTTGTGCACAATTTAATTAATACTAGGAATAAGGTAGGCTTATCATAGGCTAACCTGTAGGCACAAGTGGTGCTATGCCCCATACACACGATCAGATTTCCCGTCGGAATAAACTCCAACAGGTTTTTCAGATGGAATTCCACTCAAGCTGTCTTGCATACACACAGACACACCAAATTCTGACCGTCTAAAACGCGGTGAAGTACAACACTACAACAAGCCTAGAATAATGAAGTTTAATGCTTCTGAGCATGCATCGAATTGTTTTCGAGCATGCATGTTTTTTTTTCTCCATCAGAATTCCATACAGACACACCGAATTTCCGTTGTGGCATACACACGGTCGGAATATCCAGTAAAAAAAATTCGTCTGACTTTTTCCTTCGGAAATTACGACCGTGTGTGCAAGCATTAAAAGGGTTACAACCACTTTAAGCACTTTCACAAGGTTGTATTTGGAACAGTACACACACCAACCAACTGTTAATCAAAACAAATATTAAAGTTTATTTATTTAATTGGACAAAAAAAAAAAACTGTTTTAGAGAGGTGTATGGGGAACGCTGCGACAGCTTCGATCTAAGGTAAGTATTTTTTATAAAGAACTAGTATGCAATGCATATTAGCTCATTATGCCCTTGTGCAGAGAGTCTCAACAATAATTTGTTGTCTTTTTTAATTTAAATACACCCCACTGTTGATTTTGCAATAAGATCTAGCTGGTCTCACTCCCGATAAAAATGTAGTCAAATAAAAATCCTTTAACATTGTGCATGAGGTCACTACAATATGTATGCCATTTTTTTTCTGTGAAATAATACGCTATCATTTTGACTTATTTTTTAAACCTCCTTTGTCTCACTCTCTCAAATCATGTCCTAAAAAAGCTCCTCTGAATCAAGTCTGTACAATATTTTTTTCTTTTTATACTGAAAATGAATGCACTACAATTTAGGGCCCCTTTCACCTGGGCCCTTCCGTTTTGCGGGATCTGCTTGCTCAGCATGGGATCGCTCCGCTGATCCCCCACTGAGCAAGCCAATGACAGGTCAGTCTCAGCTCACTGTGCTGAGACAGACCCAGTCCTGATCTCCTCTATGGGTAAAAATGGACCGGCCATCTGTTTTCATCCGATCCTATCTGATCCGGAACAAGGATGGAAAATAGGACCACCATCCATCTGATTTTTGCAGACTGGATCGAAACAGATAGGGGCGGGAAATGTCATAAGGTTTACCTATAGGTACAGTAAATATCTCCTAAACATGCACCATTTAGGAGATATTTACTTTAACTTTAGCCAGTGACGTCACTGGCGCATGCGCTCTGAATACCTGTGCTATTCCTTTAGAGCTATGCTGTAAATAGGGACTCATTCACACATGCATGGGAGTGACATTATTGCCGGCTTGGTCATTATTATGGCCAATGCCCACAAACCAGAAAGAAGACCAGGTGAAGATGGAAGCACCTTCAGCAGTGACAGCATGCATACTAGCACATTATAGCTTAAAAGCTTGGGGCCCGATTTTTTTTTTCGGGCCCTAGGCATTTACCACCACTTTAAAGTGGTTGTAAACACACATCTCAAAAAAACGAAGACCTGCAAGACAAAGGCATAATGAGCTAGTATGCATAGCATACTAGCTCATTATGTAATACTCACCTGGGATCGAAGCCCCTGCTGTGGTGCCCAACAGAGCACCACCCGGCGACATCTCTCTTTCAGTTACTTCTGGGTATTGTGGCTCTGGCACTGTGATTAACCGGAGCCGCAATGACGTCACTCCCGCGCAAATGCACACGAGAGCCGCCAGTAACGGAACACGCGTTAAAGCAACGGCGTGATTATGTCAGCACATGCAGATACATGAAGGTTTAGGAGATATCCATGGTAGCTACAGGTAAACCTGTAGCAAAAAGCGGATTGTCATGCCGCATACACACGGTCGTTTTTTTTGCGATGAAAAAAAACGACGTGAGAGGCGCGCGCGCGGAGTCTAGCAGGACGGTCATGCCGCACTAGAGCTCCGCTCCATGGAGGAAAAAACCGCGGATAAACGCAGCAAATAGGAACCGCAATTGAACAGAAAACAATATATCTGATCGTGGGAGACACGGGGAACATTCCTCTATAAAAATGGTGCTCGGAGGTACAAGAAACAAGATAAAGCCGAATGTCAGCAGCGGCACTCAGCACACTAAAGGTACCACAAAAAAGGCGCCATTCTCCTCAGCCACCTCAGAGACTCCCACCTCAGGGAAAGATAGGAAAAGCGCAGCCAGACCAATGAAGCCCAATATTTCTTTGGATACCACAGAGTCAGACAGCGAGGATGAAAGCCAATTTAAATCCTCTCAGGCTACTAGTCACAATGCAGAAATCCCCTCAGAACTGCTGACACAATTTGAAAGAATGCTAAAATAAAGCACTGAAACGCACTTCGGACCAAATCACCTCACACCTAACCAAGGAAATAAGAGACCTGGGAAGCCGAACAGAGGTATTAGAAACAAAAATGGAGGAATGAATGAATGAATGAATGAAAACTTGTATAGCGCGGCACATGCGAACTGAATCGCCTCTGGGCGCTTGTTGTTCCTGTCTCCTTTGATATCAAAAGAGATGTGTCTTGACCTTTTTCCTAAATGCTAGGTGGTTCTCCTCCAACCGAATGCTGGTTGGTAAAGCGTTCCATAGTCTTGGACCTTGGATCGCGAATCTTCTTTCTCCTTTGGTCTTGAAGTTGGCTTTCGGAACCTGGAGCAGGTTCTGATTCGTGGATCGCAAAACGCGATTGGGGTTATGCGCCTTTATTATTTCGCATAAATAAAGGGGGGCATTCCCATGGACACATCTATGCGTAAGACAGAGAGCTTTAAAAGCAATTCTGTCTTTAACTGGCAGCCAATGAAGGGCTCGCAGTGAAGGTGAGATGGATTCCCAAGGTTTTTTCCCTGTCACAAGTCTGGCGGCCGTATTCTGAACGACTTGCAGACGAGCGATTTGGTACTTGGGGAGTCCGAGGTAAAGGGCATTTGCATAATCCAGCCTGGAGTTTACAACTGCTCCCACCACGACCGGTAAATCTTCTTTAGGGATGAACGGAGTGAGTCTGCGTAGTAGGCGCAGTAGATGGTGAGATCCGCTGACTACTGACCCTATTTGTGCATCCATTGTCATAAAGGAGTCAAAAATGACTCCTAGGCTTTTGACTTTGGCGCTAGGGGTGATGAGCTTGCCCAAAATAGGCGGGGGGGTCCACGCTGTTGAAAGTTGATTCCTGCGCTTGGCGTGAAACAGGAGAAGTTCTGTTTTCGCTCCATTGAGTTTAAGATAACTCTTTGTCATCCAGTCCTCTATCAAAGAGAGGCATGTCTCTAGATTGAGGTGGTGATCCTGTCTATTGCAGATGCGGAAATACAGTTGCGTATCATCTGCATATGAGTGGTAAAGCAGTTTTTGGCTGCTGATAATCTCAAAAAGAGGACGAAGATAAATGTTAAACAGCACTGGTGACAGGGGCGATCCTTGAGGGACTCCGCATGTTACTGTGCGTTTCTCAGATGTAAACGATCCTAACTTCACGGTTTGCGATCGGTTTTCCAGAAAAGAGGAGAACCAAGATAAATCGCCTTCTGCGACTCTGGCTACTTCAACAAGCCGAGTCAGCAGCAGTTTGTGGTCTACCGTGTCGAAAGCGGCACTTAGGTCCAACAGAACTAGAAGACAGGATTCTCCTTCGTCTGCGGCCTTGAGAACATCGTCCCATACTTTCAGCAATGCTGTTTCCGTCCCGTGTCCGGGACGGAAGCCAGATTGCAATGGGTCAAGTAGCTTGCAGGAACTGGAAATTTATACACAAGAATACCAATTTGAACTGGACACACTCAAAGAGGAAAACTTGGTGCTACAAAATAGATTAGAGGATTACGAGAACCGTGCAAGGAGGTCCAATTTGAGGTTTAGAGGTATCCCGGAATCAATTATAGACCTCCAAGGCACAACATTGGCGATATGCCAGGAATTGTTACCAGGAATTGCAGTAGACCGTCTGGAAATGGACAGAGTCCACAGAGCACTGGCCCCTAAGAAAGCAGAAGGTCCCCCCAGAGACATCATTGCCAAGTTCCATTACTACAAGACTAAGGAACAAATACTAGAAGCAGCCAGAATGAAAAATGACTTGTCATTCCAAGGTCACAGCTATCAAATATTCGCTGATATCTCGCAGCTAACTATATCCACAAGGCGAGCAATGAAGCCTCTTCTAGCAGAACTCCAACAACGACAAATCAAATATCAATGGGGATTCCCCTTTTCCTTAAGGTTCACATACCAAGGATCCAAAATTGTATGTAGAACCTCTGACCAATTGCACCAAGCTTTACTTGATCTCAAAATTATTGAAAACCCAACTACAACAACCACTTCCCGCAGAAGAACTGCATCGAATTCCTCCCACAACAACTCACCTCGCCCTGAGAAGGACAATGGCACACAGCATTCAAACAAGCGAGGGAGATTCGCTCCCCAGACCATGGACCAAGAAGACACGATGGACTGAGCATCTGATGGAACTCCCTCAAACTTTACCTCCTCTTCAACGCGAAAGTTAAATAATGGAAGGACCCCTATATATTCTAAATACAAAAGGACTACATGCCTTTTTTTTTTTTTTTTCTTTTTTCTTTTCTCTTCTTTTTTGACCCCTTTCCCCCCACACCTTTAAAAGAGCAAAATAGAGAATTAGACACACACACATTTCCTAAATAGACTTTCATCCTTACCTCACTCCCTCCTTATTCTTACACCCCCCTCTCCCTCATTTTACCTCACATCTCTCCATCATACTAATCTACACTTCCTCCCATGGCCCACAACCAACACTTCCCTTGTACTGTACAAACCTAGCGCAAATTCTCTCCTTGCAATCACAATTACCAACATTACCTTACTCACGGCTTGAACATCAACTTAAAACAAAACACATCGTTAACAATATCACTATAACTTGTTCAGAGACTCACTATGTCACAACACTACACCTTAAATCCATAAATAACACAAGTAACCAAGTTCTGACAAGACAGCTGTTTCTGCCAGATGTCTAGCACAAGAAGAGATCACCACTTTATCCCCACCTGTTTCCTCCCTCACCTCTAAAGCTTACTCCCCACCCAGCAAGAACCAAATTATACCCTGTTCATTTATTATTATAGCCATTTATAGTAAAACTGACACCTGAATAGGTGTTTCTACTGTGCACTCAACAAGCGGTACTCCAGTTCATGGAAAATACACGTGCCTCTCTAAAATCTCCTCAGGTCCCCATAGTATTATGTGGAGACTTGACGAGACCCCCTTTCCCCTTGTTGGGAGACAAATTCTCCCACCACGGGCAAACACTATGTACATAATGTTGATTAAATTCTTGTTAACTTGCTTTGTATTTCATCTTTCATTTTTCTTTTTTAAGGTTAATTGTTTTGGACCCTCCCTTCCCTCATCCCTCCTTATATCTGCACGGAGCAAATCGGACAACTACTCTACCAAGAATGACGGTAAGATTGCTAGATTGATTGAGCTGCCATGGCCCCGTTAAACTTATTGACCCTTAATGTGCAGGGTCTCAACGTCCCCCAAAAACGTACAAAGGCATTTAGATCCTTCCAGGCCAAAAAGGCCCATATTGTTTGTTTACAGGAAACTCACTTCACTCCCGACACAACCCCTAAATTCTATAATGCCTCTTACCCTCAAGTTTATACTGCATCGGCTTCCACCAAGAAAAGAGGAACTTTGATAGCCTTTCACCGAACTACTCCTTTTACATTAAAATCTGAAATCAAAGACCCAGAGGGTAGATACCTTATCCTAACAGGCTATATTATGGACTCTGCGATTACAGTAGTCTCATACTACGCTCCCAATACCAACTCCTTACCTTTTCTATCCCACCTATTCCAAACAGTCAATACGCATAAAATGGGCTCTCTCCTGTTATGTGGAGATTCGAACCAGGTCCTCCTCCCATTCTTAGATAAATCCCCATATACGCCACCAAAATACCAATCTAAATGGACTCTCCCAGGCCTCCTATCCAAATATAACCTTGTGGACTCTTGGAGAGAATATAACCCCACAAAGCGAAACTACACTCACTTCTCAAACCCCCGCCAATCATTCAGTCGCATCGACCACATATTAGTGACAATTGGAATGACCCCAGAAATTCTAAATTCAAGTATCATTCCCATTCCCTGGTCTGATCATAACGCAGTACTCACTACCATAGCATCTGCGATCCCAAAAAATCATGATCCTACTTGGTACCTCCCAGAAACTCTACTCAAACACCCCGCCCTTTGCCTACCCATCGAGCAAGCTTTGAAAGAATACCTAGAACTTAACACGAGTCCAGAAATATCACCACTCACATTATGGGAAGCACACAAGCCAGTTTTAAGGGGAACATTTCAGCGAGAATTGGGAATCCTCAAAAAAAACCGAAGACATTTAGCGAAGCAACTTGAAACTGAATACAACTCAGCCTTTCTGGCCTTGCAAGACAACTACACCCCCACTAACAAAAAACGCTTAGATAAGGCACGCTTAGAATATGACTTATTCCTCACAGAATCAGCTGACAAAACACTTAACAGGTCAAAACACACTTTTTACAAAAATGCGAATAAGCCAGGGACATATCTAGCTAGATCATTAAACTCACTAAATAGAACGTTTAAACCCATAAAACTAAAGATAGCGAACAACGTTGTTTCTAGCAACCCTCTCAAAATTGTAAGAAAATTTAGTTCACACCTAAAAGCACTATACTCTGAAACAGGCACATTTAATGAAGCGGAAGCAAACTCTTTCTTTTCTCAAATCCAGTTGCCAAAGATGAATCATTTACAAAAATCGCAACTGGAAGAACTTATCACACAAGAAGACGTGTCCATGGCCATTAAAGATCTTAAATTAAACAAAAGACCAGGACCAGACGGGTTCTCTACACGATATTATAAAACTTTTACAGAACTAATCTCACCAAGACTGGCAGACGCATTTAATGACCTGTTGAAGCAAAAGACCTTCAGACCCGAATCACTACTAGCTACGATATGCATGATTCCTAAACCGCATACGGACAACACCCTCTGTACCAACTACCGTCCAATTTCTATGATAAACACAGATATAAAATTACTAGGTAAAATTTTGGCTACCCGTCTCAACAAACACATAGGCAAAATGATACATCGAGACCAAGTAGGTTTTATACCCTCCAGACAAGCGGGCGATAACATACGAAGAGCCTGCTTGCTAGCACATATTGCAAGAAAAAGGGGCATCCCTGCTTGTTTTCTGTCTCTGGATATTAAGCAGGCCTTTGATTCAGTCTCCTGGTCGTACTTAAATTATACGCTCCAAAACTGGGGATTCGGCCCAAACTATATCAAATGGATAATGGAACTATATAATAACCCAAGAGCTTATGTTAAGTACGCGGGATATAAATCAGACACCTTTAATATCAAAAGAGGCACACGACAGGGATGCCCATTGTCCCCATTATTGTTCGCCCTACTCATCGAACCATTAGCAATAAAGATTAGATCAGATCCCACTATACTAGGCATAGAACTAGGCGGCCTTAAGCACAAAGTATGTCTATTCGCAGATGACATTCTCCTATTTTTAGCATCCCCTCAAGTGTCAGGCCCAAACCTTATCCCAATACTGAACCACTTCGCAACTTTTTCAGGACTCAAGATCAACCCTAAAAAATGTCTAGCCCTGAACATATCACTTTCGAAACTAGAACTGACAGCAGCCAAAACAGGCCTTCCGTTCGAATGGCCAGAAAAAAGTATCCCATATCTAGGAACACACCTAACCGCAGCCACTTCTGATCTTTTTTCACATAACTATCCAACTCTCTTAAAACAAATCACAAACATTTTAACTGCATGGACCCATCTCCCATTGTCCTGGCTTGGAAGAATAAGCGCAGTGAAAATGACGATTCTCCCGAAATTACTATATCTCTTTAGGGTACTTCCTATCCCAGTACCTGCATACTTTTTGAGAATCATCCAGAGAAGAGTCTCATCTTTCATTTGGGGTTCTTCCAAGCCAAGGATAAAGCAACAGACTTTGCATCTCCCCAAAACACATGGTGGGCTAGGACTCCCAAACTTTGCACATTACTATAGAACGGCACAAATAGCTACTCTCACTAAATACCATGCGAACCAAGAATCACCTCTCTGGGTCTCGATAGAAACAACGGAATGTGACCCCATTCCACCAACCAACCTATTATGGATACCCCCCAAATCACGCAAAAACATAGATAACCCCATAATTAAGCACTCACTCTCCCTTTGGGACAGATTCAAGTCAAAATACCACTTACAATCCCCTCACATCCCAATGCTATCTTTTTATAAAAACCCGGCATTCTATCCAGCTTGGATTGCTCCCAAAACATTTAAAGAATGGATAGACAGGGATTGCATACACCTGTACAAATTTTTGGAACTATCGAACTTCCTGCCCTTCCCGTCAATTTGCAAAAAATACGGTATCCCTCACTCAGAACTCTTTAGATACCTCCAAATAAAAAACTTCTTCGAACCACACTTGAATCATACCCCGCCACTCGCCCAGCTGTCCCCCTTCGAAAGAATATGCAGAAAAGACCCACATGCTAAGGGCACGATATCTACTCTATATCAACATTTGCTAATCCACAACACAACAGGACCACCATATGTTCGGAAATGGGAGGAGGACCTGGGACTTGAATTAGAGACCTCGGACTGGAACCAGATATGGCGTAACACGAAAGCTGCCTCCCCAAACATAATAGCATTGGAAACCAATTATAAAGTACTTACCAGATGGTACCTGGTACCGGCCAGGATAGCAAAATACGCTCCAAATTATACAGGGCAATGCTTCAGGGGATGCTCAGCTATAGGTACGTTTTACCATATCTGGTGGTCATGTCCTAAAGCGCAAACGTTCTGGGCAAAGATCTTCAACATAACTAATGCGTTGACTGGGAAAACTAACCCTCCGAATCCTAAAACAGCCTTACTGAATCTGAAGCCCGAGTATCTAACAAACATACAATTCAAATTACTAATGCAACTCTTTACGGCAGCGAAACAAACCCTGGCTAAAGCCTGGAGAACCCCCAATCTTTCGATGACAGAAGTGAAAAATAGGATGAACGTAGCAATGACGCATGCCAAAATGGAAGCATTAGACACAGACACGATTACTAAATTTGAAAACCTATGGGAGCCGTGGACCTTGTACATTACTCCAAATTCCTTTAATGATAGAGTGTTGTTGCCATGGTAGCTCAATCGGTGTGCATATCTACAGAAACATCTAACCAATGACCGTGGAATCCGACTTGCTCCTGCAGACCCCCCTAACCCACTCCCCCTCCCCCCCACATATCTCCCCCCCCCCTCCCCTGATGGTTACCCTATATGATTTATACTGTACAAATTTTTATTAATAAGATTGACATGTGAACTCAAGACGGAACTTACAAAATCGATATATAAGTAACTGCATTATACTGTCAATCAATACCTTAAATGCAACATCATCTTATATATATATCTTTTTTTTTCTCACCTCTTCTCTCCCATACGTTATGTTGCCTTATGCATGTTGCAATTGCTATGAAATAACCTGTATTCATAACAAAACAATCTTTATAACACAGTAACCACTATACACTATCTGTATATTCTACTTACCAAGTATCAATAAAATATTTGACAAGGAAAAAAAACGACGTTTTCTGTGAAGTAAAAAACGACGTTTTTGAAACGTCACTTTTCAAAGACAATTTTGCATACACACCATCGTTTTTTCACAAAAAGCAAGGTAACCTTGCTTTTTGTGAAAAAACGATGGTGTGTATGCAAAATTGTCTTTGAAAAGTGACGTTTCAAAAACGTCGTTTTTTACTTCACAGAAAACGTCGTTTCATACACGCCATCGTTTTTTTTACAAAAAACGAGGTTACGTTCACCACTCTTTTCCATTGAAGCTCGCTTCATAACTAGCTTCTGGGCATGCGCGGGTTGAAAAACGTCGTTTTGAACGACGTTTTTGCTACACACGGTGACTTTTTGTGTAACAAAAAACGACGTTTTGAAAAACGACACAAAAAATTCAAACATGTTAGAATTTTTTTTTGGTCGTTTTTTTGAAGACAAAAACCAACGTTTTGCCCACACACGATCAATTTAAATGACGTTTTAAAAAACGTTGTTTTTTTTTTTTCATCGCAAAAAACGACCGTGTGTACGCGGCATAAGAGTTTACAACCACTTTAAACCCAGTGGTCAATTCATGCCTATTGTAACTTTTCCTAGTTATAGGAATGATTTAGTTCAGGGCTTTGCTGATGCTATATGCTAAGCAAAAATATAAAAAAAAATGTATTACAATGTAAACCATGTCATACTACCGTGTTTCCCCGAAAATAAGACACCGTCTTATATTTTTTTTTCCTCAAGAAATCACACTATGGCTTATTTTCGGGGGGTGTCTTATTTTTATTACAGAAAATAAAGGTTGCCTACCTGAACCACACTTGCGCTTCTTAGCATTTCCTCTGTCCACCTGTAGACTGAGATTATCGTATTCTGCACGCCATTTTTGGACCATTCGGATATCCAACTTCTTCTCTTTGCAAAAAGCCGTAAGATTCTTGCCTCGGGAGTCCTCCACAATTCCTTTCTTGTACTCAACAGAATAACTCTTTCTTTTTGCACTCATCTTGTCTGGTTGTACAAAAAGATAGGCCAGCAAAGCTGATGTGGAGCACAGTGGAGCTGGGGTGATCTGTTTGTGTGGGGTGAGAGAGGGGTTTGCTGGTCAATGCTGGGAGAATCTTTTTGCTTTACAGAGTGTTCTTCTCCTCACAGCTCCTGAGCACCAGTACAGTAACATACACCTATGACGTGTTGTTTACCGCGCCGCGCCGCATACGACACGCCTATCACTACAAGATTCGACACTACATCTTATTTTCGGAGATTCGACACTACATCTTATTTTCGGAGATTCGACACTACATCTTATTTTCGGAGATTCGACACTACATCGCTACGTCTTATTTTCGGAGGGGTGTCTTATATTTCTATCTTGCGTCGAAATCCCGCTACGGCTTATTTTCGGAGTACGTCTTATTTTCGGGGAAACACGGTAGCATGTGGTGTAGTTGATGCTGTCCATGAGAATAATACTGTTCCATAACATCTCCCTTACAGTCTCCCTAGCATGTAATTAAAAGGATTGGCGTTTTCTTACTGTTCTCCTTGAGGTTGCACAAAAGGGAGCACATTCTTCCCACTGACGGGTACTTTTTTTAAATTTCTTTTGACACATATCCTATGTTTGATAAGCCTTTATCTCTTGAAAATAGGCAGAATTTATTTTCAAGATTTGCCTCCTATTGACTTTTATTTAAATTATCATTTGAAATGTCTCCAATGTTAAGTTCTTGAAATTAACCCAAGCACATTAACTCATCACTAATCAGAAGGACCAGAAATACAGAAAATTGGCATACTTGCTGTAATGTTCCTTGCCAGGTTTCTCCTCATGTCTGCATAGTTCACCATTCTCTTAGTTCTGTTGGCGAGAACACTGAAAGGTTAAAATATTCACCCTTTATTGTTTACTGTAAGGGTCCTTCTGTGGTATCAGGGGGCACAGCTGACCCACTGTATAGTTGTGGGTGGTGGTGCCCAGATGGGGACAAGGAGGAGTGTGCATTCACTCCCCTAGAGGCTGACATGCCGAAATATAGAGTTGGCCTTAAGATGGCACTCTCCTTAACCACTTGCTTACTGGGCACATATACTCCCTTCCTGCCCAGGCGAAATTTCAGCTTTCGGCACTGTCACGCTTTGAATGACAATTGCGCGGTCATGCGACGTGGCTCCCAAACAAAATTAACGTCCTTTTTTCCCACAAATAGAGCTTTCTTTTTGTGGTATTTGATCACCTCTGTGGTTTTTATTTTTTTTGCGCTATAAACAAAAATAGAGGGACAATTTTGAAAAAAAACACAATATTTTTTTAGTTTTTGCTATAATAAATATCCCATTTAAAAAAAATTATATTTTTCAGTTTAGTCGGATACGTATTCTTCTACATATTTTTGGTAAAAAAAATAAAATCACAATAAGCATATAGTGATTGGTTTGCGCAAATGTTATAACGCCTACAAAATAGGGGATAGAAGTATTACTTTTTTGTAATGGCGGCGATCTGCGATTTTTGCACGACTGCGATCTTACGGCGGACACATCGGACACTTTTGACACATTTTTGGGACCATTCACATTTATACAGCGAACAGTGCTACTGGTTACTGTATAAATGTGACTGGCAGGGAAGGGGTTAACACTAGGGGGCATCAAGGGGTTAAGTATGTACACTGGGATTGATTCTTACTCTGGGGTAGGGGGACTGACTGGGGGAGGTGACCGATGGTTGTCCCTATGTACAAGGGACACACCATTGGTCTCCTCTCCCTGACAGGACGTGAAGCTCTCTGTTTACACACAGAGCTCCACGTCCCTGGCTCTGTGACTGCCGATCGCTGGTGTCTGGCAGACATTGCGGCCGCTGGGCACGCGCATCAGCACCTGTGTGACTCGGTGGGCGTGCGCACGTGCCGCCGCGCGCCTCCAGTGGTGCACGGCCTCTCAGCAGATCAGAGCCGCCTTGCGGCCGTATATATAGTCTCCCGCAGGGTGGGAAGTAGTTAAATGAGTGACACTTCAACGGACAGACATTGGTTAACTCTTTGAATTTCATGGCACAGTTCTTGTAACTTTCAAGCCCTGTACACACGGGCAAGAATCTCGTCAATGTGTTTTCTATTTTTCTCGTTGAGATTCTGGGAAGATTTCCAGACGAGAAACCTGAAAGCCTCGTACACACGCTCGGCTTACTCAGCAATTTTCTTGATGGTTCTTCCCGAGAAAAACGAGCGTGTGTACAAGGCCTAATACTTTATACACTATGGGCCAGATTCAGAAAGACTTGCGCTGGAGTATATCGATATGCGCCGCGTAACTGTAAAGATGCGCCGTTGTATCTACGCGGCCGTACCCACTAGATGCGACAGAAAACGGGCTTTTTCCGACCGGCTTAACTCTCCTTTGCCAGAGTATCGTAAGCGCATATTTTCGCTCGTCGCATCTGTCGCACCTATTGATTTCCCATTCAAATATGCAAATGAGGGAGATTTCACAATTCGCGAACGGATTAGCACCAGACGCTGGCTACATGCGCCGCGCGTATGTGGAACGGCTAGCGCAAAGTTATTCCTACAAATAGCTGCTTTATCTTTACTCCAGACGGCCACAGGTCAGCAGGAGAGCAGCTACAGCAGCAGCGTTAGCGACGAAAATAGCAAGCTGAACAACCACACTTGCAAGGACAACACCTCTGTGTGCCAACATGCCAGGGGCAGTCGTGGTCCTAGCACTACTGATGGGTCCCCCGGTACGGAGGAGGCGGGCACGTGAGAGGATATACCGCACGCGCATGAGCCTCTTTGGCATGGGGGATGAGGAGGTGTATCGCCTCTTCAGATTCAGCCCTGATGCAATACTTGAACTAACCACAACCCTGCAGGATGACATCACCAGCAAGACACACCGCTCACAAGCAGTGCAGACACTGGTGAAGGTACTGGCAACACTTCATTTCCTTGCAAGTGGATCATTCCAGTGTACAAGTGGAGTGGTGGCTGGGATGTCACAGTCCACCATGAGCAGATGTGTGCACCAGGTTGTCCCTGCAATCCTCAGACGCATGTCCCACCACTTCATCAGACCCACCACTGAGGAGCTGCGGCTAAGGGCAATGCAGGATTTCTACAGCATTGCCAGATTCCCACGCACTGTGGGGGCCATTGATTGCACACATGTGGCCCTACAGCCCCCCAGTGCCACAGAGCACATATACCGCAATCGGAAGCATTGGCATTCCATCAACGTACAGGTGATAGCCGATGCCCAATGCCTCATATGGCACGTCCGTGCCAAACACCCCGGATCCAGCCATGACAGCTTCATATACCGTCAGAGTCCCATCCCAATGGAATTCGAACAGAACATGTATGGGGACAGCTGGCTGGTTGGTGAGTGACATGGGTGGCAGGCATGACTGTCCCCCCCCCCCATGATGCTGACATCAAAAGGGGCACATGCATGACTAACATCCTCCTGTCTTTTCCCTTCCAGGTGACTCTGCATATGCACTGGGACCCTATCTAATGAGTCCTTTCCGGAACCCCCAAACCAGAGGAGAGAGAAGATACAATGCGGCACACATCAAAACTCGTGCAGTGGTGGAGCAAACATTTGGGCTCCTGAAGTCCCATTTCCGCTGCCTGGATAAGTCTGGGGGGGCCCTATTGTATTCCCCTACCTTCGTGTGTCAGATCATCGGTGCATGTTGCATTCTGCACAACTTTGCCATGAGAAAAGGCCTGCAGATTGACATACGTGATGACCGGACCCCCCAACCAGACAGCCCCCCCCCTGCCAGAGGAGACCCAGTCAGCTGATGGAAGAGCAGTCAGGAGGCTCCCCAACGTAGGCATCTTTGGACACTAAACAAAAAGATTGATCACACGGACAATGCACCCATGCACACCACTGATGTCCCTAGATCACACACACCACATCCACATCGCATTGGATTAGCCCAAGTCCAACATGTAGGACTTGGGAGCAGCAACGCCGGCGTCAAGGCCCCAATGATGTCGCTGTCCATTCATACACCATTCACACGTCATTCACACAGCCGTGGGGATAACTTCTCCACCACGGCCGAGGGTGACACCCCTTACTGGCAGGAGTGCCACCCCCTCACATTCACACACCATTCACACTGCAACATGTGCAGTATCAATAAAAATAAAAAGCTCATAACCTGAGCAAAATAACAAAGAAAAAAACTCATAACCTGAGCAAAATAACAAATTTAAAAAAAAATCTCATAACCTAAGCAAAATAACAAATAAAAAAAAAGCTCATAACCTGAGCAAAATAACAAATAAAAAAAATCTCATAACCTGAGCATTAATGTAAAAAATAAATAAATAAAAATCATCATCTGGGATGACGGGGGGCTCCTTCTTGTGGGCCCTCTCTGGCTCCTCAGCTGCCTGGAGGGAGTGAGTGGGGGTGGGGGGGCATCTGGAGGTGGCTGATCCCCTGGTGGGCCACTCCTGGCAGGTGTGGCCTGAATGCCCTTCAAGGCCATGGCTATCCGGCCAAGGTATGAGTTCGTCTGGGCCTGCATCCTGAGCTGCCGGGTGACCTGGTAATGCTGGGCCCGCTGACTCTGCCTCCCCTGGTCCCGGATGGCAGCTGTGTTTGCCTGGACGGCTGCAGTGAGGTGCCTCATATCAGCCTGCACCTCCCCCAGACTGGTCACCACTTCAGCGCAGTTGCAGCTGACATCCTGCATTGGATATCTGGGCCACGGAGCACAGATTGTCAGCCAGTCGGTCCAGGTGCTTAACTATGTCCCCCATTTGCTGGGTCTGCCTGGCGTGGTCCCTCGCCACCTGGTCCTGGACCAGATCAGACACCCCCCTGGTCTTCCGGGTGGCCTTCCTGGGGCCAGTAAATGATTGTCCCCGGGGAGATGGAGTCGCCCTTGAGGGGCTTACTAGGATGGGGGAGGGGATTAGAGAGGGCCCTTCCGAAGGGGAGGACTCCTCCAACAATAAAATAAAGTCCTGCTCTGCCGCAACAGGCTCCTCCTCAACCACCTCTGCAGGTGAGGTGTGGGCACTCCCCTTCATCTCTGTTTCTTCACCACCCAGGGGGTCGGGCTCAGGATCCTGTTGGGGGGTTGGGGTGGACTGGCCGCCGACAGATGATGGCCCAGCTCCGTCATCTGTGGATGACACAAAGCAGACACATGTTGGGTGGTCCCACACACTTGGCACATGTACCCTCCCCCCCACATGCAACACACCAAAAAGGGGGTAAAAATCACTTACCTGTCCTGCAGCCTTCCTCCACGGAATCATATCCTGGGACCCCCTCCAACTGCTCCCTCTCCAGGCAGCGGGCGACCACCTCCTCCTCCGTGGTCAGGCTGACCGCACATGGGGGTCCACCCCCCGTGCCCCTCTCATGCCTCCTAATGGTGGCCACCTTGCCCCGGACTTTGCGCCGTAAATCATTGATCTTCTTGCCAATATCGGCAGCAGTCCGGGTGGAGTAGCCCAGGGCATTGACCCTGCCAGCAATGCTTTCCAGGATGGCCTGCTTCCTATCCCGGCTGGTCTTTCTACTTTTCCTGCCATTGAGGACATCGTTGTAGGTCTCCATAGCCGAAATTACAACATAGACCTCCTGGGCATTAAGATTGAGGTTCCTCCTCTCTTTGGGGGGAACGGGAGTAGCCATTACAGAGCAAAAGTGACTTCCCTGGGGTGGGGGGAACCGGATATACTTTTGCGCCGGAATGGCGCTTCCGCTGGCGCTTTTATACGCGCAACGGAACACATTGCGCTGACGTTTCCCGTGAAGTGGTGCCGACGGAAGTTGTGAGCATGCGCACAGGGGGGCGAGTGGAGCCTCACTCACTGCGCATGCTCCGTGGATGATGCGCTGAACGTAAGCCTCTGCGCTGGGCTCCGCCCATCATTTACATATGATCACACCCACTTCCACTTCCTCCACTTCCTCCGGCACAAAGTAACGGACATGCACTTGGTGAATACTGTACTTCTCTCACTAGTTTGCGCCAGCACAACGTATATGCGCTGAGATACGCTGGCGAAAATATGCGCGCATCTACCTGAATCTGGCCCTATGCGTAACATTTCTCATTACACTTCTCCTTCAGTGCAGCATTTTCTAAACTGTTGTTGTGTGACTTACAAAAAAAATCAACCAGCCCATTTACCTGTCAACTTATCCTAGTGACACTGACCCGTACGTTTAACTCTCCACTCTACATGTGATTAAACCTGAATCCTTTGTACATAACCCGTCATTTTTCTCCCTTAAGACCTCACTCCATTTTCTGTGACATACAGGCTGCATTACTAGGATGCCCTGTACCTATGCCAAGTCACCTCCACTTACTGACCAACAGGTTGCTAGTTGCACATAGACACTAGTACTGTAATCATTGGCTGTGGTACTATATAGTGTTCTCTTGTTAACATTACCATTAATCAGACACTGGCACTGCATCTTCTCTTGTTTTGTCTTCTCCCCTGGTGTGAACTATATGTGTGATATGCCATGCAATGCACCCCTTTAGTATGTGTCTTTAAGTATCATGAGACCAGGCAGGATATGTAACAACAAAGTTCTTTACTAAAGTTGTTTAAAAATAAATGTAGCGGCCTGCTCTTTTCGAGCCAGCGCTGTTGTAAATTTAGAGGGAGGTCTGAGAGTTTGTTTACTCAGACATGTGTGATTTGTTCAAATTTGGCTTCTGTTCCAGCCATGACTGTGCTGTGAGTGACCACTATTGTTCGCCTGGGGTGTAGTTGTTACTCCAGGCCAAGGGTGGCAGCAGCTAGGTCAGGGTGATTTGAGTATTCTCCCTCGGCAGCCAATCAGTGGGGTTGTCCTGCTGTGCATGCTGGAGAGGTGTACTTAAGGGACAGACATCACTGGACTGGGGTCGTCGATCCTCAGTCTGTTGTCCCACCACCCGCCCGTGTGTGCCCCTCCTGGCCGGGGTTGCATTTACGGATTGAAGCTACACACCTGAACCTATTACCTGTTACCCTTCCACCTCTTCATTCACTTATTTTATCTTCCTATCAAGTTCAGCAAATAAATCTTAGAAAAAGAAGTGCAAGGTGTGGACATTAAGCTTTTTCAGCTCTCATCTAATACCCTGGACGGCGAGGAAATAAAGGTAACATGCTGCCCGAAAATATCCAGCAGCTCCTTCGGGGGTTGTGCTACATAAATAACATTACAGCTTGATTACTTACAGACATCCATTCTTAAAACAGAGTGCCTTCTGAGTGCCCCTTGGTGCCCCTGCCCATTAAATTAGCCATTTCTTTAGTTGCAAAGTTGCACCCACATTTTCAATTTTGCACCCCCACGTTCGTGATCACTGTACTATTTCTTATTGGACACTTTTTTCTTCCCCTGTAATTTATTTACCTTATTTTGAAAGCGAAGGCTCCACTTCCACTGTACCTCATCAAGGCGAGGTACGTCCTTTCCGCTGCGCATTGGCTCCTGGGATATGAGTGTCATTAATCCCAGGAGTCAATGTGCAGCCTCCACTTTTGACTTCAAACCCATGCTTTATACGCAATGCGCATGCACTAGATTGGGAGATGCATGCTGGGTGGCCAGCAGTGCCATATCCAGGAAGAAGGAACAAGTGGGGTTCAGATGCCTACACTGAAGATGGAACCGCGCTCACTGGGACAGCTTTAAAAAAAAAAAGGGGGGTAATAAAACATACATGTAATATTAATAGAGTTATGTATAGGATTAGTCGCGAGCATCACGTGGGCGTTTTAAAAAACAAAATACAAGCTGGAACTCTGCTTTAAAGTCCTTAGATCAGTTGTCCTGGAATCCCATCTGGGTAATCTAGCGGCAGGGTAGATATTCAACACAGCTCCTGCTCTCTTCCCACACATGGAGTGACTTTTCTCTCCAACCCAGAGGCACTTCCCTCTTATATCTACCTAACCTAGGAGGGAGCAGTACCATCCAAAAAGCCTATACAAAACTTACCAGCAGTGGAAACCCATGACTCAGGAGGCAGGGTAATATACATAAACAGTAAAACAGCCAAAACATAATAAAAATATAGAAAACACATAACTCAACCTTTTTGGAAGCACATATTTACATGCTCATAGATATCTGATAGCAATTGTGCCCTACAGTATTTCATACTAATAATTTTTTCCCATCCATTTTCTGTCACAACTTTAATAACTTGTATCAGTACTTTGTTTTTTACACTATTACTGTAAGGCCCTGTACACATGGCCAGGAATCCCATCAGGGAAAAAACTTTGGTTTTCCTGACGGGATTCCTGGCAAGCTTGTCTTGCAAAGCCGGGCATACAGACGGCCATTCCAAAGAAAACTTTTTGTTCCATTAAAACATGTCCCCTGGGGCAGGACCCAGGTCCCCAAACACTTTTTATGACAATAACTTGCATATAAGCCTTTAAAATTAGCACTTTAGATTTCTCCCATAGACTTTTACAGGATGTTTCAAATTTGCAGCGAACACCCCAAACAAATGTTCGAGTCAAACCTCATCCCTAGTGATGGAAAGTACCTAATTGCCTGGCCTGCACCCAGGACTTTAAAGGCCACATTTTGCTGGAGTGCAGACCTGGGTCAAGAAGTTTGATGGTGATATAGCAGTGCCACCTAGTGAAGACCACAGCATGCTTCCTGGAAGATGTTTAGGCTAAGAATATACTTCCTGGTGATTTCGGAAAGGGCGGCCTCTTATGGAGTTTTATTGGACAGAGGACAACACGGGAGGGCAGAGGGCGTTTGTCTGGGTGGTGTCTGAGTGCGCTTTAAAAAGTGAGGGCAAATGATGAGGCCTTCTCTTTCCCATTGAACCCAGCTGAAAGATACATAATACCGAGGGAGACCTTACGTAAAGTATCATCTATGTTCTTTTAGTTTTATATGTTCTGTAGTATTCTTTTGGTGTTTTATGTTAGCATTTCTATTTTCTTTGTAAATTAATTACCGGTAGATCCTTGCTTATTTAAGCAGTGTGTTCATTTCTATAGGTAACATTGTTACTATATCTTCACTATTAACCTTATCAGAGATTCCATAGACTAGCTAACTATAGGAATAGACAAGAAAAAGTATATTTATAATAAATAGGGGATGTGAGTCACTTTGGGCGAGGGGGCCCGTGGGTGGTTGGGAAAACCTTGTTTCAGCTCCCCATGCACCTCCTATTTCTAAGTCACCCTGTGTCTCTAACAGGGGCACAGGGTGACCGAGAACCCCAGTCTATACTATTGTGTCTGTATGCCTTGGATATTATGGAATGTGTATGTAGATTAGCTGTGAGATTAGTGGGGGAATTTCTCCAACAGCTCTCACTGCTGATTGTACAGTCTACTCCACCCTGGAATGCAAAGGTGGGAGGTACCTGTGTACATGTGTTTTCAGTAAAAAGTCCATGTTCAGCAACCAAATGAGTATCGTCTTGTTTTGTGGTTTTTAGCGGTTGGAACATCTGATATCTATATTCAGACTGGGAGGAAGTGGTATATGACGAAAGTACTCAAGTGAGGTGTGGGATGTTTTGTTACATTGGTGGCAAGCAGTGGGATGCTTCCTGCAGTCTGGGACATCCAAACCTCCACCTGGATCCAAGGTCCTGATAGCAGGAAAGGAGAGGAGAGGTACAGCCATCATAGAAGAGAAATTCGGGAGGAGGGTGCGAGAGATGCAGATACTGCATCAGTATCAGAGTATCAGAGCAGGTCCTGCTGGGATGGTATGATTCTATCCGCTGTGAATTCTGGAAGGAAACACTAGCCTGTGAGCACCACCAACAGGAAAAGGTTCTCCTCTCCATCCAGGAAAGGTACTGGTCGCAGTATGGATTGCGGGTGCTGATTTTGGGAGAAAAACCGCACAAGGAGCAGACAGCTAAGTTTAGCAGGCTGGTCTGGGCAGAAATTTGGCTGAATGAGAGCTACAGAGCCCTTCGGTGGCATGTAACAAAGTAATGCACTTACAGCTGTTTCATAAATAAAACGTCTTTAAGAACTCATGTGTCGGCCAGCACACAGAGACAACCCGTCCTCTAGGGCACGCAAGTGTTTGGTGACAACAGCACGTTGCTCCTCCCTACGCGTTTCATCATAGGATGACATTATCTTATGACAAATGCATAGGGCAGAGTGACGCGCTGACATCACTGAACACTTGCGTGCCCTAGAGAATGGGTTGTTTCTGTGTGCCGGCCGAAACATCAGTTCTTTAAAGGACTTTTATTCAGCAAACAGCTGTAGGACTCATTACTTTGTTTCCATGAATATACAGTATACATTTCAGAAAAAATCTGTGTTTGCATTGGGGTCTGCAACATGGATCAGCATGACAGATGTGGGCGTTAATAGTACATTTTTGCACTAGAATGCCTGCTATCTAGCTGAGGGGTTAGTTTGTGATTTGCTGATGACAGGTGTACTTAAAGTCACCTAAAAGCTTTTGATTGGCTTTATTTCCTCTTGAGATACACATAATTACTTGTTGCCTGCATATATTCCACGATGTCTGCATATATGGTTTTAATAGTAGAGGAATCACTTGCATTTGAAAAGAAAGGACACTTAATATATAATTTAGAGAATCAAACACCACAAAGTATAAAAACAAAGTATGTTTATCACTTAGATATTTTCTACATACCAAATGTATCATGCATATAAAGTTTGGTTTATTGTTTTATGACCTGTATTTGTTTGCTAAGTGCTTTTCAGTGACTGGGGTTTTAAACATCAAGTGACTTCAAGTGACTAGCATATAACACAGCAGGCAGCCATAAGTAAAAGCAGCCGATCAGCCATAATGGTTCTGAATCTTAAGAGGTTGTCCTGTCTGATGTGGGCAATTTTATCCATTAGCACATTCTTTGACACAAACAAAATGTTTATCTGACTGCAAAAAAATGTTTTCTTACTGCCCACATAGCTTCATGATTCAATTTTCCCTTTAACACATTCAGCATTCTAAAAGCATCAGTTCATATAGCCAACCATAAACAAATTGTGACTTGTTTAATTAGGAGTGACTCAGCGATCACTTTGTGGAACTAAAGAAAGGAATTTTTTTGCAAAAATGTATTGAATATAGCAAGTTCATATATGCTAAAGGCTTTAAAAGCAGACAAAATGGAATCTAGTAGAGGGCGCTCACACTGTGTAAGTGTATATAAATTAATAGCAATAATACAGAAGTGAAGCAATATTGAATTAATTGACAATAAAGTGCAGATAGTGCAACAAAGTGCCTATGCTAAAACAATAAAGTGCATATAATAGAACAATGAAGTCCCAATAGAAACTGTGGGCCAGAGCGATTACGCCGGCGTAACAGGAGATGCACGGCGTAAGTCTAAATTTGCGCATGCGTTTCGATACTCCGCATCCCCAAAACGAGATACGCAAGAAATCTACTTTTTTTTGTCTAGCGTAATTTCGTTAGACAGGCACATCCGTCCGCGCAAAACTGCGCTAGACACACCATTGATTTGCTATTCAAATATGCTAATGAGGGAGTTACGGGGATCCACAAAAGAACGTTGGTGCAGCGCAGGCTACGCACTGTGCGCAACAGCTGAATGGCCTGTCTAAAATTAGACCATATAAATTCGTCTACATGTCAGAGAAAGCAACACCGTTAGTGAGGAGCAGAGCAGTCACACGTGTTCCACAACAATCTGTATGCCAACATGCCAGGGACATCCTCGCTCATAGCTATACTACTGACTTTAGAGGAACAAAGAAGGAGGAGGGCACGGAGGAGGGCACGGGAGAGGATATACCGCACCCGCATAGACCTCTTTGGCATGAGTAATTCTGAGGTGTATCGCATCTTCAGATTCACCCCTCATGCCATCCTGGAATTAACCATAACCCTGCAGGAGGACATCACCAGCCCAACACACCGCTCACATGCAGTGCAGCCACTGGTCAAGGTCATGGCAACACTCCATTTCCTTGCCAGTGGCTCTTTTCAAATAACAAGTGGAGTGGTGGCTGGGATGTCACAATCCTCCGTGAGCAGATGTGTGCACCAGGTTGTCCCTGCAATCCTCAGACGCATGGCCAACCAAATCATCAAACCCACCACTGAGGACCTGCGGCTGAAGGCAATGACAGATTTCTACAGAATTGCCAGATTCCCACGCACAGTGGGGGCCATTGATTGCACACATGTGGCACTCCAGCCCCACCATGAGACAGAGCACATATACCGCAATCGGAAGCATTGGCATTCCATCAACGTACAGGTGATAGTCGATGCCCAAGGCCTCATATGGCATGTCCGTGCCAAACACCCCGGATCCAGCCATGACAGCTACATATACAATCAGAGCCCCATCCGAATGGAATTCGAACAGAACATGTATGGGGACACCTGGCTGGTTGGTGAGTGACATGGGTGGCAGGCATGACTGTCCCCCCCCCATGATGCACACATCACAAGGGGCACATGCATGACTAACATCCTCCTGTCTTTTTCCTTACAGGTGACTCTGCATATGCACTGGGACCCCATCTCATGACTCCTATCCGGAACCCCCAAACCCCAGGAGAGGAAAGATACAATGAAGCACACGCCCAAACCCGTGCAGTGGTGGAGCGCACCTTTGGCCTCCTGAAGTCACGTTTCCGATGTCTGGATAAGTCTGGGGGGACCCTGTTGTATTCCCCAAACTTTGTGTGCCAGATCATCGGTGCATGTTGCATTCTGCACAACTTCGCAGTGAGAAAGGGCCTGCAGATTGACATACGTGATGACCTGACCCCTGAACCAGACAATCCCCCCCCTAACCGAGGTTACCCCGTCTTCTGAGGGAAGAGCAGCCAGGAGACAGCTCACATTAGGCATCTTTGCACGTTAAACACACACATTAATCATGGCACAATGAGAATGCATGCATGCACACCACTGTGGTCCCTAGCACAGACACATCACATCCTCATCTAATTGGATTAGCACAAGCCCACCATGCTGGACTTGTGAGCAGCAACGCCATGCCACGGCTCCAATTATGTCACTGTACATTCATACACCATTCACACGGACCTGGGGATCACTTCTCCCTGGTCCTGGGGAACCCTTCTCCACCAAAACTGAGGGTGACACCCCTTTGCCGGCAGGAATATCACCCCCACATTCCCAAAACATTTACATCACAAAAAAAAAAAAATGTCTAGCAAAAAAAAAATTCCAGAAAAAAAAAAAGGGGGGGGGAAACAAATTAATGCTGTTGGCGTGAGCCACGCCTGGGGCGCCCACGGCCCCGGCTCCTCAGGGGCGACTCATGGGGAGGGGGGGTAATCCGGGGAAGGAGGAGCAGCCCCTGGTCTCTGCCCACCTAGCGGTGGCGGCCTGCCCTCCAAGGCCACGGCAATTCTGTTCAGGCCAGCACCTAGTGTTGCCGTGTTGGCCTGGATAGCCAGGGCCCTCACATCCTGCCCAACGTCTGCTGTTGTAGTCTGCAGTGCGTTTAGGCAGTTTGTAAGAGCCCGGGAGTGGCAGTCCAGGTCCCCAAGCGTATCCTTTATGGAGGACAGGCTCTCCTCCATCCGCCCCAAAGTCTGGCTGACCTGTCCCAGATGGCGGGTCTGAAGGGCCTGGTCCCTTCTCAGGTTGGCGGGCAGAAGCTCGGCCACCCCCCTGGTCTTCTGGGATGACTTCCTGCCTCCAGCTGAGGCTTGTGGCCGGGGAGAAGGGGAGGCCCTTGGGAGAGGAGCCCTGTTGGGGGAGGAGTGGGAGGGGCTAGCCCTTATGGAGGGCTGGCTGCTGCCAGCCAGAGAGGAAGACTCCTCCAAAAACAGCAAGCCACTGGCTGACATGACATCCTCCTCCTCCTCTTCAACCTCCTCCGAGGACTCCGGCCTTGTCGGGGGGTCCTCATCAGGCTGTTGTCCCTGGGATGGTGCGGTCAGCCCAGATGGCCCAGCACCCTCCTGCTCATCTGTGGATGACACAAAACATTCACAGGTTGGAGGATCCACACACTTGCCACATATTCCCTTTCACCCCCTCCCCCACACATGCTACACACCTGATAGGGAAAAAAAACCTTACCTGGCATCACGCCTTCATGACTTGAGTCATAGCCGGGCAGGCCCTCCACCTGTTGTCTATGAAAGGTGTTGGCCAAAGCACGCTCCTCCGCTGTCAGCCTAACAGGGCATGGTGGGCCCCCTCCTGTGGCCCTGGCATGGGCTACCATTTTGGCCAGCTTCTTTCTGACCAGACGCCGGAGGTCATTGATCTTCTTTTCAATCCCCAACTGTGTCCGGGTCTCCCCCCCCCCCCGATCCATTCACCTCGTCAGTAATGTGCTGCAAGATCTCACGCCTCCTGGCCGGGGGGGTGTTGGCACTCTCCGGGCCGTGGAGGAAATGCCCATATTGGTAAATGGCCCGGGCAAGAATTTGTTTCTCCCCCAAAGTAAAATTTAACTTCCTCTTTCTCTCAGTCATACTCATACAAAAACTCTCTCCCAAACAATCAGCAAAAATCACTCACAAAAACAAGCAGGAAAAATCAAGCAAGAAAACAAACAAACAAAAATCTATCAACCAAAAACTCTCACAAGCAGTCACCAAAAATCACTTTCAAATATCTTCTACCAAACACTAGATCACACAGTCCACAAATATAACAAAGACAAATCACAACGCGAACTAACAACAGAACAAAAGCACCTTGCTGTATAGGGAGGGATACAAAGGGATGTACTTTTGCAAAGGAAGTGCGTTTCTGTCTGTCTATTTATGCTGTCTGCGTAGTTCACTAATTTGCCCTAGTCCACTTCCAATTTCACTGATTGCGCCGTTCCTGAGTTGTGAGCATGCGCACAGAGGTGCTGACCATGGTGTGCTTCAAGCGCGCATGTGCGAGGCGGCCAGCCCTTCATTTGCATGGGGTCACGGCTCATTTCAATGTAACACGCCCACGTCCTTCCCAATTTGTATTACTCCGCCTTGCACCTCTGAAATAACGGTGTGCAGGCGCAAATTTCTGCGTAAAACCGACGAGAATAGGGTGATTGCGCCGCTACATTGCGCCAGTCTAACGTAAAGGCGGTGCACTACGCCGGTCCAATAATGCGCAGATGTACGTGAATCTGGCCCTGTGATTTCTGGCAGTGAAGATCAGTGAGGTCCACAAAATTCCTCTGGAAATAAAGGACAATAAAGTCTCCTTGTACGCTTCCACAAATCCTTTACCAAGTGAATGTAATCACCATCAAACGTGCTCTGAAAAGGGATGCGCTTACCAGATACACCAGACCTCTTACCAAAAAGAAGGTCATTAGCACTTATGCAGGAAAATGCCTGCATTCATTTGGGATTATCCTCGCTGGCAGACAAGACAGATCATCCATTCAGTTATATATGGGATGTAAAAAACAGAAAAAAGGCTTCCATAGTGCGATCAGTTTAATAAAAACAGGTTAAAAAACAAACAGAAGGCCAAATGGCCACTCACATGAAAAAGTGCCCTCTATCACATTTTTTACCACTTGCAATACTAGTTATCCACTATTATTTTTTTGAGGAGCAGCTTTAATATTGAACTTGTATATGTTCATTTAATTTATTCACTTTTGTGTTGGCGCGATAAACTTTTCTTTCAAAATGGAATCTAGGACTGGCCTACAGATTCGGGGGCCAGATTCTCAGAAGAGATACGACGGCGTATCTCCAGATATCTCGTTGTATCTCTGTTTCTGATGCGGTGTATCTATGTGACTGATTCTTAAAATCAGTTATGCATAGATTTGGCTTAGATCCGACTGACGTAAGTCACTTACACCGTCGTATCTAAGTTGCAATTTTATGCTGGCCGCTAGGTGGCGTTTCCGTTGATTTCTGCGTCGAATATGCAAATGAGCTAGATACGCGTATTCCCGAATGTATTTGCGCCCTGTCGTCGTAGTTTACGTCGTTTGCGTGAGCGTAAGGTTACCCCTGCTATATGAGGGGTAACCTTGCGTACTGTAGGTTCGGCGTACGCCATGTTAAGTATGGACATCGGGACAGCGTCATGTTTTTACGTTGTTTACGTCGTTTGCATAACTCGTTCTCGAATAGGGCTTTGCGTAAGTTACGTTACGGAGCAAGTGCTTTGAGAATACAGCACTTGCCCGTAAAAGATGCGGAGGCGTAGCGTAAATGGGATACGCTACGCCAGAACAAAAATACGCCGATCTACGAGAATCTGGCTCCATGTGTTTAGACCACGGGAAGTGACATTTAAACCTGAACTCCAGGATCCAGACAATTTGGAACTTTTAGCTCCCTTTTTCCGTTCACATGAAATACGTCATAACAGTTTTCTAATTTGCGTCTTATTTTTTCAGCAATCATGCTTTTCTGCCTCATGACATTGTTGTTTTCTGCCTACAATTACACTGTGTGGGATGATCTATGGACGTGCTGTATATTACATCACACATCTTTACCTGGAGTAAATCCCAATCAATGGGGAAGGTAGTGACAATGTATATGTAGGAGGTGATGACCAAAGAATGTTCTGTGCTAAATAACCACATATAGATGCAAACAATGCCTGTGGCCCACTAAAGAAAGCATGATGCATGCATGATACAGCTCCCTTATTTAATCACTTCAAAACCAGACACATTCACCCTCTTTCTGCCCCGTTCATTTTTCATTTTTTATGGGCTGTCACACTTTGAATGACAATGTAACATTATATCCAAATTCATTTGAAATCCTTTTTGTTTTTTGGGTGGGTTTTTATTTTTTTTTGGTGATATTTAGTCGCCACTGGGTTGTTGTTTTTTTTACTATATACATGAAAAAGAACTGGAATATTTGAAAAAAAAAAAAAATCTTAGTTTCTGTTCTTTGCAAATAAATCACATTTCTTCATAAATTTAAAGCTGAGGTCCACCCTAAAAAAAAATAACATAAAAATTTTCCAAAAAAAAAAATAGGTTGCTAGGCAGATCTTCCTAATCTGCCTCTTCCTAGTTTGTGGCTGGTCTTTATTCTTGTCCTCCTCGCGTTGCCTTCTGGGGAATGGGGCGTGCTGTCTTCTGGGAATTGTGTGTATCCCAGAGAACAGCCGCTCATTCATAAAGCACAGCGCGACTCGCGCATGCGCAGTAGGAAACAGGCAGTGAAGCCGCAACTTGCCACGATCGAGGGATCAGCCTTGGAGGGGACGACATCGCGGGTGCCTAGGACAGGTAAGTGTCCTTATTAAAAGTCAGCAGCTACAGTGTTTGTAAAATAAATAAAAAAATTGCAGCTGGAACACGGCTTTAAGACAAAATGTATTCTGATACATTTCTTTGGTAAAATAACCTGAATCAGTGTATTTTAATTAGTCAGTGTGAAAATTATAAAGTCTACAAACTGTGGTACACTGTATATATTTGAAAATTGTTCAATCCTGATATACTGACTGCCTATCTAGTTTCTTTAGGCCCTAAAATGACAGGACAGTACAAACACCCCCCCAAGACCCCTTTTTGAAAAGTAGACAGTAAGCAGAATTACACCCCAAAATACATTCTGATACTCCTCCAGAGTAGACATGTGTGGTTTGTTTCATCCTGAATTAAACATTTTCACAAATTCAGATGTATTTGAATTTCCGAATTACAATAGTTCCGATCTTAAACCAATCCAAAATAATGAAAAAAAATTGGACGAAATTTGAATTAAAATCTTTTTCGAATTTGAAAATTTTCGAATTTCAAAAAACTTTTTGAATTCGAAAAGTTTTCGAGTTTGAAATGTTTTTGGATTTGAATAGTTTTCAAATTCGAAAATGTTTTGAATTAAAATAGTTTTTCAATTTCCAATGAGAATAAAATAGAAAATAAAGAAATAGAATAGAAAATAAATAATAGAATAACCAAATAGAAAAGGAATATAATAATAATAAAAAAAAACAATAGAATAGAAAATAAAGAATACCCTTCCCTCCCGCTCGCTCTCCTGATACAGCTGCGTCTCCGGGCAGAAAAATGGCAGCTTCTTGCTTGAGCACAGAGAAGATCTGGTTTGACAAATACAAGTATGACGATGCAGAGAGACAGTATTATAAAGACCTGAGCACTGTCGAAACCAACACTGACATCCAGGCACAGCAGGAGGACGGAGCAAGCACAATCCTCAGGGACATTGCCAGAGCCAGGGAGAATATCCAGAAATAACCAGAGTGTAAGTGACTCTGATTCTAATTGCAATTGTTTTAATTAGGGTCTCTGTTTCAGCTTGGCTGTGCTGTGGGCTCATTCTGTCGTTGCTGGGGTGTTGTCCCACCCCAGGACGATAGGTGGCAGCAGTAGAAGCTGAGGTTTGGGTGTTCTCTCCAAGCAACCAATCAGGAGGCTTGGGCCTCGCTGGGCTTGCTGGGAGAGGGTACTTATGGAACAGACACCATTGGTCTGGGTTCTTCTTCTTCGAGTGTGGCACCCACCTTTAGGGTGGCCACATCACCGCGCCCCTAGCGTTATGGCCTACCTGGCCGGGGCGTGCATAATACGCAGTGTTCCTGGTTTCTGGGCCATGTTGGTCCGGAACATTTCAATCAGGACAGGGACTCAGTAATCGACTGGGTTCCCATTTTTGAAGATCCCAAGCGAGTGTGGCTGTTTGGTGGGGAGTCCATCTGAGGAGCCCAATGAGAGGCTGGCGGTCCAACAGGATTCAGACAAACCACCGGGGATCAAGGTACTGGACACTGAAGGATTGAATCCTCTTTCAGTCGGTACCTGGGCGACGTTAAGAAGAAGATCCAGGCGAAACTTTACTTAGGAGGGCTACCTCTATATCTTCAATCAGAGAGGGCCTGTGGCAGAGGCGTTTCCCTGACGTTCATTCAGGAAGGTCTGTGGCAGAGATCCCTTTCTAAGTTCTGAGTGCCAGGTCGGTGAGAGAGACCTGTCCAGGTAAGCTATACCCATTCCGGCTGGAGTGGCGAAGAAAACGTGTTGTCGGAAGCAGGACTGTTTCCTTATTGTACGCCTGAATCTGCTATTCTCCTTCCAACCTTCATCTGTCTTGTTATTCACCTGTTAACTGTTTTTACCCGGCTGGGTAATAAAGAGCACATAAAAGACATTCCTTTTGCGGACATTCCTTTTTCTCCTGTTGCATTCATCATTCACCCATAGACGTTCGGAAGAAGCCATGAAGTAATGTGTTTTGGGTCACTACCATGCTGGAAGCCCCATCTATGACCCATCTTCATTGTCCTGGCTGAGGGAAGAATGTTCTCATCCAATATTTTACAATACATCGCCTCGTCCATTGGCCCCTCAATGTGGCAAAGTCAGCCTTTACCACTAGAGAAACAGCCCCACAGCATAATGTTTCCTCCTCCATGCTCTACTGTAGGGATGGTGTCCTTAGGGTCATAGTCAGAATTTCTCTTCCTTGAAACATGGCGAGACCCCCTTCTCAAGAAGGCACATGTACAGTTATGCCAACGAACATCTAAATGATTTAGAGAAGGATTGGCAGAAAGTGCCGTGATCAGATAAGTCCAACATTGTCCTCTTTGGCATTAACTCAACTTGCCACGTTTGAAGGAAGAAAAATGATGACTATGACCCTAGCTGCAACACAAAAGTATAATTAAAGACTAAAAAGACTACATTATTTTGCTGTCTATGCATCTGACTGCAATACAATAATG
This sequence comes from Rana kukunoris, assembly GCA_029574335.1. Lineage (NCBI taxonomy): Eukaryota > Metazoa > Chordata > Amphibia > Anura > Ranidae > Rana > Rana kukunoris. The sequence continues at coordinate 175,476,718 of CM056053.1, read as the reverse complement.
GAAAAGAAAGTTTAAGGTGTTTCTAAACCCAGGATCCTGCATTCACTATATCTGATCTTCCATAGTACACAGAACAATTATTTTAGTAAATATAAACTGCTAAAAACCTTTTCACATTAGCAGTATATAGTGGTCTTGTGACTTCAAGTATCAGTGTCCTGCTGAACACTGGTTAAAGCTTGTAGAAGGAGTTCTAATTCTCCTCTAATGCCGCGTACACACGATCATTTTTTGTGACGAAAAAAAACGAAGTTTTCTGTGAAGTAAAAAACAACGTTTTTGAAACTTCACTTTTCAAAGACGATGTTGCATACACACCATCGTTTTTTTCACAAAAAGCGAGGTTACGTTCACCACTCTTTTCCATTGAAGCTCGCTTCATAACTAGCTTCTGGGCATGCGCGGGTTGAAAAACGTTGTTTAAAACAACGTTTTTTGCTACACACGGTGACTTTTTGTGAAACAAAAAACGACGTTTTGAAAAACGACACAAAAAATTCAAGCATGTTGGAATTTTTTTTTGGTCGTTTTTTTTTAAGACAAAAAACGACGTTTTGCCCACACACGATCAATTTAAATGACGTTTTAAAAAAACAAAGTTTTTTTTCATCGAAAAAAACGACCGTGTGTACGCGGCATTACTGTCATATGAGGCTGCATGACCCCTGACAGTCTATCTGGACAGTGCTGATTGGCCCTGTGCTGATCACTTGCACCCCCCTCCCAAAGGATCAGAGAAGGGATAACAATCCAATTTTCAGGCCAGCTCCATACTTTTCTTAATGTGGAATGCCGATGCTTGTCTCCTCTTGCTGTCGAAGATGATTGTACCAACCCTTTGTTCCTCAGATACTTCCCTGGTCTCTCCTCTTCCTCTGTGCCTTAACAGGCTGTTCAACATCTGTCTGAGCATAGTGGGAAGCGGCAGCCAGCCTATGGAAGCTGAAGCCATAGGCTCATATTTATAAACCAAACACATTTTAGGCTGATGGCACTCCAAACTCCTGATGTAAACATCTTTATTCTGTAAAAGTCAGGGCACAGTAAACAGATAGAATCCCTAACACGTTTCATGCTTACTAGCACCTCATCATGGAGACTCTGAAATACTAGTGATTTCACAGAATTACTGCCTGCTGACTTTTATAGACCAAAGATATTTTCATTACGAGCTTGAAGTGCCATCAACCTAACATTTATGTGGTCTACCTGCCTCAGCAATGGATGTTCACACGAGAATTTTTTTTGCAGGCAAGGGTAGACTGGCTTAGAGCAAAAGCATTTGTTTGATATATTGTTTCCATTGGCTAAGGCTGATGGCTGGAAGGGAAAAAGCAGGAAAGTGGGATTGCAGACTCAGCATATTGTGCATGCACCAAGCCCACTGTGGACACTTCAAAAAAACTTTTTAGTACAACACATGGGAGACTGGAAAAGAACAGAAAAATCAAGTAAAGTTCACGGTTGACTTGAATACACTGCACGCAGTCTCTTTTCACATCTCTGCCATCAACCTTGGTGTGTCTTCCATTGTCAAGGTGTCTTATGCCGCGTACACACGACCGAGAACCTCGTCGGGCTAAACTCATCATTCCGCCCGACGAGGTTCTCGGCCGGTCGTCGAGTTCGTCGACCAGGCTGTCGAAAAAGGCGTCCAGCCATTAGTCCCGATGGCCCGTCGAGCAAATAGAGAAACTGCTCTATATTTTGGCTCGACGAGCTTCCCGACGGGACGCTCGACGAAAGTGTACACACGATACCAGAGAAGGAAAAAGAAGGAGCAACATAGTGTGATACTGTAAGATATAGATATAGCTGTAGAAGACTCTACTACTGCTGCCATCTATATCTATACGCCCTGTGTACTGCTTCAATTGTAAGTGCATTTGCCTATTAAATTTTACTTTTAGTTACAGTATCACACTATGTTGCTCCTTCTTTTTCCTTCTCTGGTATTGTGACTGCAAATACTGTCGAGACTTGGTCATACACCTTTGTAGTGGGTATCCATATAGGTCTGGACAAGAGTGGTTATCCTGCGTCTGGAGAGACTCCTAGGACACCTGTTCATTACAAGCTTGTCTGACTCACAAAACGTATGTTTTTCTGAGTCTGACATTTCTGGTAAGCCTACCTCCTCATTGGTGGAGGGTCCTTCACATTGGAGTCACATTGGAATTGATTTGTCACATATATCACTTTCTTCTGGAACTCTACCTTTATACAGCTAATTCCAGTGGACTTATTTGTCTTTTTTCATTTTTGATGTGGACTTTTACACTTGGTGCATGAATTTTCTGTATAATTCAATATTTTTTGTATTGCTTATTATGTGTTGTAATTACACGTCAGTATAATTGCATTGTTCATGTTTGTTTAGCGCGATACTTTTTTTCTACACTGTGTTCACTTCTGCTTCTATCAAACAGCCGTGTCAGCTGCTTTAAAATATTGTTATTAGCAGCGCGGTGTTACGCACCATATACTTTGTGTTGGTCTATCACATAAAATCCCAATAAAATACATTTACGTTTTTGGTTGTAACGTGACAAAATGTGGAAAATGTCAAGGGGTGTAAATACTTTTTCAAGGCACTGTAATTAACATACAGCTAGCATAAGTAATTCAGTTTATCTCGATATTGTAATTCTGCTGCATATACAATGTGTAAATTGTTGAAAAATTATTACTTAAACCTTCTATGGACGTCGAGTGTATGACTCAGGAGTGCGCCCACAATGTAACCCCCTCTGGAGAGCTCTTCTCCAAGGGGGTTATCAAATGCAGGGAGGAGCTGCCGAAGGCACTCCAGAAGAGGGTGTTCAGGGCCACTCTGTGCAAAACGAGCTACACAGTGGAGGTAAGTATGACATTTAAAAAAAAAAAAAAGGAACCTTTAGTACCCCTTTAAAGGGGTGCATATGTATTTTAAAAACAATGCAAAGCTATTTATCCTGTGAAACTGCATTATTGCCACTAGACAATTACAATAAATTAGGTATTTTCCTGATTGGCTCTATTCTGTATAAATAAATACCATTCAACATGGAGAGAAAATAGCCCAATACCATTTGATTGTGCCCTCATTTGCACAGAACAAATGTAAATATTCAAAGGATTAAATTTTTTTTAACTAAAATGTAATGATATACAGTGTGTATATATATATATATATATATATATATATATAAAGGGCTGTGCAAATTATTTATCGATTAATCTTTAATTTTTTTGTGATCAAAACTTTTTGATCGATTAAAAAATTATTGCCACCTCTCTGCCGGCTTCTGGGCCTAGAGTTCTGTCAATTACAATAACCGGCGCGGCTTGCCGTGTCCATTAGGGCTCCTTTGCTGTGCCTTCATATCTGTATTTTGCCACACACAAGCCAGGGCCGTTTTAATGATGGGCCCCTGGGCAAAGAAATGCTCTATTCTGTAAACAGACATAAATAGAAGGCAACTGCCTCCCCTGTGTACTATCACTCTCAGTCAATGGGGCCCCCATCGGGGCAGGAGCTCAAGACCAGCTGCTTTGGGCAAATAGCCCCCAATGCAGCTGGGGCCCCTGGGCATGCCCAGGTGTGCCCTCCATAAGACAGCCCTGACGCAAGCGCTGTTACACTTCCCTCTATTACTTCCCTTGTCAACCTGATTCTACCCTCCACTGGGAGTTGTGATAGTTCCCTTTGACATCACATGCCGATGGACTGATGTTAACCCCTCCTCATGTAAGTGGCATCGTTGTACACATTTTTATACCAGTTTCAGCTAAGTTTTTATGACTGCTTTTGTACCATTTGGTATAGCACCATTTTTACAGTTTATTAGCTTTTTTTTAGTGCAATATTTATTTGGTTACCCTAAAATAAAAGTTTTATTCTCTTCCCATCGAGCGCTCTTTGTGTGTTTTTTGTATCCTGCTCTCCATTTTTAGTGGTTGGAAGCTGCACTGGGTGTGCAAGGAGTATAAAATATATCTGTATGTGCGTTATTATCGAAATATCGATTATCGATAAAAAAAAAACCGATATATATATATATATATATATATATATATATACTGTATGTGTGTATGTGCTTTGTCAAAAATGTTCATGGTGTATAAAAATCATATAGAGGAGGAATTTAATTAGAAAATCTAGTTTAAATAGTTAAATACTGGCTACTGCAAGCATGCACAATTAACGAACATGAATCCATTATTCATACCTTATTATTTTCACTTGGAACATGAATAATGCTTAAATCTAAGAAGATGCTAACAGATGTGCTACACTATTTCCTCTGACCCAGAATGCCCAGTATGCCACTTAAAGATTTTCTACCAAGCTCTACTTTGCAATTTAGATTTTATCAGTACCTCAGCTTTCCTCAAAGATTATGTGTGTGGCATCTGGGCACAGCTTGTAATTTGTTGGTTATATGAGTATAGTGTTCTGAAACTTCAATCTAGTAAGAACTGGTGTCTATAACTGTATAGCTTTCAACAAAGAACATTGAAGCTGGTGACATAGCAGAAACAGTAGCAGAGGCAGAAACTTTGGCCCAGATTCATAAAGCAATTACGCCTGTCTAACTGGTGTTAGACAGAAGTAATTTCAAATTTTGCGCGCCGTATCACTAGTTTGAATCCTCAAACCATGATACGGCGGCTTCGGGCTTCGATCCGAGAGGCTTACGTCTTCGTAAACCTTCGGATCTACGCTGCGATATATTTGCGGCCACTGGGAGGAGTTTGCGTCGTTTTGATGCGTCGGGATATGCAAATGTGTTTTTACGGCGATCCACGAAGATACGAGCGGTCTTCGCAATCGCTTACGTCTGTTTTTTTTTACGTACTGTTAGACCAGCTTTTTGCTGGTCTAACGGTGCGTAACCCATGTTAAGTATGGCCGTCGTTCCCGCGTCGATTTTAATTAATTTTTTTTTTTTTTTACGTAACTAGTTCGGGAATAGAAATGTCCGTAAACTACGCTACTCAAACAACAAATGACGTAACGACGTGATTTCGCGCAATGCACAGCGGGAAATTTGCGAACGCAGCATGCGCAGTTCGATCCCTGCGGGAACGCGCCTATTTTAAATCCTTCACGCCCCCTACTCGTCTAGATGGATTGCGACGGGAGAAATACACTACGCCGCCGTAGTTTACTGGACAAAATCTACCTGGATTCCACGTAGAGCCAGGTAAGAAACGGCGGCGTAGTGTATTTCTGATACGCTACGAGAATCCAATTCTCTCTGAATCTGGGCCTTTGTGTGGGGCTAGGGAGGTGACCTTCTCTGTCCCTGAATAGGGAATGGCTGCTTCATTACCCTTTATTTTCCAAGGAAAGCTTATTTGCTAGAGACATGTTGATAATGTAGCATCTTTCTATATTTTGGTTGAAAATAATGCAAGGAAATAAACTCTCTTCTATAGAATAATTAAATTTTGATCCTCACAGAGTGGAACTGTGGATCAAATAAGGTATATGTATGCCACGTCCCGAAATTAATTTTAGATAGTTGGATATACACCATGTAACCATACACGAGTGTATAGTAAAATACGGACTTTCTAGGCGTAGTACAGTTAAAAATGAATTATTTATTACATACAAAAAAGAAAAAACAAAGTATATATTAATTAAAACATAAACTGTCACAAAAAGTGGCAGTTGATTAGCATATGTCAGAGTGAGACAGACCACAAGAAAGTATTTGTACATATATATACACAAGGTAACCAAAACGTAGATGTTTCACATCTATTATAGTTATGTAGAATTTTGGGAACCGGTACAGTTTCTATAGGTGGCGTGTCGCACGATGGTTGGCCCAACAATGTTTCGCGTTTTTGACGCTTCTTCTGGAGCTTTTTAACACAAATATTGGGTGAGTAGGAATGTATATATATATAAAAATATAACCAAAGAGGATTTTTTCTCCCCAGGGGCAGAGGTCAGGAAAAGGATGTAAGTACTCTTTCACAGCCAGTTCAGGACAGAATGGTTATAGTAAGCTTCTTAGTCCATACTGCATTGTCGCATTGGCGGTCCAGAGTGACTGTTAAAGGCAGCCTAAAGTTTGCTTTACAGGGTAGATCCACCCGAACGGATCACAGATAAACAGGGATCAGCCAAATCTCCCAGGGAAATTCACCACTATAGGAGAATAATCTTGCTGGAGGTATCCTAACGTAGGACCTCTGCCCGTAGTGACATGGGGAGTGAGTGAACAGAAAAAAAGAAAAAATCATCTTTGGTTATATTTTTATATATATACTCTCCTACTCACCCAATGTAAGTAGAACCTCCAAGTATTATAAATATAAATATAATTGGCAATGTGGTTTGGGGTATACCTGTAGACATTGTGGAGATTGACTGAACAAAACATGTTTCAAGATTTGTTTATTAATTTTTGTTTTTAATTGTTTATATTGATATTTATTATTATTATTATTTTTTGTATTATTCTATTCGATAGATTTGTGTTAAAAAGCTCCAGAAGAAGCGTCAAAAACGCGAAACATTGTTGGGCCAACCATCGTGCGACAGCCCACCTATAGAAACTGTATCGGTTCCCAAAATTCTACATAACTATAATAGATGTGAAACATCTACGTTTTGGTTACCTTGTGTATATATATGTACAAATACTTTCTTGTGGTCTGTCTCACTCTGACATATGCTAATCAACTGCCACTTTTTGTGACAGTTTATGTTTTAATTAATATATACTTTGTTTTTTCTTTTTTGTATGTAATAAATAATCAATTTTTAACTGTACTACGCCTAGAAAGTCCGTATTTTACTATACACTCGTGTATGGTTACATGGTGTATATCCAACTATCTAAAACTCTCTTCTATATCCTGTATCATGTAGTTCAAAAGGTTTGAAATCCTTATCTTGTATTCTAAAGTTTAAAATGTATAAATATTATTTATGGTCGTGGCCCTCTGACTGAGAGTGATGTGGATCACATAAACACGCGACAAGACTTACAACATAAATAGACCTGAAGTGTGCCTTGGTGGTCTGGTCAGTATGCCAAGAAAAGGGGGCATACCCAAAGTAAGTAATGGGTAGTTAATTGAAGAAGGATATGCTGAGAAGTGCCCTGAAAAAGGGAAGGGCGGGAGGGTGTCGAATGCGATTGAATGCGCAGACTCACGGACATGAGGTGAGCTGGGAAGAGTCGGCCCAGTGACGTGTAGTACTGCACACTGAACCGACAAAGAGCATGTGTGAGTGGGCTGCTTAAATACCCTCCGGGCTCCTCCCATAAACTCAGGCCACCATACTGGCCTTCTTATTTATGGTCGTGGCCCTCTGACTGAGAGTGATGTGGATCACATAAACACGCGACAAGACTTACAACATAAATAGACCTGAAGTGTGCCTTGGTGGTCTGGTCAGTATGCCAAGAAAAGGGGGCAAAAGACTCAGATAGGGAAATAGCTTATATTGATTTCTTGTATTTATTGAGCCAGCTTAGTAAAGGCTTGTGCCATTTCTTCCTGAGGATTTGGGATGTATGTGGCAAAACAAGGAGACTTCCCATCAGCCTGGTGTCTTGATTACGTGGTCTGGTACTCCCTGTTGTGAGGCAGTTGAGAAAGAATGTCCTGAGAACAGACTGGGATTTGAAGTCCAAGTTGCTTAGGATTCTGACATGCTTGACAAACTGGCTGCCACTCTGGAAGCTGGTTTAGAAAGGGTAGCAACAAGCTACCATCAGATTGGCTGGGTAGATGGAGCAGTAGTCGGTCGAGCACCGTCACTGGGCGTCAGGCATTGTTAGTCTGAAACAGGTTGATGTCAACCCCCGGGGCTGGTTTGTTGCGTTTGCAGACTGAGAGTGTAGGGGTTCGAAAGCGAGTCGGGTGGCGTCGGAGCAGTGTCTGACTGCCGGAGCCACTGATTGTAAATTCACTAGGCCGTAGGGAACCGTGGAAGGCCTGGGAGATGGCTGCTAGGATGACTATGCTGGGCAAGGCCCTAAATGGGGAACGAGTAAGGATTTCAGACATGTGCCTAAAGAGGGCACTCTTGAAAGTTAGGCGCTTGCTACTGACTACAGGTTGGTGCTTCTGTATGCTCTGTAGGAGGGACTTGACTGCATGGGCTCGAGAATACTGACAGTTTACTGGGGTCCTGCAGGGACAGGAAATGCTGGACGCCATCTAGATATGGCGTGATAGTATTGTGAGAAAGGGTCAGCTGCGTGTGGCAATACGATATGAAAGCTAGGACGTGTCTAACGTTGCCTATTGCTGCTCCGAGGCAAGTGGCCAAAAATTAGCAGTTAGTATTCCAAGCAGTGTATTAGGCCTTCAGTGTGTTGCGTGCCAAGGAGTTAATAAGCTGGGTTGAGTTGGTGAGATGCTACTTCAGTCCATCGTCAGCAATGACCAGGGTGGGACAGGAATGGTTATTGGGTCAGCTCCAGGCTCTTGCTGGAAAAACAAATAAGGTTAGAATGGGACAGAGCATCAGCTGCGATTTTGCATTTGCCTGGAATATGACTACAGAAGATATTAAACTGGTGACGGAGTGACAGCTGCACGAGCCTGCGCAGGAAGGACGTGATGGGGAGAGGCTTGATCTACCTTAATTGATGAAGTCGGCTGTGGCCTGATTGTCTGTGGTGAAGAACACTGTCTGTCCAGTTCAAGTGTGGCCCCAAACCTGGGCAGCTGCCACAATGGTGTACAGCACGAGACGTGATGAAGACTGGGTGAAGCAGAAATTTAAGAGAATTTCTGGGGGCCAAGGTTTGGAGAACCAGTGGCGGACGAAAAATGCACGCAAAAGCCTGTGGTGGCTCGGCTGACACTGCCGGGATGAAGATTGAAATGCTGTTCTATCAGGTGGGGAAGTTGTCCCACATAGCTAAGTCTGCTACTGATGCTTGGTCTAGTTTAAGAACTTGGACTGGATCTTGCATTGGTGTGAGAAAATCAAGACAATACACAGGTGCTCAACAAGATGATATACGTGCACTCACTGACCAACATGCACTCGCTGACCAACGTGCACTCGCTGACCAACGTGCACCCGCTGACCAACGTGCACTCGCTGACCAACATGCACCCGCTGACCAGCGTGCACCCGCTGACCAACGTGCACTCGCTGACCAACGTGCACTCGCTGACCAACGTGCACTCGCTGACCAACGTGCACTCGCAGACCAACGTGCACTCGCAGACCAACGTGCACTCGCTGGTGCTGGATGGAAACCTGAACTAACTGCAGGGAAAAAGACAGGGAAAAGATGAGTGGCCCGCGTGCCACTAAAGATGAATGGCCAACTGGGTGCCACTGTGTGTTTGTTTGGCTGATTGTCACTGAGGTGTGTTTGCAAGTTTAGTATGTATTCGGGTTTGCACGTAGGTGCATGCTGCAAAGTGTTTTATACTGCTGCAGACAATATTGTGTGGTTGCAAGGGTCTCAGTCTGGTTTGCTGAGACGATATTGTGTGGTTGCAAAGGTCTCGATGATTACGAGGTTTGTTTTGAGATGGCCTTGTGTGGTTGCACGGGTCTCAACAAGTGAGGGGTTGCTGAGACGATGTTGCGTTTGCAATGGTCTCAAGTGAGTGTCGGGCTGCTGAGATGACTATGTATGGCTGCAAAGGTCTGAACAGGTGTCAGGTTGCTGAGACGATATTGCGTTTGCAATGGTGTCAAATGAGTGTCAGTTTGCTAAGACGACTTTGTATGGCTGCAAAGGTCTGAACGGGCGTTAGGTTGCTGAGACAAGATTGTGTGGTTGCAAAGGTCTAGACGAGTGTGAGGTAGCTGAGATGATATTACATTTTGCAAGGGTCTCAAATGAGTGACAAGTTGCTGAGACAATATTCTCCCCTTTTTTTTTTTTTTATAAAAACGACTGTAAATGAAACGCTGGTAAACATGAGTTACCACATGTGGCTGTGTTTACAAGCTGTTACAGGCATCGGCGTTTCGAATGCCGTCTGAACCCAATTTTTTTTTTTTTTGCGAGAAGGTTTCTGAACTCAACTGCCTAGACATTACTATAAATGATCCTGTGTACATGTACTGATAAGATAACATAAAGGAGTGATTGGGGATCCTGTGTAGACGTACTGGTAAGATAACATAGAGGAGAGATCAGGGGTGGCTGAAAAACACCCATTTTCCTGGCTGCAATGGTCTCAATGAATGCCATGTTGCTGGGGCGAGACTGCGTGGTCACAAAGGTCTTTGATGAGTGGGAGGTTGCTCGAGACAGTATTGCGTGGTTGCAAGGCTCTCGATGAGTGTGGGGCTGCTGAGACGGTATTGCGTTTGCAAGGGTCTCAACAATGGTGTGAGGCTGCCGAGACGGTATTGCGTGGTTGCAAGGGCCTTGATGAATGTGGGGCTGCTGAGATGGTATTGCGTTTGCAAGGATCTCAACAAGGGTGTCAAGCTGCTGAGACGGTTTTGGGTGGTTGCAATGGTCTCAACAGGTGTCAGGTTGCTGGGCCGAGATTGTGTGGTGGCAACGTTTTTTTCTTTTTTTGCGTTTTTTTTTTTTTTATATATATATATTTTTCTTCACGTTTTTGTAAGGGCCTTGTGTTGCAAGGGTCTTAACAAGGGTGTCAGGCTGCTGAGATGATTTTGTGTGGTTTCAAGGGTCTCGATGAGTGTGGGTCTGCTGAGACGGTATTGCGTTTGCAAGGGTCTCAACAAGGGTGTCAGGCTGCTGAGACGATCTTGCTTGGTTGCAATGGTCTAAACAGGTGTCAGGTTGCTGGGCCGAGATTGTGTGGTGGCAAAAAATGTTTATTTTTTTTTGCACTTTAATGTTTAATTTTCCTTTTTTTTTTTTGCGTTTTTATATATATATTTTTTTTCTTTTGCCTTTTGTAAGGGTCATGTGTTGCAAGGGTCTTAAGGGTGTCAGGCTGCTGAGACGATATACGAGTGGTTGCAAGGATGTCAATGAGTGTGAGGGCTGCTGAGACGATATTGCGTTTGCAAGGGTCTCAACAAGGGTGTCAGGCTGCTGAGACGATTTTGCGTGGTTGCAACGGTCTCAACAGGTGTCAGGTTGCCGAGGGGCTGAGATTGCGTGGTGGCAAAGGTTTTTTCTTTTTCAATTTTTTGTTTTATTTTTTTTTTTTGCGTTTTTTTTTTTTTTTTTGCGTTTTTGTATTTATTTTTTATTTTATTTTGCGTCTTGTAAAGGTCATGTGTTGCAAGGGTCTAACAAGGGTGTCAGGCTGCTGATTTTGCGTGGTTGCAAGGATCTCAATGAGTGTGAGGGCTGCTGAGACGATATTGCGTTTGCAAGGGTCTCAACAAAGGTGTCAGGCTGCTGAGACGATTTTGCGTGGTCTCAACAGGTGTCAGGTTGCCGAGGGGCTGAGATTGCGAGGTGGCAAAGGTTTTTTTTTTTTTTGCGTTTTTTTTGGGTTTTTTTTTTTTTTTTTTGCGTTTTTATATTTATTTATTTTTTTATTTTGCGTTTTGTAAGGGTCATGTGTTGCAAGGGTCTTAACAAGGGTGTCAGGCTGTTGAGATGATTTGCATGGTTGCAAGGTCTCAATAAATAAGAATTGGGTTACTGAGAAAGGATAGAAACACCTGGTTTGTTTGTACCTTAAGCAAGCAGTATAAGGTAGAAGGACAACGCCTGTTTGAATCGTGGTTCCGTAGGGGCCACTAATGAACGATATGGGAGACAACAAATGGTAGCAAATTGATAGAACATAAAGAATGTAATAACAAATCTTACTTGCGACAGTGGGCCATGCAAGTGAGTTTGCGGCGGACTGTGGCTGGAGTGAAACATGTCGGGAAGGTGTAGCGTGATGCCGTACATGGGGCAAAACAATGAGGTTTGGTGTAGAAAATAGAACACGAGAAGTGCGTATCAATGCTTTGTAAGCTCCACTGCGGGAACCAAACATATGGTACGGGTGACACCATGAGTGGCCACAAATTTGACGTGACAAACAAGCTAACGAATCCTACCTGGGACAGTGAACGTGCGACTGGGTTTGATAGCAGCGCAGCCATTAGCTCCCGTGGCTGCCGATCAAATCCAATGGCACGGGCACCAGGAGGCGGGGCCGAGACCTACATTCAGCATCTATGGACACTAAATGCTGGACTCGGGAGCACGCACACAAGGTAACCCCCTACTAGGGTGTTATAGAATGTGGGGAGGAGTCACAAGAGCCACTGAGGGACCCCAGAAGTCGAGGATTGGTGCCACTGTGCAAAACGAACTGCACAATGGAGGTAAATATGACATGTTTGTTATTTTAAAAAAAAATGTAAAAAAACAAAGCCTTATGCCGCGTACACACGATCACTTTTTGCGATGAAAAAAACGACGTTTTCAATCATGAAAAAAAAACGACGTTTTTCAAACTTCATTTTCCAAAACGTCGTTGCGTACACACCAACGTTTTTTTGCAAAGCTCTAGCAAAGCGTGGTGATGTACTCCACGTTCGACGGCACTCTTTTCCATTGAAGCTCCGTCTCATAACTTGCTTCTGAGCATGCGCGGGTTAAAAAACGACGTTTTGCCCACACACGATCAATTTAAAGTGATCATGTGTACGCGGCATTACAATCACTTTAAGGTTACTTTCACACTGGGGCCATTAGCGGTAAAGCATGGTTTGTTTTAGTGGCACTTTACCATTATTTTAACTGCGCTTTTCAGCTGCTAGCGGGGCACTTTTAACCCCTGCTAGCGGCCGAAGAAAGGGTTAAAACAACCTGTCTTGGGGTGCTTTTGAAGCACTGCCTATGCATACCAATGGGCAGGGGCGGTGTATATATATTTTTTCCTATCCCGCAAGAACATCATCCCAGTGTGAAAGCACTCAGGCTTTCACATTGGGGTGACATGGGAGATGGTTTTCAGACACTTTACAAGTGCTATTTTTAGCGCTAAAATGCCTGAAATACGCATTCAGTGTTAAAGCCTAAAAGTAATAAAATGCTATGGTCCTGCTCTCACAATGTTTTTGAAGTACAAGGCCTGGCAAACAGCTAACAACTTCCCAATAAAGACTGAGGCTGAAGGGTTAACGGTTGTAATCTTTACTGAGAATTAGATATTTTCTTTTTTGTCAGTAAAACTGCAAGACACAAATTATAAAAATCTGCATTAGTATTTAACAATTCATTACAAAAGGCATTAGATAACAGAAATTGAGGTCTTGCTAATAGAAGTCTACTACCTAGTCTACTGTCTAATACTACCAAACACATACAAATGTAGTTAAATTAGTAGAACATATACTAATTAATTGAAAACTAATGATAGCCTACTTACAGACTTATGCTTCCATGGCCAGTATTAAGGCTGCTCACACTGAGGCGGTAGGGGGCATCAGCGGTAAATCACCATCGTTTTTGCAGTGCTTTTCGGACATTAGCGGGGCACTTTTAACCCCCGCTAGCAGCCGAAAAAGGGTTAAAACTGGCGGCTCGGCAGTGCTGCTATCAGGAACCGTACTTACCGAGGCTGAGATGCTGAGGACAGCTCACCTTTGCGACCCAACGCAGTCCGCCCTCTGGAATAGGAACAGAGGAGGGAAGGCACAAGGAGGCACCGGTACCGGAGTGGGTAATAGCTGAGCAGGGAGATCACTGATGACAGCTGAAGAGCAGGCAACTACTGACTGGAACTCAGAGTTTGTAGACAAGGGCAGGAGCTGGAGACAAATCCAGGAAACAAGCCATAAGTAAAGGGTTGGTGAAGGCAGAGAAAGTCCAAAGGTACAGGCCAGGGTTCAGGGGCAGGAGACAGCAGCAATCCTGGGTACGTAAGCCAAGAGGTCCGAAGTTCCGGGTGAGAGGAGAGTCGTCAAGAAGTTTCGGGTCAACAAGGTCACAGCAGCAGGAAGAACACACAGTAGCTGATGACAAACCATCAACCTGTCCAGGGGGAAGTGCTGGTTTAAATAGGCCGTGTGCACGGGCGCGCTGCTGTACCACGCATGCGCAATTCGTGCACAGGCATGTGCCGCTGTACTGGTCTATCACGCATGTGCGCGATTCTGCCCGGAATAGAACTGGTACCCTGACAGCTGCCCTTTGATTTCAATGGGCAGGGGCGCTTTAAGAGCTGTGTATACACCGCTCCAACAGCGCTGCAAAGATGCGGCTTGCAGTACTTTTTTTTACCGTCTTGCCAGTGCACCATTCCACTGTGAAAGCCCTCTGGCTTTCATATTGGAGTGAAAGGAGAGGCTCTTTCAAGGCGCTTTACATGCACTATGTTTAGCATTATAGCGCCTGTAAGCGCCTCAGTGTGAAAGCAGCCTCAGTGTGAAAGCAGGCATCATTTAGATATCCCCCTTTAAAGTCCAGGACTTCATATGACGTCCACTCTGGATGGGAGAGACACTTTGTGGACATCATATGACGGTGGCTGGTATTGAAGGGGTTAATGCAACAGTAAGATATGTAGATATATACGTTATAGGGATCAGAACACTCCCCACATGGCAAATAAAACATTATACCACTATGTTTCTTTTTTAAGAAGTAAAACAACTTCAGAGATAGGTCTAAGGTACACCCTAGGGGTGCCCTGTCTTGTGACTTTAACTTCAACCTTCCTATCATTACTAGGTACTGTCTCGACAATGAGTCCAACTAACCATTCGCTTCTGTGAACCTGAGCGTCTTTTAGTAGAACGATATCGCCAACTTGCAGGTTAGGCTTGTCAACTTGCCATTTTTTGCGTGACTGGAGCGTCACCAGGTACTCTTGGTTCCGTCTTAAAGACTCTGAACTTGCTTCAATTGCTTGGTGTTTGGTGTATAGGTCTTTGAAATCAAAGTCTCCAGCTGTCACTGTTTAAATCTTCTGGGTCAAAAGCATTGCAGGTGTCAAGACTGCCAGCATCACTGGAACTAAAGGTCAAGCGTTCATGATGGGCATGACTTCTGCCATAAGTGTGGTGAGAACTTCATGTTGAACATATCTGATGATGATGATTTTGGCTTGCGCAAGATTGTGATTACATTTACAGTTGTCAGTGTTTGTAGCTCTGCAGAAGAATTTGGCTAGGTGAATACGCTTTCTTATTGCTTGAATGAATAACTTCCAGCTGAATCTTTCAAACCTGTGTATGCCAAGATTGCCTCTAGTAGTTATCAGGGGCGGTCCCATCCATGCGTTTGGCCCCTTTCAGGATGCCATCGCATGAATTCCAATGCAGGGTGAGTGTTTTTTTGATGCATCGATTGGAGCCAGGGGCTGCAATAGGCTTCAAAATAGGGTGGGCTCGGGACGCAGAGAATGTGCACGGAGCCCACCCAGGTGTGTGAGGATGGCAAATTAATATTCACTATTCCCACACTGAATCTCCTCTCTGCCAATCAGCAAGTGGGGCTGAAACCCGTTTCCCAATTGGCCAAAAGAAAAAGCATTCTGTTTGGCCACCGAGGAGGAAGGAGGAGACGGAGGGGGAAGGAGAAGCTGCTTGTGATGCTCTCTGCCGTGATGCCCACGGAGGAGATCAGGGGAAGCTGCCCATGATTGCCCTCCATGGATGGGGTAAGTGCACCAACCGACCAGCCTGACTAGCTGCGGGTGCACTGTTCCGTCCCCCCCAAAAAAATTAGCACCAGCCGCCACTGGTAGTTATGGTACTGAACACTATGACTTGTGCCCATGTCTCTTTGTCGTTATCTGGTTCTACATGTTCAAAGGTCTGTAACTGAGTGGTCTCTTTGGATTCTGATCTAGTCAAAAAAGATAAAGGCTATCTTAAACAGATGGTGCTATTTTGTCATGATCTTGTGTTCTTTTAAACACCTTGCATCCTATCTCATTTGTATCTTCAGCTGAGGCTATAGTCTCCATGCAGCTGTGAACTCTCTGGTAGACATGTGCGTTCCTGTTCATAACAAATGGATTTTCGTACGAATTTGTTAGTATTCGTACATTCGGATCAATACGAACATCCAAAAAGCTGAAAGAACCAAAATACGAAAATTACGGAATTACAAATAAGCAAAATAACGAACAAGCGAAAATATGGACGTATGATTGGACAATCTTACTAAAATACGAAACACCGAAAAAGCAAAAGAATGAAAATGACATCTATAACGAACGATTTGCATTCCGTATTTTAAATCCTGTGTCTGTTCGTATTTTCATTAGTATGTTTGTATTTTCATTTGTGTGTTTTGTAAATCTGTTTCTTTGTCTGTTCGTAAATTTGTGTACTTGTATTGTTTATTCGAATGGGCACTAGACATGTGCAGACTGGAATATTTTGTTTCGTTTTTTTGTTTTCGTTTGGAAAATAACTTTTTAGTTACTCCCGAAAATCGTTTTGATTTATTTCGTTTTTTGTTGGGGAATAGCTTTCGTCCGAAAATCCAATAATACTTGGTTTCTGTCGAATGGTCAAAAGAATATTCGACGGAACGTCGAATCTTTGCGTCGAATGATACATTTCCATTCGAATGAGAATTCTAATGTTGTATGACTAGTAATAATGTCGAATCTATTCTCTATAATGTCGAATCTATTTTCTCATAAATCGAAATCTATTCTCTGCAATGTCGAATCTATTATTTCTATTGTGTCGAATCTTTTCTCTATAATGTCGAATCTTTTCCCTATAATGTCGAATCTCTCTATATCAAATTTTTACCGCAACGAAAACGAAAATAAAGCATTTTTTATGTCGGATCTTTTGGTTTTCGGAATGCACATGTCTAATGGGCACTGGGCAGTGTAGTTAGTGAGTTATGTATCTTACTTAATATCCTAGCCAATCAGCTTATCTCTTTTGTGCTGAGTCACATTGTACAATGTAAAGCCTCGTACACGCGATCGGACTTCAAACAAACCTTTCCTGTGGATTTTTGTCTGAAGGGAGTTGGCCAGACTTTTGAAACCAAAAAAGATAGATCGGATTTTTTGGAAAACGCTCATTTTGACGTTTGTTGGCAAAAAGTCCGACCGTGTGTACGGGGCTTAAGAGAAAGTATATCTTAATATGGATTAGCCGCATGTTGAGATGTATTTACGAAAGTACAAAATTACGAATCCATTAAACGAAAACTATTATCTAACAAAATTACGAATTTCTAATCAACGAAAATAAATTAGATGGAATTACGAATCATTCAGTATAAACTAAAATTAAACTGTTACGAAAATATGAACGGGTCTGAATAGGAAAACTTGCGTCTTCTGAAATACGAACACGGAACCAATAGGAAAACTTGAGTCTTACGAATTTACGAATCTACGGAACGAGACGAAACGGAACAAAAAAAAATATGATTTTTTTTGCTGTGCACATGTCTACTCTCTGCCATTGTATTGGGTTGGCTAGTTTCTAATAGTTTAATGTGTATCCTGTTGGTACAGGGTCTAGACATGATGTGCAGCCATTTTGCAACATGCTTGTTTTGTAGAATTCACTTTTGCTGGCTTGTGAGCTCTGTGTAGACATACGTCACCAATGATGACCCATCCAAGGTTAAGAGGCTGTGCAAATGCCAAATGGTGCATTGTGTGGCCCATTGTACTGCTCTCTGACCTTGTGCACGCTCAGTATGTCTTTTCCTAGTAGAAGGATAATTTCAGCATCTGGGTCGAGTGCTGGAATCTTGTCTGTTGTTTGCATCAGATGTGACGTGCAATTTCAGGTCTGGGGATCTCTGATCTATAATCTGTTATCATATCGCATTCTATGAGAGTGGGGAGATTCAGCTGTGTTTTCCCTTCTAATGACTCAATGATGTAGTTGCTTGTTGCTGCTGTCTCCATAACTCCTGAGTCCTGACATGTCTTCAAAAGTATACATATAAAAGCAAAGGAGAAGGCCTTCAAAAAATACAAGGTTGAAGAATCATCATCAGGATTCTGTAATGCCGCTAGCGTTACCTTTTAGTAGAATGGG
The DNA here is from genome assembly GCA_029574335.1 of Rana kukunoris. NCBI lineage: Eukaryota > Metazoa > Chordata > Amphibia > Anura > Ranidae > Rana > Rana kukunoris. Next base: position 175,458,813 of record CM056053.1, on the reverse strand, counting down.
CGCAGCTGCTTCTTTCCTAGCAGCTGCGCTCCGTTCTATTTTCTATTGGCGTCACATCCTGTGCGCCTCCTGCGTTCCACACTGGAACGCGGAAGTGCGCCCCAGCCAGGCGCCGCTCCAATCCCGCTACTCGGCGGTCTATTTAAACCCTCAATGATGGCAGCATGGCGTTTGTCTATTTTGTATGCTCGCCAGCTGTCACCTCGGACCAGCACACCCACTGATGGCATCACCCACAACCAGGCAGGACCCCATGTAGGTCATCTCCACTCAGGACCACTGGAACCTTCAGCTCTCTGATCCATCCCTGCATTGGACCTCCAGCATCCCTGGTTATCCAACTCCTAAACCGCAAGTACTCTGACCCCTGCTAATGTACCAAGTATTACTCGATGCCTTACATGTCTGCTCAGTATCTCTCACATGCCAAATGATCTCTGCTAGAGTTACCAAGTATTTTAGGGAAGCCTTCATGCCTGCTCAGATGTACTCAACTGCCATTGTACTTTGCTGATGTACCAAGTATTATTGCAAGCCTTCATGCCTGTTCAGATGTACCTAAATGCCATTGCACTGTGCTGATGTTACCAAGTATTACTAGAAGCATTTCATGCCTGCTCAGTTTCTACTTAAATGCCATTGTACTGTGCTGATGTTCCCAAGTATTAATAGAAACCTCACATGCTTGCTCAATAGTGCTCACATGCCATAGTATCGGTGCAGATGTTACCTAGTATCATTGGAAGCCTTATACGCCTACTCAGTTCTCCTCAGATGCCAGTGATCTCTGCTATTGTTGCCGAGTATGCTCGGTAACCTCTCATGTCTACCAAGTGCTGTTTAAATACTTAAGAACTATACTTCTCAAACAAACCATTACAGCATGTTTCTCATATCATCTCTAAACTACTTCCCCTACGAACTGTGTTACCCAAACCTAAGTATTGCTCTAGCCCTTCAGCTTCGGTACTGCATGGTCTCATCATTTTTCCCAGCACTTAGTCTTTAGTTTATACCTCTGTAAGCAGCTGTCAGTGATAGGGTATTTCAGTGCTGCAAGAGTAAGTGGTAAAGCATCGTATGTATTTCACGCTGTAGCTAGTTGTTATGTTTATTATGTTACCACGATTTACCTCTATAGTGTCTCCAACACCATTTTACAGGAGCCCTGCGTCCTGATAGGCCGCATGAGATCTCGAGAGATTTGGGAGGCCATTTCTGGGTGGTTTCCTTATATAAAAAAGCTCAGGCTCGTTTTTTGGGGAGAACACGTGTGGATGCAGAGAGGGACAGAGACCCTGCTTGTGAGGGAGAGGTAGAAGAAGTCAGGGAGAGTGTTCCGGCCTGTAGGGATAGTTCAGGGCTCCTACGGATTCGTGCAGTGGTAACCTGGGTCGGATGAAAGACTCCCAGCTGCTACGGGTAACGTGTTTCCAGCCTCTTCCAATCTGCATTGGGTGCCGGGGTATATAGCGTACCATTGAGTGAGGAGTGCCTGTGTTACCCAGAAGGCCACATCGCTTAGAACAATAGCTGCTGTGTTGCATATGTGTGCCTCTGTGCCTGGAGAAGAACCGTTTGCTGTTTGATTATAAAGACTGTTGTTACTACCGCCTTTCGGTAATAAACGTTACTTTGTTCAAAGAACTTACTTGGCTTCCTCTGTGAAACGCAACACCCTTTCCCCGCTTACATTTTTGCGTAGTCGGCAGGATGTCAGAACCATCGTCCTCAAGCGGGGGAGTGGCTAGAGGGTCCTTCATGGCACCGTATGGAGTGGCCTTAGCACTGATTCCAAAATTTAATGGTGCCAATATTCCCCTGACAGATTGGGTGGAGAGACTGGACAGCTCGGTCCGATTATTCGAAATACCCGCAGCACACTTTGCAGATTTGGCGGTTAATGCGCTAGAAGGAGAAGCCCGCCGGGCTGTGATGGTTCTGCCCGAAAAGGAGAGAGATAACAGAGCCGCCATTGTGGCCCGCCTAGAAAGTCTGTATGGTGAGAGTACCTCCATAGCCGAACTTCGGAAGAATTTCTACAGTCGGGAGCAGTATGATCGAGAGACTATTCCTCAATTTGCAGTGGCATTGCAGGAGATCTGGTGCCGGTTGGAGGAGAAAATGGCCCCCGCAGGAACTGGGGTTGCTAACCCCGATCAGCTAATACGGGACCAGTTTCTCGCTGGTGTGTGGTCCCCTTCCTTAAAAAGAGCCTTGAAGGATCGAGTGAGGGCTGATGATACAGTGAAGTTTGCAGTGATCCTACAAGAGGCCATCGAGAGGGAACAGGAAGAGGCGGACCATGAACGGCCTGGGGCCAGAAGCCAGGTTACCGCACTCAAGGAGCTGGGTGGCCGGTGGGGCGGGTGGAAGCGACTGCTCCATGCCCTGCCACAGTCTCGACGGTGGAGACGCCCTCGATGGAGAAGGTCGTACGAGACTTAGCTGAGAAGGTCGCCTCCCTCAGCCAAGAGGTGGCGGTCTTGCGGAGAGGGTCAGAACAACCCCGAGTGGAGACCAACCCACTCCGGAGGAACCCAGATACTGACCGAAAATGCTGGCAGTGCGGACGGTTAGGCCACCTCGCAAGGGACTGTATGAAACGGGGAGCTCAGAACGTACAAAGGCATCCTTTAAACTAATGATTCCCGTGGTAGAGGGGCGACCCACGGGAAATGTTCAGTCACCGCCTCAACGTAGCCCTCCTCAATGTGATCCTACAATGATTTCTGGTTGCCCCGTGGCGACAGTGATCTTCAACGGACAGCCGGCCAGTTGTCTGGTGGACACTGGATCAGAAGTCACTACCATGGCCTATTCGTTCTACCAACAACATTTTGGGCCGACCACAACGTTATACCCCTCCTGGTTGAGACTGAAAGCTGCCAATAACCTTCCTATTCCAGTAGTAGGGGTCACTTGGATGTCCATGAATGTGTATGAGCAGACCCTTCCTAGGGTTGGAATCGTGGTGACCCGGAATGCCTCTTTCCCGGAGAGTTCAGGCAGTTCAGACGCAGAGCCGTAAACATACTGAGAAAGTGGGGCTCATCCGCCTCCCTGCCCGACATCGGGTTACTATACCCCCACGCCAGGAGTTGGTATGCCAACTTCCGGTGGCAGCTAGAAGACCCATCAGAGGGACCACTGTGATGGTAGAACCGCATCGCAATCTGGAAACCAAAGGTGAATGGCTGGTAGCCAGAACTTTGTCTGTTGTCCGTAAGGGACAGGTGTTGGTGCAACTGGTTAACTTGGGGTCCACCCCTATTCAAGTGCCCACAGACATGACCATTGCTGAGTTATATACAGTACCCAAAAGCTGCATTACTGATCCTTGCCCTGGGATGGAGGCCGCCTGCGCTGCCTTGCAAACGGCTCTACCTGATTCAGCAGAAGACCATCTTCCGAAATTGTTGGAACAACTAGCGCTTCCGGTGCCGGGAATGATTCCTGACCAACGTAACAAGCTCCAGCAATTAGTTCATAGACATCTGATGGCGTTCTCTCAAGGCCCTGAGGACTACGGTTGTACTAACGCTTTGGATCATTCCATCCACACCGGAGCCGCTGCTCCGGTTCGGGAAAGATATCGTAATATACCCCCCGCTCTTTGTCAAGAGGTCAAAGACTTGTTACGCGGTATGCTGAAAGGGGGGGTGATTCGAGAGAGTCGTAGCCCTTGGGCTGCGCCCATAGTTCTGGTGCGGAAAAAAGATGGGAGCTTACGCTTTTGTGTGGACTATCGCAGATTGAATGCCTGCACCCATCGGGATGCTTACCCACTGCCCCGGGTTGAGGAATCCTTGATGGCCTTGGGGCAGGCACAGTACTTCTCCACGCTCGACTTGGCCAGCGGATATTGGCAGGTCCCCGTAAAAGAGGAAGATCGTGAAAAAACGGCCTTTATCACCCCTCTGGGACTATTCGAGTTCAATCGGATGCCCTTTGGCCTGACCAATGCCCCCAGTACGTTTCAACGGTTTGATGGAGCGCTGCTTGGGAGACTTGAACTTTGAATCTGTCTTGATTTATTTGGATGACATTATCATTTTCTCCAGAACGTTCGAGGACCATTTGCTACATCTTGATCAAGTCATCCAACGGCTGACCCAGTATGGCCTTCGGCTCAAACCGGAAAAATGTCATCTCATGAGAACCAAAATCCAGTATTTGGGGCATGTGGTCGAGGCAAAGGGGGTGTCCCCCGATCCAGATAAAATTCAGGCTGTACGGGCATGGACAAGCCCTAAAACGGTAACAGAGCTACGCTCCTTCTTGGGACTTGTGGGTTACTACCGCAGATTCATTCCGAACTTTGCTACTATTGCAGCCCCCTTAACCCAGTTGCTGTGTGGTCAGCCTGCTCATCGCAAAGGTAAATCTTCTCCCAGTATCATTGACAGTTGGGGGGCAGCACAGAGTGAGGCATTGGAGGCCCTCAAGGCGCAGCTGACTTCTGCACCCATATTGGCCTACGCGGACTACCATAAACCCTTCCGGGTGTACACCGATGCCAGCCTTCAAGGGTTGGGGGCTGTGCTTGCGCAGGAGCAAGATGGAACTGAGCGGGTCATTGCCTATGCAAGTCGGAGCTTGAGCCCTACCGAACGTAATCCAGTCAACTACAGCTCTTTCAAACTGGAGTTGTTAGCAGTAGTCTGGGCCGTCACCGAAAAGTTTGCTGAGTACTTGGTGAGTGGCCGGGTGGACATATATACTGACAACAATCCTCTCGCCTACCTAGAGACGGCGAAACTGGGCGCTTTGGAACAACGCTGGGTGGCACGATTGGCCCGGTTCAGCTATACCATTCACTACAAACCAGGGCGCTCCAATGGTAATGCTGACGCCCTCTCTCGATTTCCCTCGGATCGGCCTCAGGATGATCTAGATCAACAACTAGAGGGGGAGGAGGTCGTCCCCTCTGGGGTCAACACGCAGGAGCAACTGGCTTCAACGACTCTGCAAAGTAATCAGGGCCTACCAGGAGGGTCCGAAATTCACACTCCTCGGGAATGGTTACAACTTCAACGGAACGATCCTGATCTGGATCAGCTCGTTAGATACTGGGACAGGAATCGGAAGCCAGATTCCAGGGAGCGAAGGAAGCTCTCACCGACGTTGTGCCAGCTGCTAAAACAGTGGGATCGGCTGGAAAGATATAATGGGCTCTTATATCGACAAGCACCGGTTCCTGGAGAGCTGCGAATTGTTCATCAGCTGGTCATCCCTCAATCGGAGGCCTTAGAGGTTTGTCGAATTTTTCACCGGATTGGAGGACACTTCGGTGTGGAACGGACAGAGGCCCTTATTCGTAAGTACATATTTTGTCCGGGACTGTCTAACTGGGTGAAAAGGGCATGTCAGGAGTGTCAGAGTTGTGCCATCCACAAGGGAGGAACAGAGCACACTACCCCTCTGGTGGTGAGAACGGGAGAACCCTTTGAATTGCTGACCATGGACTTCTTGACAGTGGCGGACACATCGTCAGGGTATCGCTATACCTTGGTGTTTGTGGACCACTTCTCCAAGTTTGCCATCGTAGTGCCAACTAAAGATCAGACTGCCACCACCACGGCTAAACTGTTCTGGACCCATGTAGTCCAGCCATATGGGTGCCCCAAAAGGATTCTGTCGGACCAAGGGCCGAACTTTGAGTCTAAGGTGTTTTCTGAACTGTGTCGTCTTAGTGGTATCCGGAAGTCGCATACTACTCCTTACCACCCCCAAGGAAATGGAGCATGTGAACGTTTTAATCGCACCTTGTTGGGATTAATTCGCACCTTAGAGCAGGAGCACCGAGTACGTTGGCCACAGTATGTAGGAGATGTCGTTTGGGCTTACAATCAGACTGTGCATAGAGCCACTGGTTATACTCCTCATTTTCTGATGTTTGGGCGTTACGGCCGGTTACCGGTGGATTTACTCCTAGAAACCCCAGAGCCTATTACGTCAAGGACCCCGGATGAGTGGGTCCAAGATCACTGGCATCGGCTGGATCAAGCCAAACAAATAGTGTTGGGAAAACACCAGGAGTTAGCAGAGGAAAGTGCTGTCCAATTGTTGCCACTTGCACCGGGCGACAGAGTCTTGGTGAGGAATCCCAAACATCTGAGGGGCAGTAAGCTGGAGCCTAAGTGGGAGCCATGTGCGTATCGAGTCGAACAGCAACCTTTCACGGGGCGGCCTGTGTATGATCTGGTCGCAGAGAAGCCAGATGGGCCGCGCAAAAGACTGCATCGTAATCTCCTTCGTCCCTGTGTGTTCAGTGCGGAGTCACGAACGGATAATCCTGTCCCTGTCTTCCCACCGTCGGCTAGACAGGACTGTAGCCAGGAAATCCTCAACAATGACTCTGCAACATGGTGTTTGCCTCCTCTGCCTGCAATAGAGAGCTTATTCCCGGCAGAAGGAGAAACAGAGAATCCGGCTGCTGTAACTGAATGGAACTTGCTAGCGAGGGAACCAGATGTACAAGTGGCCCCCATCCCTGAGGAGGATGAACCTCTTATGGATGAAGTAGTACCTATTGACCCTGTCGTGGGTGAGGAACAGTACCCTGTTGTAGCTGATAGAGATGGACATTTGGGGGATCTGGAGCCTCGCTTCCCAAGGCGTACGACACAGGGACGGAGACCTGTCCGCTTTGCTGACTATAACTTGAACTGTTGTGTTGCTTATTGACTCACATGTTATCTTCTTGCACTGTGTTAATTGTCTTCCCCTAGGTAATGCAAGGGATTGCACTTTTCAAACGGGGGGAAAATGTAAGCAGCTGTCAGTGATAGGGTATTTCAGTGCTGCAAGAGTAAGTGGTAAAGCATCGTATGTATTTCACGCTGTAGCTAGTTGTTATGTTTATTATGTTACCACTATTTACCTCTATAGTGTCTCCAACACCATTTTACAGGAGCCCTGCGTCCTGATAGGCCGCACGAGATCTCGAGAGATTTGGGAGGCCATTTTTGGGTGGTTTCCTTATATAAAAAAGCTCAGGCTCGTTTTTTGGGGAGAACACGTGTGGATGCAGAGAGGGACAGAGACCCTGCTTGTGAGGGAGAGGTAGAAGAAGTCAGGGAGAGTGTTTCGGCCTGTAGGGATAGTTCAGGGCTCCTACGGAGTCGTGCAGTGGTAACCTGGGTCGGATGAAAGACTCCCAGCTGCTACGGGTAACGTGTTTCCAGCCTCTTCCAATCTGCATTGGGTGCCGGGGTATATAGCGTACTATTGAGTGAGGAGTGCCTGTGTTACCCAGAAGGCCACATCGCTTAGAACAATAGCTGCTGTGTTGCATATGTGTGCCTCTGTGCCTGGAGAAGAACCGTTTGCTGTTTGATTATAAAGACTGTTGTTACTACCGCCTTTCGGTAATAAACGTTACTTTGTTCAAAGAACTTACTTGGCTTCCTCTGTGAAACGCAACACCCTTTCCCCGCTTACACCCCTACCTTACTAGCGCCTATGAAGGAATAAGCGCCATTTACTTTTATGAGGCTGTGATGACAGAACCCTAACTCTCTGCATTGAAGAGAGTGAAACCTGGGTTCAAACCTGAGAAGCCTCCGCAGTTGCGATCCATATATGTAAACCCTAGATTGGCGTATCTTTACATAATAGACAAACCATTTGAAAATGGATCCAGCGGAGCTAGCTACTCACTTAGTAGGTCTCTCACAACGGGTCGATACCCTCACCGCCTCAGTACATGAATTCCGTGTGGAGAATGAGGCTCTCCGTAACCATGCTAATCAAAATGTTGTACCTCCCAGGGTCTGCCCTCCTGAACCCTTTTCCGGGCATAGGAAGCTTTTTCGTCAGTTCCTGCAATTTAATGTTCGAATTAAGGCTACGTACTAAGGCCATGTACTTATTTCTCTGACAGGATCAGAATACTTACTTTTATCTCCTATCTTAAGGGTGAACCCAGAGCCTGGGCTGACGCCTATCTGGAAGAGCAAGGGGAGCTCTTGGGTTCTTTCCACACTTTTTTGGATGATATGTCTCTCCTCTACGAGGATCCTAACAAGCAGCTTACTGCAGAAAACACTATCAGGAATCTTAAACAGGGTAAGAGACCCGTAGAGGATAATTTTTTCGGGTTGTAAAAAATTTCCTTTTTTTTTAATGTCATTAAAACGATCGTGTGTCGCTTTCAGAGCATTTTTCGTGTTCTGAAAAACGGGCAAATTTCTTTTCGAACATGCTCTATTTTTAAACGGCGTTTTTAACGTTGTCATTTTTCGGGTTGTAAAAAATGGTCGTGTCTAGGCTTTAACGGTGTGAGAAATCCGTGCATGCTCAGAAGCAAGTTATGAGACGGGATCGCTTGTTCTGGTAAAACTAACGTTCATAATGGAGTAAGCACATTCATCACGCTGTAACAGACAGAAAAGCGTGAATCGTCTTTTACTAACACAAAATCAGCTAAAGCAGCCTAAAGGGTGGATCATCCGAATGAAACTTCCCCTTTATAGTGCCGTTGTACGCGTTGAACATCACCGCGCTTTGCTAGAGAATTATTTTTTTCCATGATCGTGTGTAGGCAAGGCCGTTTTAATGATCGAGTTGAAAAAAACGTAGTTTTTTCTAGAGCCTGAAAAACGTTGGTTTTTACAACCCGAAAAATTATCGTGTGTACGCAGCATAAGACTCAAAAGAGGGGAGGAATAGAGGGGGAGGCCGAGGAAGGAACTTGAAAGGTGTTTAGTGGGGATAGAAGGAGTCGCCATCTCCTTTCCATCCACTGGGTCTGAGTAAGTAAGTCCAGTGGAGGCCACCATGGAAAAGGGCAGCAGGAGAAGCAGATTTAGATATTCCTGACCAAAGGGTTCATTATCTCAATAGCTGCTGGTTATTTTAGGAAAGTTCTTGGAAAGGAAAGCCCAGATAAAGTTCTAATGCAAATTTTTCTATAAAAAAAAAAGTATATGTAATTTAAGTTTTCTTTAAAAAATATTGCGCTGAATTTTATCTGTCTGTGAAACACTGTTTTTTGGGTAAGAATAATGTGGCATGCATGTGCCATACATACAATTAGCAGCAGGTATAGGCTGTATTGAACATTGCCTTTTTAAGCCCTTCCCACTGTTGGAATGTGGCCACACCTAACATTCACCATTTTGTTATGCTCCTGAGGGTGCCCCCGGTCTTTCAAAAATTATAGTAAAAACTCACCCCACCAGACCATCCCCTTTTCTACCCAGCAGTCCCAGATTATGTGGGCATAGCCCACTATGCCCTTTCATAATTCCAACTGCCCATTCCTTCAATCAGCACAGAGGATCTTTTCTTCTCAACTTTGCCTAAATAGTGCCTAAACTGGTGGGTCCATGACCACTTATCTATTTTTGTTATGGTAAAGCTAATCTCTAAGCAGATATAAAGACACATTAAAGTGACATTAAAGTTTTTTTTTATTTTAAATAACAAACATGTTATACTTACCTTCTATGTGCAGTGGTTTTGCTCAGAGCAGCCCCAATCCCCCTCTTCTTGGGTCCCCTGCCGGTGCCTTAGGTCCCTCCCTCCTGCTTAGTGCCCTCATAGAAGGCAGCTAGCTACAAGAGCACCGGAGCAGGCTTGCTCACAAGCCCCTGCTCACTGTGTCCATTAACCACTTAAGCACCGCCTCCTGCAGATATACGTCGGCAGAATGGCACGGCTGGGCACAAGCACGTACACTTAAGTCCTCTTTAAGTGCCCAGCCATGGGTTGCGCGCGCGCGCCCGCAACCAGATCCGAAGCTCCGTAACCACACCTGGACATGGTCCGAAGCTCCGTGACCGCACCCAGACCCGATCGCTTGCTGGAGTCCTGTGATCGGTTCCCGGAGCTAAAGAACGGGGAAGCTGTGTGTAAACACAGCTTTCCCGTCCTTCACTGTGGCGCTGTCATTGATTGTGTGTTCCCTAATATAGGGAAACACGATCAATGACATCACACGTCCATCCCCGCCCCCCTACAGTTAGAAACACAGATGAGGTCACACTTAACCCCTTCAGAGCCCCCTAGTGGTTAACTCCAAAACTGCAATTGTCATTTTCACAGTAAACAATGCATTTTTAATGCATTTCTTGCTGTGAAAATGACAATGGTGTGGTCACATCCATGCCCCAGCTGATCCTGGCATCTGCTAAGTTAGCTTAGCCAGAAGACATCACGCTGCCAGCTGAACGCCCGACGAGCGAGGCTGCCGCATAGGAACTTGTCACGCTTACAGCTCCAGTGCCAGGCAGGCACCTTCTAAGTAAGAAGCCAATCGGCACTTTGATTTTTTTGTTTTTTTAATAAACGGAATTATGCTATGAGATCCCCTTTGTTTTTCTTGGGTTGACCACACTTTGCATATGAGGGTGGAGCTCCAGATCCAGTCCACGTCAAGCAGTGTGCAGGCACTTAACCTGCTTAGCGGTTTATGACTATTTTTTCATTAAAGTAGTCTACACGGTGTGGTAAGCGCATTATGATTACTGAGCACTTCGGGTGAAGCTGGTTGTGTGGTGAAGGAATACTATCACGCTGAAATCTGATTGTATAACAAATCGCAGAGGAACTCGCCTTCATTTGATACTTTCACTGCCTGTGCTGTCAGATTTAACCCTATTTTCCTATTGGGACATTCACATTTTTGATTGCTATTGTTTACAGTACCTTTATGCTTTTGTTGTTTAATTTTCTTTATTTTTGGTCACTGTCATAGGTGACCCACCTCTACATGGTTTTATATTAACTATAATCACTTACTGGTCCAATAGGGACCACCAGCACCCTCCATTTTTCCTATTGCAATGAGGAGTGAAAGACCCGGGAGAGTCAAGGCTGTTAATGCACCGAAGTTTTTTTTACCTTCCTGCATAAAATGAATGAAGGTAAAAAAAAAATCATGAGCCTTTACAACTACTTCAATGCAGTTCTGTAATCGTGTATTTTTTAAAGCAACCCTTTCAGTATTTCAATGTGTTCTAGTAAGGAGGAGCCCAGGCGTGTTTGCAACTCCATGTTCCCACGCCCACCAAGAAGCTGACAATCCGCAGCACTAATCACAGGCAGTGAGACATTTTCCGATCTGTGCAGCTGCGGATCGGGAAATGTCTCACTGCTTTTGATTAGCGCTGCAGGGTGTCAGCTTCTAGGCCAGCACAGGGACTTGGAGTTGCGAACGTGCCTGAGCTCACCCTTATATTCTAGTATCAGCCTTGTGCAATCCTTGCAAAGCATAGCTGGTGTATGAAATGAAGAAGCAGTACAAGGAGACAATCAGTTCATGCGCTGACAAGAAACATGCTGAGCTCATCAGCATGTTTTACCTGTCATTGTCAAGTCACAGGCTAGGGTGGGTCTGGGATGACTGAGGAGGTGCGTTGAATGATGCTGGCCATTAGACTAGTGGCAGAAAAAAGTACTGAATGGGAAATCCTGGAGTGAATATTGCAGCAAAAACATGTTTTCCTATTTTGTCTTTAATGGGTTATTCATGCTGATATTGTATTTTTGGCAAACATTCTGATAGTAAATGGCCTTCTTAAACACCTTTCTCAACCTCTTTTGGAAAAGATTAATCAGATAGCAGATGTTACCCAGTACAATAATGCAGTAATGTCAATAAAGCTTTTAGTACATTTATCCTTTGCAATAACCATTACAGAGAAAAAGTGTTCTGTGTATATTTGTCACCTCTAGCAGCAATCCATTTGCCAGTTCCTGTTTCTTATACATGGGCCAGATGTACTAAATTCAGTTTACAATTGTATCCACATACATTTAGTGGGTGTGTACTTGCATCTACCCCTCCCTTCTACTTCTTGCATCTTGCAATCATATTTTGTACTTTTCAAAGCAGGTTTAAAGTGGTAGTAAAGTCAATTTTGACTAAATCCGCTGCCAGGCAGTCAGACAGACAAGCAGACAGGAGTTTTTATAACAGAAGTGACCCTAGAGGCCTTTTTCTGTCATCAATTTCCAACCTGCTTGTCAGCTGGTAATGCATACTTCTCAAACTTTTGAGATGGGAACAAGGGACACCTATTGGCAAAAGTATCTAGGCATAGAACACACCTCCTGTCACACCCCCTTAACCCCATAAGAACCGCCGCATGTACATTTACATCGGCAGAACGTGGCTGTACGTGGCTGCCTTGACGTGGGTCGGGGGGTCCGATCGGGACCCCCCCCTCGGTACAAGCGACGGTCCCGGTGGCTGTAGGAGCGATCCGTGCTGAGGGGGCGGCTATTCGTTTTTTCTCCGCCCCCTCCGAATCGCTCCCAGCTAATGTGCGCCCTCCCCCTGCAGTAAACTTCCTCCTCCTGTGTAAACACAGGAAGAGGAAAGTGATGTGATCTCTGCTCTCGGCATTTTTTTCAACCACCGCTGAGGAGAGATCACATCACATAGTAAGTCTGCACAACACTACACTGACACACAGACACATAGGCACATTAACCCCTTGCGATCACCCCCCTGTCAGTGTCACTGAATGCAGTGTACTGATCACTGCATTTAGTGTCAGTGTGACAGTTAGTGTGACAGGCAGTTCGTGTTAGGTCCAGGGTAGCCCCCTACCCCCCCCTAATAAACCCTAGTTAACCCTTTCACTCCCTATTGCCAGTGTCACTAAGCGATCATTTTTCTGATTGCTGTATTAGTGTCGCTGTTCCCGCTAGGTAGCTATTTTTTTTTTTTATTGCAATTTTTTTTTTTTTTTTTACTAAAGACATGTGGCTAAATAAATTTTGCCCTAAATGTTTGACTAAAATTTAGTTTATTTGATTTTTCTTATAACAAAAAGTAAAAAATATTGTTTTTTTTTCAAAAATGTCACTCTATTTTTGTATATAGCGCAAAAAATAAAAATCGCAGAGGTGATCAAATACCACCAAAATAAAGCTCTATTTGTGGGAAGAAAAGGACGCGAATTTTGTTTGGGAGCCACGTCGCACGACTGCGCAATTGTCTGTTAAAGCGACACAGTGACGAATTGTAAAAACCCCTTGGGTCATTTACCAGCGTATTGGTCCAGTCCTTAAGTGGTTAAAGGAAAATTATACAAAAACATATTAGTTAAACACACAGGTGCTTTTTTTTACTACTACTGTTCCTTTATATTGATTTTTGAAATTTACAAAAGCATACAACTATATAGATCAGACCAAAATGAGGAGGAAAGGACAGAGGGACTTTTTTTCGAAATCAGGGACAGTCCCTCGAAATCAGGGACAGTTGGGAGCTATGGTAATGTGATCTGAGGGCAACTCTGTCTGCTACGGTGATGTGACTCCTGTGTGCATGTGCATTTAAGTGACTAAGCATGCAAAAAATATGGGAGGTGGGGGTTAGGGAGGATATATGGACATGACGCTGTTTTTTAAAAGTATTTTTCAATAAATTATCTTGAACTAATACTCTATAGGGTGTGAATATATACCTATAGGTCTATAGGTATACTAAAAGAAAATCGGGGTCAGTGGGAACTTGCTGCTAGCTCAGGCAGCCTCTAGCAACCTCTTGAGGAATCCTTGGGTTCCACAGGACCCTGGTTGAGAAAGGCTGATCTATATATTATTGATATGAAAAACTATTTGTATAAAAGTTAAAATATGAGACTGTTCTGGCTCTGTAAGAGTCTTTATGCCACCCCCCCCCCCCCTTAGAAAAGTTATGAAGGGTTAATATAACATGGATAAACCGCTTACATGTATATGCACTAATGTGCTCAAACAAATCTTCACAAAGTCTTGGCATGGGCTTAGGATCAGGGGCAGAGTGACCATTGAGAAACTCGGGCACTGCCCGAGGGCCCTGTGCCACTAGGGGGCCCTATAAGGGTTGCCAGGCTCATTAAAACCAGGGACAGTATGTAAAAATCTGTGGTTTTTTTTTACATCTGTCCCTGATATGTCCAAAACCAACATGCTTTTGATGTGAAAATCCTGAGATTTTAGCTGCCCTGCCTCTGTTCTGCCACCTGGCTTGGTGGCCATCTGTAAGCCGGGGGCCCCATAATCTTCTATTGCCCGGGGGCCCCATGAGTTGTCAGTCCGCCCCTGCTTAGGATCACAGTTCCCCCCCCCCCCCCACATGACCTAGCATGTACATGTCACATAATGTTTAGCTTAAAGGGGAAGTCCAGCCTGAGCTTTTTAGGTTGGACTTCTCCTATGGGTCACAGGAGTTCAATTAGTTTTGCACCCCTGTGACCCGTTTTCAGCGGAGAACGGTCTGAAGTCCGCTCTCCACTGATGTTACTGCTATCAGTCGAGGCAGCACGTCATCATGACTTCCAAGTCAAGATCCGCCAGCTGCCTTGATTAATGGCCACTGAGATTGTCAGAAACCATGAATCAGACCGAAACAGAAGTACCGTTAAAAATATAAGCAGAGTAAACATAAACATAGTCAAAATATAGCCAGAGTTAAGGAACTGGATTGGATCGTCAGACAAGCCAAACTTCAGAAAGCCAGAAATGAACATAGAACAGCAAGCAGGATTAGGAGCCAGACAGGATGTCAGCCAAGCAAGCCTTTAACAGAAATGCAGGAGATAGTCTCTGTGATGTCGACCAAGGCGAAGACAGAGATCATCTGAGCTGGACGACTTAATTAGGCAGGATTGAAGAGCAGGATATCATCAACAGGTGAGTCACTGTGGAGAGATAGGAGCTGACAATTAGCCAACAGCTGGGTGGCCAGCTCAGAGAAGGAAGGGCTGAGCCCAACCCTGACAGGGACGGCCGCTCCCTGCCACTCCGCTGCTCATCGCTCCAATGAGCGCTGAGATGTAGAGCAGAAGGGATGCATTGCTCTGCTCAGGGAGGAGTGAGAACCGAGACATCAGCGGTGTTCGGTGGCTCTGTTTTCAGTCCAGAGATGCTGGGGGACAGATGCAGCATCAGTCTGATGCTGCATCCACATAGATAAGTGTAACTAGCCCAAAAAAAACATATTTTTTTAAGAAGTTATATCATAATCAGGACTTTCTCAAGAGCTCAATGGGTTTACCTCAAAATAACCATTAAATACTACACCTTAACTCTTTTTTTCCAGATACTGTAAACATGGTTTAGATAAGAGGACTACAGTGCTGTGTTTGTCAGCATATTATAACACAGCAGCTTTGGTTTAAAGATAATGTTAGATGTTTTATATTATAGTTTATAGTTTTCTCATTCTAAATATAATCGGGCACAGATATAGTTTTCACTGGGGGAGGATTTGGATTGAAAGTGCAAAATAGAAGGTTATACACAGATTTCCTTGAATGCTAAACTTGCTATCATTTAAAAAATTGTTTAAAATTCTGAAAGTATGTCCTGAGAAACAAAACTATTTGTATCTTTCACTAACATAAATCTATGATATTTTATTAGCTTTGTTAGAATTTCTAAGGATAAAAGTTTTTTAATTTCTCTCAATTTAAAATATGGGTCATTGAATGATTAGGTTCACGTGAAATCCTCTCCTAGTTAATAATAATGTGCCTTGGAAGGATTGTTTGTCGAGATAAGGAAACATTGTTGACATCTAATATCTCAGAACAATGGAGAAATTTGTCTAGTAAATAGACTTAAAAGTAGGGAAAACCCAAGTACACTGAAAGGGTTTCAATCAAATTAGACATAATTTTTTCCCTATAACAGGACAAAAATTAAACACAATCCCTGATCAATGTTTACAAGGGCCTTCAGGTCTTATAAATGTGTATTGTGAATACACATCGTATGTTGCCCAGGTGAAGGAGAATAAACAATCTTAATAAACAATATTAAATCCTGTCAAGGATAGCTCCTTGATTTTTCACTGAAAAGAAGGGCATTGGGAAAAGCCAACCTGCAAAAACTGTCTAAAAAGAAATGACACATTTCAAGAGTTATCATATAAAACTTGATAGAAATGGGACATTTTAGGAAAAGACTAAAATAAATGTAAGTATCAAAACGCTTGTCCATTATGATGTACCGTATCCAGGATGAAATATCATATTATCTGAAAACGACTAAAAAATAAGTTATAATCCCATTATATATTTGGTGTGTTGTATTCTTTATCATTATTGTTAGAAATATATATGTGTGTGTGTGTGTGTGATAATGTAGCCATACTCAAATAAGTAATTTAAGTATGCAAATTATAATTTTTTTCTTTTTCTTCTCTATGTGTAAAATCAGCGATCAGGAGCTTCCATAAGCTGCTATTCACTGCGCTGGGAGCATGCAGGGTGTGTGCTCTCGTCACATCTGGTTTTGCAATGTTGCACACAAATATGCAGCCGCTCTGCACTAAAGCCCACCCCCTGAGAGGCTGCATATTTGCACGCCGTCAGCAGCAACAAGTTAACATTTTCCATTTAATTGCTAATGCCACAAACTAGAAAATCACCAGACCCTCCAAGGTGTAGCTGTGTAGAAAAAGAATAATTTATTATATAAGGGTTGACTACTAGAAAATGTATGTATTGTCCAGATAAACTCAGGTCAGACATTTCTGGTCCTAAGATGTAATTGATTGATTACAGAAAATGTTGAATAATCGCGTGAAAAAAGTAATTATACTGAGAAAAAGTCTTAATTATTATGCTAATATACTGGGTTGTTTAACCACTTGAAGACCCCTTCACGCCGATATACGTCGGCAGAAGGGCACTGGTGGGCACAGGCACGTACAGGTACATCGCCTTTAAGAGCCTAGCCGTGGGTCACGAGCATGCCGCGCTCTCAACCTAGTTCTGAGCTCCATGACCGCGCCCGCGGACCTGAACGCTGCCAAACCTCCCCCCCCCCCACCGTCCCGCTTATCCTCTTGCGGCAGAAGGGAGAAGAGAAGACACTTTCGTTACCACAACCCCCCCTGCTTATCTCGGAACAGGGGGGGGTTGTGTAAAGCTGTGTAAGGGGCCCCAAAATTTGTGATGGCTGCCTTTGCTGCTCTATTCAATACCAGTCAGGTAACATTCTATAAAAGAAGAATAAATTATTATAAACGCCCAAATTGGCATAACCCACACCAATTATCTAATATCTAAAACTTAAAGCGGAGGTTCACCCAAAAATCAACTTTCTGACATTAGATCCAGCATACTGCTAACATCTGCAGTATGCTGGGGTTTTAAATTTTTTTTTGTACTTATCGTTTTATGAGCCGTTGTTATCTGGCTCCGAGCGGGGAATCCTGCGAGGAATGGGCGTTCCTAAGCCAAGAGGAGTCGATTGACGGGCTGCTAAGGCGCGTCACGCCTTCCGAAAATACCCGAAGTGACACTCAGTTATTTTCGGAAGGCGTGACGCGCCTTAGCAGCCTGTCAATCGACTCCTCTTGGTTTAGGAACGCCCATTCCCCGCAGGATTCTCCGCTCGGAGCCGGATAACAACGGCTCATAAAACGATAAGTACAAAAAAAAAAAAAAACAGCATACTGTAGATGTTAGCAGTATGCTGGATCTAATGTCAGAGAGTTGATTTTTGGGTGAACCTCCGCTTTAAAAAAAACAAATACAATTTTTTAAAGATTATTTTTGAAATGTAAAATTGACACATAGTGAAAGACACCTAACTGGCACAGCAGCATACTGGGTAAAAAAAAAGCCCATGGATTAACTAACTGGGGATCAAGGCTGAATTAGGGTCCATTTGCAGCTTTGGCTATGAATTTTCCTAATTATCGCCAAACCTTAGGCCGCGTACACACGTCCGAGAAACTCGACGAGCGAAACTGCCGTTTTTCTCGTCAAGTTTCTTGTTCGGCTGTCGAGGGAACTCGTCGAGCCAATTTTTTCCATTCCCATCGAGGAAAAAGAAGACATGCTCTCTTTTTGGCTCGACGAGTTTCTCGGCAGTTTTCTCGTCAAAAAATGTACACACGACTGGTTTTCTCGGCAGAATACGTCTCCCATCAAGTTTCTTGATGGATTCTGCCGAGAAAACCGGTCGTGTGTCCGAGGCCTTACATTTGGTGGTTCAGTTTGCTCATCTCTACATCTTATCTGTGAATGTTTGCTGTTGATTTCAGCGCACCATTACTGCTAGTAGCTTGCAGTCTCTTCATAGGGAATAACACCTCTGTAAAGAGTATCTGCATTTTGTATAAAAATGTACTTGCTGGATGCAAATGTATTTTTTTGCAAAATAACAGTCTTTCATAAATAGATACATGTATAAGTTCCTGCATTCTTTATTACAGTACAATAATGCTTACCTCAGCTCAGGTTTTGCATTTGGGCATGCTACTCAGACATCCTGTATTTACATTAAATCTATTAACCACAACCATTATGATGTTAAATGTTTTAAAAAAGTGTTCGCTTTTTTTAATATCTGCTGTACTCATCTATATGTGTTTTACGACACACCCTCCTTTTGGCTGTTTGTTTAATTTATGGGAACAAAATCACTTTCTTTCCTTAGATTTAATCAACACAAGGATGAGATGACCAGATGCTGCAGATTTAATTTGTGTGGGCTTTGACATTCAAACATTTCTATGTTATTTTGCCAGAAGTTATCAGTTCTTTTACAGCTCTGATCCTATAATAAGATATTTATTTATTTTTGTATGGGGAAGTTAGGCAAAAAAAGGCATTTGAATTGTGTGCCCCTTAGCAGGGCCATTCAAACTGCGTGCATTTAAAGTACGCTCTCCCCTACTGCAGCCAAATTCTAGCTGAGCTCAGCTAAAGAAAACACAATACGACTTTTCCAACGATTTGGGACTGCAAAGTCGCATGACAAGTCATTTTTCATGATTTTCAATGACTACCATTCATATTAGCATGACTTTAAGTCAAAGTAGTCCCTGCACTACTTTTTTTCTGAAGTCGGATCAAAGTCAGATCTGTTAATATATGGAGGGCAAGCGTCTTGTACTTTGATGATCTTGAAGGGGAACTCCACAACATTTTTGTTTTTTAAAACCGGCATGGGTTCCATACACTTATCCGAGCATGCAGCGCGGCTGGATAGGGCCCACTCCTGAACCCGTACCAGGTCGCATGCCCTCAACATGGGGGTGAGTGCTTTGGGGCAGGGGGCCCTTCGCCCTCCCACCTTAAATCACCTAGTCCCCATGTTGATGAGGACAAGGGCTTCTTCCTGACAACCCTGGCCATTGGTTGTCAGGGTCTGCGGGTGGGGGGCTTAACGGAAACTGTGAGTCCCCTTTATATGGGAATCCAACTTTAATCCGCTTTAAAGGGGTTGTAAAGGAATTTTTTTCCCCTAAATAGTTTCCTTTTACCTTAGTGCAGTCCTCCTTCACTTACCTCATCATTCAATTTTGCTTTTAAATTTCCTTCTTTCTTCTGAGAAATCCTCACTCCCTGTTCTTCTGTCTGTAACTACACACCGTAATGCAAGGCTTCCTCCCTGGTGTGGAGAAAGCCTCTTGAGGGGGGAGGGGGAGCAGGAGTGTCAGGACACCCACTAACACACAGCTCCTTTCTCTATCTGCAAAGTAGAGAGCATCCTGATACTTCTGATCACCCCCTCCCCCCTCAAGAGGCTTTCTCCACACCAGGGAGAAAGCCTTGCATTACAGTGTGTAGTTACAGACAGAAGAACAGGAATGAGGATTTCTCTGAAGAAATAAGAACATTTAAAAGCAAAATCGAAGGATGAGGTAAGTGAAAGAGGACTGCACTAAGGTAAAGGAAGCTATTTAGTTGGAAAAAAATTACCTTTACAACCCCTTTAAGAAAAAAAGTAGTGCAGGGACTTCTTTGTAGCGTGACTTAAATTTGTGCTAATATGAATGGTCATTGAAAATCATATAGAATGACTTGTCATGCGACTTTGCAGTCCCAAATCGTGGGACAAGTGTATATATGTATGAAAGGGGCCTTAAACTAACTGTTCAGTTGGGCTTAAAGAATATTTTTATACACCTATGCTTCAGTTATGAATGAACAGAGTGAGTGATCGGTATCAATACATATTTACCTGCTCCTTCCCTGTTGTCCATCCTGAGTAGATTCCCCATAGCAGCCAGTGGGAGAGGAGAGGACCAAAGCCAGCAGCGCTGCAGGGAGTTATTCATAATGGAGAGCAGGAAAGGGGCAGGTTATTATATAATTTACCAGCCCCTTCCTTGTCTGAATGAACAGAGTAGAGTGAGTTATCGGCCCCAATCACTCACCCTTTAATTCATAACTGAAGCATAGTAAACTGTGTTGCCCGGAGTGGTGAAGGATGAGGGCAAATACTGGAACAAATCCCTCTGCAGCAGCTGAAATCTGGCAGGAGTGAAGAGAAGGGAAGCCAGAAGCACTAGGAGGGGGCACGTGGGGGGTAGTGCAGCAGGAAGAATCTAAGTATGGACAGGAGGGGGTGATCAGTGCAGCAGGAGAGAGGGGTGGCGACTACAGGAATCAATCTTCTGTGTGTCTCTCCACTTCTTTCTGCTGACTTCCTTCATCTGCAGCCCTGCAGTCAGAACGCACGGCACAGCTCTGCTTTCCTCTGTACTTGCCTTGTACATGAGTGGAGAGCGATGCCTCCAGTTTATCTTTGGAACTGTGCAGAAAACTGCAGACATGTTGCATAATTTCATACAGATCTTCACTGTATACGAGATGCTGAATAAAAATGCAGATGTAGCAGTTAAAGGCTCAGTACGAACCATTTAACACTGACAGGGGAGCTGGAACAATTATGCAGAAAGTGGAAGCATATTGAAGTCAGCACTCCTGATCTGTATAAGTGGAGAATGTATTGAATGTAACTGGTCAGTACAACAGCCATGGAACTAGTATTTCCAGAATAGCAAGTTCATCATTGACAGGCCACATATTCTCCCAGTAAAGATGTTTTTTAAGGAAATTATAGGGAACTGTGTGAAACAATCTATTAAATATACAGCATATGTCTTTTGTTAAATGTCTTTCTTTTTTTTCTTTTTTTTTTTTTTCACATCAGCTTATTTCAATCTTGTAAGACCCAGTCATGTTTGTGGCTTTAAACGTCATTACAAGCCGTTTTGCATCATCTGTGAACCGTTTATCATTTTAGCGGGGTCATATTTTTACCCTGAATGTGTTTTTTTTTTATTTTATTTTTTTTATTTTAGTTTTTTTTTAGTTTGACTGTACTTGTTTTAATTTATATATTTCATCAGTACACTTATATGCATTTCACATACCTCCACTATTCAACTGATAGTACAAAAAAGAACAACCCTTTCCCAAACCCCTCCCCCCCTTCCCCCCATTCCCTCCCCCGTGGCTCCCAGGGTTCTGAGTTTCATTTCTGTTACCAGTATGTGTTTTAGGTGAACTTGATCTAGTACAGGAATAACCTTAACATGGTCTGAACTCTATTTTATCATCCTTGCTGTGGAATCTACTCCTCTGTTTATCCTCGCTTTCTCATACTTGGGCCCTCAGCCCCTCTGCATAGCTCCAAGTTTTTTTGTAAGCCTTCCATTTAAGCCATTTTACCTGGAAATCAGTGATGGTCCCTAAGGCGCTCTCTTTTAGCTCTTCCATCCTATAAGTCTCTTCCACCGCATCTACCCATTCCCATATCTGTGGGCTTCTGGTATCCTGCCATTTCCTTGGTATTAGTTTTTTTGCGGCATTCAATAGATGGGGCAGAAGTGATTGTTTATATTTTTTAATCCCCTGATTATTACAATGGAATAACACCTCCCAAGGGTCTTTCTTAATCTCTATATGTGTGATCTTCTTTATTTGAGATAATATGGTGACCCAATATCTTTGTATTACAGGGCAGTTCCACCATAGGTGGGCCATCGTGCCTTTCTCTGCGCATCCACGCCAACAATCAGAAGATTTTTTTTAAATTTGCTCATTTTAACCGGCGTAATATACCAGCCTGAGATGCACTTATAGTTCATTTCCGCTGTCTGCGAATCTATTGCGGAGGAGTGGGTCAGTTTCATTATCTTGTTAATCATATTGTCCCCCCTTACAGTGCCTAATTCTCTTTCCCATTTCTCTACTAGGGGAGCTGCCCCTTGTGCTCCAATCCTTACTAATATCTTATATAGTTTAGCTATAGTGCCTTTAGTGTTTTCACTAGTACAAATCTTTTCTAATGGTGTCAGCTCCTCTCTCGAACGTAATGGTCGGGGGAGTTGCCGCACAAAGTGGTCTAACTGTGCATATTGCCACCAACCTAACTTCCCAATATCCTGTCTTGTTTTCAGCTCCTCGTAGGGGGCTAGCTCGCCTTTTTTTATAATATCACCTAAATAGACATTGTCCTTAATCCACTTTCCTCCTAGTTTTTTTTCACCTGGTGCGAAGTATGGGTTATCTTTTATATTTATAAGTGGTGAATTAAATGTACTCTTTAGAAGTGACTGTGCCCAATCCCATATTTTTACTGTGTTTTTAGTAAGATCATCTATATTGTGACTCTGTATTCTATATTGTGTGGGTATCCACAGAATTTTACATAATTGAGTTATATCTTGTGATTTTTCCACTTGGACCCATCTTTTCCCTTGTGTGTCTCTGACCCACTCCACCGCCCTAGAGAGAACTGCGGCCCTATAATAACTTTTGACATCGGGGGCTGCCAGTCCTCCCCCCTGTTTGTCCTGTTTCAGGGTTGCCAAAGATATTCTATGCTTTTTATTTTTCCATATATAATTCATCAGTATCGAATTTAGAGTATTCAAATACTGGGAGGGCAATGCAATTGGAAGTAATTGAAATTTGTATAGTATCTTAGGAACAAAAACCATCTTTAGAATGTTGATACGCCCCATCCATGAGATGGGTTTGTTTGTTATTTTTTTTAGTTCTTTTTTAATATCATTTAATAGAGGAATGTAATTACATTTATATATCTTCTGATATGTGTTTGCCAGTTTTATTCCTAGATAATTTAACTCTTTCCTCCACGGAAAGGCACACATCTCTTTAACCAACCCCACTTCTGTTTTATTTAAGTTAATATTTAATATTTCGGATTTAGCTATATTAACCTTAAAATTAGAAATGGTTCCGTATTGTTGTAAAGTATCTAATATCCTGGGTATAGTCTTCGTTGGGTCTACGATGTAGAACAGTACGTCGTCGGCAAACGCCGATAGTTTGTGTTCCTCACCGTCGACCCAGATCCCTTTAATATCGGGGTCTTTCCGAATAATAGCCAGCAGGGGTTCGAGGGACAGGACAAACATAAGGGGGGACAAAGGACAGCCCTGTCTGGTCCCATTATTCATCTTAAAAGGATTCGATAAGGCTCCGTTAATCTTGATTCTTGCTGTGGGTTGATAGTATAGTGTTTTGATCCATTTTGTAAACCTATTACCAATTCCTATTGTAGCTAATATCTGCATCATGAGACCCCAGTCTACACTGTCGAACGCTTTCTCAGCATCAATCGACAGGAATAGACTGGGGACCCCCTCTCTTTCAATCCTCTGTATCAGGAGTAAAGCTCTAATCGAATTATCTTTTCCCTCTCTTCCAGTCACAAACCCCACCTGGTCCGGATGGATCAGGCTTTGCATTACTCTTTTTAGCCGCTCCGCCAAAACTTTGGCGAAGAGCTTTGTGTCTAAATTTAGCAGAGATATGGGTCTGTAGCTGGAGCAGAGGGAGCTATCTTTCCCTTCTTTTAAAATAATTGCGATCACAGCTGCTGAGGCTTCAGAGCTTAGTTCGTATTTACTCCCCAGTCCGTTGAAGTAGCTACATAACCTAGGAATTAATATGTCACTGAATCTTTTATAATATAGGGCTGTAAAGCCGTCAGGGCCGGGGCTCTTCCCTCCCGCCGTATTTTCCAGTGCCTTTTTTATTTCTCCTTCTGTTATGGGACTATCCATATTTAAGCTTTCATCCTTATCTATTTTTACTAATTCTGCCTTCTCTAGGTAGGCCCGTGTCCTAGCCTCCCTTTCTCTGGCTTGTCCCGCCGGCTGTTTAATATTGTACAGTGTCTCATAATAATTTTTAAAAGCCTCTGCAATGTCGGCGGTTGCATGTACCATTTCCCCACTTTGTGTCTTAATTTTTTCGATATAGTTCCTATTCTTCTTTTTATGTGCCATTTTAGCCAAATGTTTACTAGATTTATTTCCCCATAAGTACATCTCTCTCGAGATATTATTGAGATTTTTCCTAACTTCCAGTTCCATGATCTCTTTTAATTCATTCCTCTTTATTATTAAATTCAAATACGTCTCTTTTTGTCTATGTTCTTTGTGATTTTGTTCCAAAGATACTATTCTCTTTTACCAGGGATTCCCGCCTCCTATTTCTCTCCTTTTTCCTTCGTGACCCTTCTGCTATTAAAAACCCTCTAATGTATGCCTTGTGTGTCTCCCAGAGTGTGGCGTCAGATATTTCACCTGTATCATTAAGTGTAAAAAATTGTTTAAGTTCTTCTTCTATTTTCTTTGCTCCTGCCTCGTCTCGGATCAAATAATCATTAAGGCGCCAGAGTGAGCGCTTGTTATTAAAGTGTGCCGTCTTTATTTTATGATTACCGGGGCATGATCTGAGATAGTCATTATGCCTATTTCTGCACTGGTGACCGACTCAAGTAGTTTGTGGTCAACTAGCACAAGGTCGATTCTGGAGTATGTTCCGTGGGGAGGGGAGAAAAACGTAAAGCCATTTGTATTGGGGTGTAAGGCCCTCCATACATCCACTACCTGGCACTCCTTCATTTTCCGTTTAATTTTTTGTAACTGTATACTGGTCTTCTCCCTCCCTCCGGAAGTACTGTCTTCTTTCGGATTCATGACAAAGTTAAAATCCCCCATCATTATCATATTTCCCCCTGCAAAAGTTTTTAACATATCCAGCATTTTACCTAGATATTTTATAGGGTGGACATTTGGTGCATATATGTTGGCAATCGTATATTCAACATTACCAATTTTTCCCCTCAGGAATAAATATCTTCCCCCGGGGTCGGCCAGCCTTGCCCCGAGAGAAAACCCCACCCCCTGAGAAAAACCTATTGCAACCCCTCTGGCATGATTTGAGATGGCATCACCATAATACCAGATTGGATAGGTTGGGGAGTACAATTTCACATTAGAATTCAACGTTAGGTGGGATTCCTGGATTGCTACCACATCAGCTTTATATTGATTGATTTCCTCTAGGATCTGAAGTCTTTTACTCTTGGAGTTCAGGCCTTTTACATTGTATGATAAGAACTTCAGTTCATCCATTTTGTTTTTCCTGGCATAAATTTTCTAAAAGAGATCACTGGGAGCCACTTTCCATCTACTTCCCCCCCCTCCCTAACCCAGCCCCCCCTTCCACCCCTTCCATCCTCCCCCCTCCCTCTACTCCCCTTAATCCATCCCCCCTCCTCTACTCTCCCCCCTTCCCCCCTCTTCCCCCTCCCCCCCGCTGCCTTGAGTATGCCTCTAAACCGTGGGGGTTAACGTGACCCATTGCCCACCGGTTTTCCTTTTGTGAGGTGAGGCTGTCCCGCCTTCCCAACCCTGCCTTGGACCCTAACGGGCCAAGATTTTATCGGGGCAGGGTTGCGGCCTCCCTGGGGGACTCTTGATCTTCATCCCTTCTCCTCCCCTCACTCCCTCTCCCCGCCAATCCTCAGAACACCCCGTCTACACCCCCCCATCATTCTTCCCACCCTGGGATTTCCATCTCTTGGATGTCTAATTTTCTACAGAAGCCTGGGAGGTCCTCAGGGAATACAAGTTTTGCAGATATTCCATCCTTCTGAGCATGGAGGCATGCTGGGAAACCCCACTGATAAATTATGTTGTGGATCCTCAATTGTTCAAGGAGGGGTTTAAGAAGCCTCCTCCTTGCTAAGGTTTCCCAGGCCAAGTCAGGGAAGATTTGTAACTCTGTCCCCCCAAAACTCAAAGGAGGTTTTCTTCTCAACTTTGTCCAGATTTCTTCCTGATCTTCGTAGTGCCTGAATCTGACTATAATGTCCCTTGGCCTTTCCCTTACATTGTCCTTGAGTCTACCTAAACGGTGGACCCTCTCTATTTTAAGAGGTTCTCCTCCGTTGTTTTCAAGGAGAGGAGAGAACAGATTATTCATAATAGATCTTAGGTCTTCCCCCTTTTATTCCTTGATGGATCGGATCCTAATATTTTGCCTTCTATTGCGATTTTCCTGGTCCTCCAAGCGATACTGCAAATTCCTTTGATTTAGCTTCATCATGGCATATTGATTTTTCATTTGATTTATTTCAGCGTCTTGTTTTCCAACTTTTCTTTCGATCTCCTCCACCCGGTGAAGAATATGGCTGATATCGGCTCTCAGGCCATCTATTTGCTCTTTTATGGCGTTCTCTAATCTCCTGAGCATTTCTTCCATTTCCGCCATATTGGGGATATGTGGGGTCACTCTCGGGTCTTCGATATGGCTTAGGTCCTGGTCCCCATCTGTTGAGACATCCGTACTTTTCGCACCACCTAACACTTTTTTTGTTGTCCCCGGTTTTCCAGTCTTCTTGTCATCGGCAGGACTTTTAGTGGTTCCTTCTTGGGACATATACTGTCTAATTGAGCTATTAACGGGTTTTCCTTGGGTATTTTCGGGGCATTTCCCCTAGTTGTCTTGCTTTCATGTTGTGTCTAGTCTTGGATCTAATTCTCTTCCCCAGTTTCACTATGTATCTATTTTTTTTTTCTATGGACAAGGTTATACTAAATGTGAAAATTAATTCCACTTTTTATACTCCTGGGGGATAAATAAAGCGTGCTGTATGTGGGCGGTTTTAAATAGAGCCTATTTCATTTCATATATCCCATTCGGTCATGGCACCTATTTTTCTCCCTTCGTTCCACCCCTATGTCTCACCGCCAACGCCAGAGCATGTACCAACTAAGCCCTTCTCATTCACGCTTAGGATTGCCTGCAATTGGTGGATTTATGACCAAGTTCCCTTGATCATAAAAAGTTGATCTTGGTCTCGTATCAATGGCAAATGCCAGTACTGACAGTTTATAGAATTAACATAGCATCAGAGGACTCCTGCTGTGCCCTTTGGGCGAGGGAACGCATGAACCAATAAAAAGGAAAAAAAAAGAAAAAAAAAAAAAAATTAAATAATGAGCGATAGTCAAATCTCAGACACTGCGGTTAATGGTACCAGGTTTTGCAGTCCGTTAAGACTTTTAGTCCTAGCAGTATACTAGCTCTATAACTCCCAAGGTTTTTCTTTTTTTTTCTTGGTAAATGCAATATTGACAGTCAGTATAGTTGCCATGAGGAGAGAAAATGAAAGAACAGAAGCAAAATATAAGTTTCAATATAGTATTCTGAGGTCACTTTGTACTGCTCCTGGTAAAGCAAAAGTCCCGGGTACTTTAGAATTTTAAACCTCCTTACACTTTTTCCACATTATCTGACATAGGGTGAGTGTCATATGTTAAATCAGAACGATCTTACCCGACCAGCCACCTCGCAATCTCTCCTATCCTGCAGTTAGATACCGGCTCCATATATGTTACCTGTACCATGGCAGGGCATCACATGCTGAGGAGTGATAGCCTGGCTGTCTCTGTGGGGTGTATCATACTGAACGCTGGTTGCCTCTTCGGATCCAACGCTGTACCTCCGGAGATCTTCCGACTGGAGCGCGGGGTGTGCGGGGGGGGGGGGGAGCGGTCGCTGGGTATTGCAGCCCGATGGAGCTACTGCCTTGCCCGTACGAGGTGGTTCATCAGCCTCTCACTCCGCTGAGGCCATTCCGTTGGTCCCCGATGGTTGCCTCCTCCGAGCCATCCCAGCTGAGCTCGCCTCCCACAGCCCAGCCTCCTCGCGGCGCGATTCAGAGCCCCTCCCTCGGCGTGCGTGCTTCACGTACAGCACGTCATCGCCGTCGTTAAATGTCTTTTCTAACTTACTTTTTTCATAGAGTTGGTGTTATGGAAACTTCTACTGCAAGTGTATATTAGTAATATCATAGTATTTCTCCCTCCTGAGAGCACTTTTTGTTCCCATGCGTTTTATTCCTACCAATTATTTAAGCCATCTATGAAAATGTGAACACAATCCCAACATACTCGTCTTTTTTACATAATTAAGGCAGTCTATTCATAGAGAGCCACATCCGGACTGAATTGTTCTTGAGAACATAGCCCTTAGTTACCTGACAATGCTCATCCCCACAGATGTATGCCAAATCACTGTTATTCCTCCTACTTTTCTTTTCAGATGCCAATGAGCTATAATACAAAATTGTACTTCCATTTGGGTGATTTTTTTTTATCTTGTTCCAGCTGTATTGTGAAAGAATATAAAATTCAGATTAAAGATGTTCGGAGACCAAAAAGCTCATTATCCCGGGAAAGCAATGTATTTCCTTGCTGCCATGTGAATTTTCAAACTAATGAATATTCTGATGACAAACCACTGGGCAATTGTGTATGCTCCTAAATTAGAAGACAAAATTATTATTATTACCTATACCATCAATTTATCCAGAGCAAGGCAAAAAAAAAACATGCATGGGCCAATTTTCTACAATGTAGGTAAACGCTTCTTCCTGATCCTTCAAGAGGCAATCCGATATTTTCTGGATCAACAATCTCTTAAGCCCTGTACACACGGCAGAGAACCTCGACGGGCGGAACACATCGTTCCGTCCGTCGAGGTTTCCCGGCCGGCAGGCCGGCAGATTCTGCGACCCGCCCATTGGGAAAGGCGACCAGCCATTCATCCCGACTGGCCGTCAAGCAAATAGAGAACCTGCTCTCTATTTGCTCGACGGGTTTCCCGACGGGCTGGGCACGGCGAATCCGTACACACGGCCGAGGTTCTCGGCAGAATGAGGATCCCAGCGAGGTTCTCGCTGGTTTCTGCCGAGAACCTCGGCCGTGTGTACGGGGCTTAAGGCCCCTTTCACATGGGGCAGTGGAGGTGCGGTGACAGTATAGCGGCGTGATTTTTAGCGCCGATATACCGTCGTATTTACCGCGCTAAAACCACACCGCTAGCGGCCGAAAAAAGGTTAATACTGCCCGCAATGCGCCGCTGTAGAGGCGCATTGCAGGCGGTATTACCGCGGTTTCTCATTGTTTTTCCCCCACTTATCCGCAATGTCCCTCCTGTCCCCCACTTATCCAAAATGTCCCTTCTGTCCCCCCACTTATCCGCAATGTCCCTCCTGTCCCACACTTATCCGCAATGTCCCTTCTGTCCCCACACTTATCCGCAATGTCCCTTCTGTCCCCACACTTATCCGCAATGTCCCTTCTGTCCCCCCACTTATCCGCAATGTCCCTTCTGTCCCTCCACTTATCCGCAATGTCCCTCCTGTCCCCCCAATTATCCCCAATGTTCCTCCTGTCCCTCCAAGTATCCCCAATGTTCTTCCTGTCCCTCCAATGTCCCTAATGTCCCTCTGTCCCCCCCACTTATCCGCAATGTCCCTCCTGTTCCTCCTGTCCCTCCAATGTCCCTACTGGCCCCCTAATGTCCCTCCTGTCCCCCCCACTTATCCGCAATGTCCCTCCTGTTCCTCCTGATATTCGGCCGAAAAAGGGTTAATACTGCCTGTAATGCACCTCTGTAGAGGCGCATTGCAGGCGGTATTACTGTGGTTTCCCATTGATTTCAATGGGAAGGAGCGGTATAGGAGCGGTGAACACCCCGCTCCTATACCGCTCCAAAGATGCGGCTAGCAGGACTTTTGGAGCGGTCCTGCTAGCGCACCACTTCAGTGTGAAAGCCTTTGGGCTTTCACATTGAAGCCTGCACGGCACGATTTTTTCAGGCGGTATAGCAGCGCTATTTTTAGCACTAAACCGCCTGAAAAACGCGTCAGTGTGAAAGGTGTCTAATGCTATTATCTAAACATTTCAAAATCTATTTAGAGGAAATGTTTAGAAATGGTTACAACAGCAGTAACAATTATCTTTTAAGATTTTTATATACTATCCCGGAGATTAGTAACATGCGGTAAGCTTGTCTTGCAACTTTTTCTCAAAGTCTATGGTCGTACATTGTGCAATTTTCTTTCCTTCAACCACAGGCCAGTTGCATACATAGTTACATTGTTACATAGTAGGTGAGGTTGAAAAAAGACCTACAAGTCCAACCTATGTGTGTTGGTCGTATAGGTGCTTATCTAATAGTTTCTGGAAACCATCGATGCCCCCCGCTGAGACCACCACCTGTGGAAGGGAATTCCACATCTTTGCCACTCTTACAGTAAAGAAACCTCTACGTAGTTTAAAATTAAACCTCTTTTCTTCTAATTTTAATGTGTGGCCACGTGTCTTGTTAAACTCCCTTCTGCAAAAAAAAGTTTTATCCCTATTGTTCGGGTAACCATTATGGTATTTGTACATTGAAATCATATCCCCTCTCAAGCATCTTTTCTCCAGAAAGAATAAATTCAGTGCTTGCAACCTTTCTCCATAACTAATATCCTCCAGACCCTTTATTAGCTTTGTTGCCCTTCTTTGTATTCGCTCCATTTCCTGTATATCCTTCCTGAGGACTGGTGCCTAGAACTGGACAGCATACTCTAGGTGCGGCCAGACCAGAGTCTTGTAGAGAGGGAGAATTATCTTTTTATCGTTAGTCACAATAGGTGTTAGGAGGGGGGAGGGAGCATTTTTAAGGCTAGTTAGGTATACGGTGGAATTCTATTTTAACCACTTTCCCACCGCGCCATAAGCATTTTACTGCTACGGCGCGGCGGGGTTATCTTGGGACGACGTCCCTGGGACGTCGTCCTTCACTTTCACGATTGCGCGTCCCCTGGGACGCGCTCGCGAAAGTGTCCGTGCTCGCCGGGTCTAGAAGACCCGGCGCATCACGGATCACGGTAAATTGCCGCTGATCGCGGCCGTTTACCACGTGATCGCGCCGTCAAATGACGGCGCGATCACTTGTAAACAAACCGGCGTCATTTGATGACGCCGGTTCCTCCCTCTCCTCCCTCTCCTCTCTGTACAGTGTGCGAGGAGAGGGGGGGAGCGGGGTGTCAGCAGCTGAGCTGTGGCTGGATCTGTGACAAATGCAGTCACAGATCCAGCCATCCCTCAAAACATCCCAGCTCTGCAATCCCCCCAGTACCCAGCAATCCCCCCAGTACCCAGCAACCCCCCAGTACCCAGCAATCCCCCCAGTACCCAGCAATCCCCCCAGTACTCAACAATACCCCAGTACTCAACAATACCCCAATACTCGGCAATACCCCAGTACTCGGCAATACCCCAATACTCCAGTACTCAACAATACCCCAGTACTCAACAATACCCCAATACTCCAGTACTCGGCAATACCCCAATACTCGGCAATACCCCAGTACTCGGCAATACCCCTATACTCCAGTACTCAACAATACCCCAATACTCGGCAATACCCCAATACTCGGCAATACCCCAATACTCGGCAATACCCCAATACTCCAGTACTCAACAATACCCCAATACTCTGCAATACCCCAATATTTAATACTCGGCAATACCCCAATACTCGGCAATACCCCAGTACTCGGCAATACCCCAGTACTCGGCAATACCCCAATACTCGGCAATACCCCAATACCCTGCATGATACTTTGCAATACCCCAATACTCTGCAATACCGCCTATGGGGATTTTTAAGTAGCGAAGTTTGGCGCCATTCCACGAGTGTGCGCAATTTTGAAGTGTGACATGTTGGGTATCTATTTACTCGGCGTAACTTCATCTTTCACATTATGAAAAAAAATTGGGCTAACTTTACTGTTTTGTTTTGTTTTAAGCACAAAACTGTTTTTTTTTTTAAAACACGCGTTCAATAAATTTTTGCGAAAATACCGTGCGAGATAAAAAGTTGTAACGGCCGCCATTGTATTCTCTAGGGTCTTTGCTAAAAAAGCATATATAATGTTTTGGGGTTCTATGTAATTTTCTAGCAAATAAATGATGATTTTTCCATGTAGGAGAGAAATGTCAGAATTGGTGTGGGTGTTCCAGAACGCCTGAAGGCGTTCCCTGCATGTTGGGCCTCTGTATGTGGCCACGCTGTGTAAAAGTCCCACACATGGGGTATCGCAATACTCGGGAGGAATAGCAGAATGTGTTTTGGGGTGTAATTTGTGGTATGCATATGCTGTGTGTGAGAAATAACCTGCTAATATGACACAAACAAGTTTTTATTTTTATTTTTTACAGAATTTTCAGTCGTTTTTCTTTTATAGCGCAAAAAAACAACAACCCAGAGGTGATCAAATACCACCAAAAGAAAGCTCTATTTGTGTGAAAAAAAGGACAAAAATTTCAAATGGGTAGAATGTTGTATGACTGGGTAATTGTCATTCAAATTGTGAGAGCACCGAAAGCTGAAAATTGGTCTGGTTAGGAAGGGGGTTTAAGTGCCCAGTGGTCAAGTGGTTAAGGGGAGTTTATTGTTTCTTATTTATTTTAACAAAAAAAAAAAACATAAATAACATACGCAGAAACAACACATCAGGACATGCCAACATCTCATAAAAATACCATATAAATATGTTACTCCTAGAATTTATACCCCATATAACTATATAAATATATATTACTCATTTGCTGGGGGTTATTATTGCCGCTATTGATACCAAAGCTGGTGATTATTATTGAAGAAACTGTCCCAAAATGCTGGGGGTTATTACATAATATGGCATCAATGCTGGGGATTACTTGCAGAAATTGGCACCAATTCTGGAAGTTATTATTGCAAAAACTGGCACCAGTGTTGGGGGCTAATATTTCAGAAACTGTCTTTGATGCTGGGGGTTATTATTGCTGCTACTGACACCAATGCTGTGGATTATAATATTTTAACTGCCCCTGATGCTGGTGATTATTATTGTGTAAACTGCCATTCATGCTGGGGGTTATTTTTGTGCAAACTGGCCTCAATACTGAAGATTATTATTGCAAAACTGGCACAAATGCTGTGGGTTATTACTGCTTAAAATACCATCTATGCAGGCACCAACCCTGGGGAATTTTTGTTGCATGATAATATTAACCACTTCAGCCCCTTTTCCCCCACAAATAGAGCTTTCTTTTGGTGGTATTTTATCACCTTTGCGGTTTTTCATTTTTTGCGCTATAAACAAAAAATACCAACAATTTAAAAAATATATATGTTTTTACCTTCTGCTATAATACATATACCCCATCCCCTCATCCCCAAAAAATGTATTAATTATTTTCGGCCGATATATATTCTTCTACATATTTTTGGTAAAAAAAAAAAAAAACACAGGCGTATATTGATTGGTTTGCGCAAAAGTTATCAAAGTCTACAAACTATGGGATAGATTTAGGGACTTTTTTCATTTTTAATAGTAATAGTGTGATTTTTAGCAGGACTGTGACATTGCGGCAGACAAATCTGACCCCAAATTACACTTTTTGAGGACCAGTGACATTATTACATTGATCAGTGCTATAAAAATGCACTGATCAATGTAAAAATTACACTGGCAGGGAAGGGGTTAACACTGGGTTAAGAATGTTTCCTCAGTGTGTTTTAACTGTGTGGGCTGGGCCTACCAGGGACATGACAGAGATCATTGTACCCGATCACTGGGAACAGAAGACCTCTGACATGTCATCTGGCAGAATGGAGAATCGCCATTTCCCCGTTCTGCCTCTGTACACCAAGATCTTGGGTTGGCGGTGGACATCAAGCCCGCTTATCCCGTAGGCATGCTCCTGCAGCGTGCAGCGGGTGCACGCAGCCGCTAAATCCTGTGCAAAGACCGACGTACACCTAATGCAGTTTGCGCAGGAGAGCCGACCTGCAACAGTATAATGACGGTGGCTGGTCGGCAAGAGGTTAATATATACAATAATGATATTATGATGTTTTCACTGGCCTGACAGAAAAAAATTAACATGCCTTTTTACAAGCACTTTAACTACTTCAATCCCGGGCACTCTCCTGCCCCCCCAAACCAGGACAATTTTCAGCTTTCAGTGCAATTGAATGACAATTGTGTGGTCATATAACACTGTACTCAAACAACATTTTTGTAATTTTTTTCCCACAAATAGAGCTTCCTTTTGGTGGTATTTGATCAACTCTGGGTTTTTTTTTTTTTTTTTATAAACAATCTAAAAAAGGTGGCACTGATGGGCACTGATGTGGTGGCACTGATAAGGTTGCACTTATGGGCAATGATAAGGAGGCACTTAAATGTAGAACTGATAGGCACTGATATGCAGCACTGATAGATGTCACTGATGGGCGGCACTGATGGGCACTAATAGGTGGTACTGATAGACAGCACTGATGGGAACTGATCAATCGCACTGTATAGGCAGCACTGATGAGGATTAGGGATGAGCTTTATGGTCGACTCGAACATTGACTGTTCGCCCGTTCGCCGAATAGCGAACACTTTGGGGTGTTCGTGGCAAATTCGAAAGATGCGGAACATCCTTTAAAAGTCTGAGAGAAATCAAAAGTGCTAATTTTAAAGGTTAATATACAAGTTATTGTAATAAAAAGTGATTGGGGCCCTGGGTCATGGGGACATGTATCAATGCAAAAAAAGTTTTAAAAACAGTTTTTCTGGGAGCAGTGGTTTTAATAATGCTTAGAGTGAAACAATAAAAGTGAAATATTCCTTTAAATTTCCTACCTGGGGGGGTGTCTATAGTATGCCTGTTAACCAGTTAAGACCCGGACCTTTAGGCAGGTAAAGGACCTGGCCAGTTTTTGCGATTCGGCACTGCGTCGCTTTAACTGACAATTGCGCTTTTATGCGACGTGGCTCCCAAACAAAATTGGCGTCCACAAATAGATCTTTCTTTTGGTGGTATTTGATACCTCTGCGGTTTCTATTTTTCTATAAACAAAAATAGAGCGACAACTTTGAAAAAAATGCAATATTTTTTACTTATTGCTATAATAAATATCCCCCAGAAATATATAAAAATAAATAAATTCCTCAGTTTAGGCCGATACGTATTATTCTACCTATTTTTGGTCAAAAGAAATCGCAATAAGCGTTTATCGATTGGTTTGCGCAAAATGTATTGTGTTTACAAAATAGGGGATCGTTTTATTGCATTTTTATAAAAAATATTTTTTTTTACTACTAATGGCGGCGATCAGCGATTTTTTTCATGACTGCGACATTATGGCGGAGACATCGGACAATTTCTGGGACAATTGTTATTTTCACAGCAAAAAATGCATTAAAAATGCATTGTTTACTGTGAAAAGGACAATTGCAGTTTGGGTGTTAACCACTAGGGGGCGGTGGAGGGGTTAAGTATGACCTCATTTGTGTTTCTAACTGTAGGGGGGCGACGCTGGACGTGTGACGTCATTGATTGTGTTTCACTATATCAGGGAACACAGGATCAATGACAGCACCGCAGTGTTTACACACAGCTCTCCCCATTCTTCAGCTCTGGGGACAGATCGCGGGACTCCAGCGACGATCAGGACCGCAGGTCCCCCGGCCATGGTCACAGAGCCTCAGACCAGGTCGCAAGGGCACCCACGACCCAAGGCTGGGCACTTAAAGAGGACATACAGGTACGTGCTTGTGGCCAGCCGTGCCATTCTGCCAATGTATATCTGCAGGAGGCGGTCCTTAAGTGGTTATGTAGCGCACGTTTTCCGTGTTTATAACAGTCCCTGCACAAAATGACATTTTTTAAAGGAAAGAAAGTAACTTAAAACTACTCACTGCTATAATGAATTGTCAGGTCCTGGCAATACAGATAAAAGTATTTAAAAGAAACGGCATGGGTCCCCCCCCCCCCCAGTCCATTACCAGGCCCTTTGGGTCTGGTATGGATATTAAGGGGAACCCCGAACCAAAATTAAAAAAATAATGCGTGGGGTCCCCCCAAATTCCACATCAGGCCCTTCAGGTCTGGTATTGATATTACAGGGAACCCTGCGCCAAATTAAAACAAAAAATTGCGTTGGGGTCCCCCTCATAATCCATACCAAACACTTTCTGGGGACCCGACAATTCATTATAGCCGCGAGAAGTTTTAAATTACTTTAGGAATGTCATTTTTGCAGAGACTGTTATAAACACGGGAAAAATGTGCCAATTTACAGGCATACTATAGACACCCCCTAGGTACGAAATTTAAAGGAATATTTAACTTTTATTGTTTTACTTTAAGCATTATTAAAATCACTGCTCCCAAAAAAAGGCCGTTTTTAAAACTTTTTTTTTTGCATTGATACATGTCCCCTGGAGCAGGACCCAGGTCCCCAAACAATTTTTATGACAATAACTAACCAACGATCGCCACGCTGCGTTCCCCCACGGGCACACGCCAGCATGTTATTCTGAAAGACGGCATATGAACGGGCCTGGCCGTCATTCAGCTGTAGGCCGTGCAGGAAGTGGTTAAAGAAAGTTGGTAACATTTACTGGGTTAAATGCAGTTTGTTAAGTTTCTCTAAATGCATGTAGTGTAAGGGCCCTTTCACACGGGGCGGATCGTAATGATCCGCCTTAGTGTGTCCGCTTTAGCTCAGCGGGGATCCTCCGTAAAATCCCCGCTGAGCTGTCGGCTGACAGGGCTGTGCAGGGACCGCCCTGTCTTTCCTCCGCTCTCCCCTATGGGGGGATCGGATGAACACGGACCGTATGTCCGATCCGATCCACCAGACGGAAGAAAAAATCGGATTACTGCGGATGCTGACAATTACGGGTGTGGGCGGATGTTTATCTGCTCACACCCATAATCACATAGGGACCAATGTATGTCCCGTTTTCATCCGCAAACGAATGGATGAAAAAGCGGACACACGGTCCATACGTGTGAAAGGGCCCTAAAATTTGTAAGTAAACTCTGTTTTAAAACCTATTTGAATTTGTATTTTATTGTTTTGAAACAACACTGATACTCTTGTAAGAACCAGGGGGGGGGGGGGTAGTTGCCTGTTTTATTTTATCTATTTTCATAAAACGCCTACCAAAATCCTCAGCACTGGGCCGATGCTCTTAATCCAGCCCTGACCAAAACAACAGCTTTTGCAACATTTCCACAAAACTATTTTTTTTTCTTTAACCGGGACAGAACAACAATTTGTCTAATCAATTCTGGTCGCAGTGACAAAATACAAGACTTATGTAAAAAAACTGAAAATTACTAACACTTGACAAATGTATCTGCACATCATCCGTTAAAAGAGTGCTGGCTTAGCAGTTTGTTACAGTGATAGATTAAACTCACTGGCAGAGTCAAGGTATCAATTACTGTTTAAGTTTGTAGTAATTCTCAATCTATCCTGTGTCAGTGCTGTTTATAACTATTAATCACTATAAAATCCTCACAGAACCCAAAGTCAACTGCAGAACTAATTTGAAGATATTTCCACAATAACAACATTTCGGTGCAAAATGTGATATTTTTTTTGTAGATAAACTCTAAAACAGATTGTACACTAAATCAATTCTGTCTTGTAGTTAATGTTACCATTCCTATACTAAAAATATATATTTTTATAGTATAAAACGTGATAGTATCACTCCTGTATTATAGGCAATATTAGTCAAAAATTGTCTAAAGTTTGCCTTGTCATTGAATACTGCATACCTAATAAATGTTTCCTTATGCACAATGAATCATTGTTTATCAAATGCTCATACATGACAAAATATACTGCAAAGGGGCGACAAGCAACAATGTTATCTCGGCAGTCATGTCACAAGTAATAATTTCTAGGTGTGACTCCATGGTCACAGGTTTATGGAGATCAACCAGATCCCCCATATCCTTTTCACCTGGGCCCAAGACCGAGTCCTTGGTTGCGTCTTGACAGTCTATGGAACTTGTAGGGGTTGCTGGACTGTCCATAGTTGCTGAACTGCGGCTTTCTGCTTCTAAGGAAGTGGAAGAAGAGGAGGCAGGTACCATTCAGCGGGAACCTCCTGTACTGGTGGAACGTACACAGGGTCAAATACTTCTCGGTCTCCAGCTGATTTGGCGGAACAGTTGCAACTTAGCACACAGGGTCTCAGCAGGTTGCAGTGGAGATGTCTCTTAATGGGATTGCTTCCTTCTAAGACCAGATCCAATACTGGAGTTGGAGGAAAGAGCTGTTGTTCATCCCGATAGGGCATACATTCCCACTTGGGCTTCAGCTTACTGCATCTGTTGTTTATGATATGTTTGACCAACAGTCCCGCAGCCGCGATGGCAGTTCTCCCAAAGCAGAGTCCTCAATCAAGTACTTGTGTTTGTCCAACACCACCTGCTTGACTTTCTGTAACCAATCTCAATGTTCCTGCACCTAAGTGCTAGGTGTCCAGGGAATTAAGCTCTTTGGAGAGCCCAGTAGGAGACCCACCAGTAGCTGGCCACAATACCTGAATATCAGAAAGAAGGGAGTATGAACTGTGTTAATATAGGCCCACACAACATCCCACATGTGTTGGTGGCATCTATCTCAGTGCCCTTGTTCAAGGGTCCAAAGCATGCCCAGCAACTTGGACATAATCACTGACTCAAAGTTTGGGCCTTGGTATACGTTTTAGACAACCGTATGGTTGGACTACATACTCCCAAAATAATTTAGCTGTGGTTTGGGGCCATCTGATCTTTAGCGGGGACAACCACCAGAACTTAGTGTAGTAGTCGACAAAAACTAAGGCATAGCGATATCCTGAGGGTTATCTGAAAATCATTAAGAAGTCTTTTTCAGGCAGGATTTTATTCACAGAGCAAGTTTCACATTCCTGGCAAACCTGCTGGACACAATTTGCCAAGCGCAGGCAAAAGAAGTACCTCCTGACCAAGGATTCAGTTCTGTTGACTTCAAAGTGTCCACTCTCCATATGTAGCACTCGACAGAATTGGAGAATATGCGACTGGAAGACCACAATTTGTAGGATGTCCCACTGTTTGGTAGGAATGAACACCTGGTGATAAAGCACATTGTCTCTCATCGCGAGTCGATTCTATTGCCCCAGAATTTCTTGAGCTGTGTTAGATAGTCTCTGATTCTCACAGGAAGATGGCTTATGCCGCCGAGAGAGGAAGGGCTGCACCTGCATGAGATCTGGATCCTTCTGTTGAATCAGTGCCCAATTCTCTCCTCTCTGGCAATACCACTGTAATTTTTGGTGGACTCCGACTGGAGAATCACTTCCTGCCCCTTAAGGCAACACATGGTGGTTGCCATAGACAAGATAGGGGCTACCTTGATGTCTTCTCAGCAAGAGTCTACATCCTCCTCTGGGCATTTCCACCAGAAAATGGGACAGAGCATCAGCATTTTGGTTAAGCTTTCTAAGCCTGTAGTGGATCTCATACTTGAACCATGCCCACCTTTGCTCTAATGCCCCTAGCTTTGCTGTGTCCAAGTAGGAGAGAGCGTTGTTGTCCTCTATGTCTGCCCCTGTGAGGTATTTGCAAACTTCTCAGTGAATGCCCACAGAAAGACCACAAACTCCAATTTGTAATCACAAGGGGTTTGTTTTGGTAGGTCGGAGGCTGCAGCTTCCATAGGCGATCATTCATTCACAGTCATCCTGTACCTGAACTAGTACAGCCCCCAGACCTTGTAAACTCCCATCAATGCTTATACTGAAGGGCTTTAAATAGTCCACATAAGCCAAATAGGTGCCAAAGT
Organism: Rana kukunoris; assembly: GCA_029574335.1. Lineage (NCBI taxonomy): Eukaryota > Metazoa > Chordata > Amphibia > Anura > Ranidae > Rana > Rana kukunoris. The sequence goes on along the minus strand of CM056053.1, from coordinate 175,419,298 downwards.
CCATTTTTGTTTAAGCCTTTTGAAAACCTGTTGAAGGGAATGATACCACTGGGCTTGAATAGAGGGCAAAGAACCACCTTTTTTCTGGAGGGTGTGACTGCTAAGCAGCTGGGTGAGTGGGGTGGCTATTTGGGCGAACAGTAACAGTCTTCGGGGGGTTGCCAGTCCTGCACTGCTTGTACCTTAGCTGGATCTGGGGAAACTCCTCTAGCTTCTACAATGTGCCCTAAATACTGGATTCTCTGTCTCATTAAGTAGCATTTACTGGGTTTGAGTTTCAGCCCATACTGTGCTAGATGGTTGAACACCTGGTCCAAGTGCTTTATATGATTCTCAAAGGTGTTGGAGAAAATGAAGATATTGTCCAACCTGAAGTCCCAAGGCATTTCTCCATCAAGCATTGAAATGTACTGGAGACATTACAGTCTCAGGAGTGTAACAAAGGCAGTTATTTCACAATCTTGATCTTTTACTGGGACTTGCCAGTAGCTGCTTGCCAATTGAACAATGTAGAAATAAATGGTTTGACCCAAGGGGTAAAAAGTAGGCCTCCCCTGTTTATTGATGCTGCCTTTGTATCAAAGCACTCAATTTCACTGCAGCTGCGTGCCACTCCACTTGCCATTGAGGCTCTTGAAAGTCTACCTCTACATTGTCCATGGCTGTTCGCCATGAGATACCAATTTCAAGTTATTTCCTCCCCCTGTACAGGTTGAGAACCATGAGCAGTATGAAGTACAGTCCATTGTTGACTCTCATAGGTTCCATGGGTGCATACAGTACTTGTAGCATTGGAAAGGCTACGGTCTGGAGAAATGTTCTTGGGTCTCATCCTCTGACGTACATGCCCCTGTCCTCCTCTGTGATTTCCATAGACATTTTCCCCTCAAGCCTGGTGGGGCCGGGGCTGTTGAGGAGGAGGTACTGTCGGGAATGGGCTCAGCCCTTTCTTCTCTGAGCTGGCCACTTAGCTGTCGGTTAATTGCCAGCCCCTATTTCTCCACATTGACTCACCTGTTTTTTATTTATTTATTTTTATTATTTTTATTAAGTTTTATAAGAAGACATACATTGACAACAGGACTCAGCACAACACAGAGCCAGTCATACGACCAACATGGCCAACATTTACCGATACAACATATCTCAGACTAGCTAACAGTAGCACTAACTAAAACAGTCAGGTAACAACCCTCCCCCTCCCTCCCCCCAACAACCCAATACTCAGTTCCCTCGCTCCACACTTCTACACATGTGTCCCCAAAGAAGGTGTTCCTGTGTAATACATCAATGATTGTATGTGTAGCTCCCACTATGTCCAGTAGAGGGCTCATGTTCAATTAGGGCCAAAAAACACCTTGAGTTATATTCAACACCAGTATTCTCAAGACCATAAAAGGCTCCCACCCAGATAACACTGTATCTCATTCACCGTAACTGGCAATCGCCCATAGGTGCTAACCCACTGTTAGATCAGAGTTGTACCATGCCTGCCACACTTTCTCAAATTTCTTCCCGCAGCCTCTAGATAAGTGTGTCACTTTATAATATGGCATTATTGAGTTAACCAGCCCTTTCCAGAATTGTATATCAGGGGCCAATGGCTTCTTCCATTGTAGCAAAATGGCCTTTCTCCCATTAAACAAAAGGATATTAAGTAGGGTTCTATGTGCCCGAGACAGGACCACCTAGTCCACCAATCCCATGAGATCGTCAAAGAGACGGGGACCATTAGAACCTCTGATATGCATGCTGGATTTGCAGGCAACTCCAGTAGATATGATAATTAGCTGCCGTAGAGAAGGAACATCTCCAGCAATCTGCCGGAACTGATTGATATATAGATGCCAGCCGAGCAGGTGTGTAATAAATTCTATGTATAAACTTAAAGTGGATCAATCTGTCCTTGCCACTACCAGGTGTTGAAACGGATGGTCCAACATGTCATCACAGTCCTTCCCTGAATGTCCAAGACTTCTGCCTCTCACCGTTCCCTACATTTGATCAATGCCTATTTTTAAACAATTCTGATAGATAGCGTTTTAGTTCCTCCTTTATAACCAGGTTTTCTCAGAAGGAAAGGATTCAATGCTCATGTTTTTAAACTGGGCTTGGAATGTGTGACGCAATTGAAGATATCTAAAATATTGCGAGTTGGGAAGATCGTGCCTGGTTTTGAGCTGGTCGAGTTAATAATTCCCCATCTCTTGTGATGTCTTTGAGCAATTTGATTCCCTTAGTCACCCATCCCATGGGATCATCAAAAGAATAAAACATGCGCCATGACCTTGACACCCAAGTATGTGATTTGGGAGACCCACCTCAACGGCAAGTCCGGGTTTATAATCTCCTTGGCACCTGTGTCTAGAGGCAAAATGGATGACTTATTCCAATTAACTTTCAACCCCGAAAATTTTGTGAATTTATTCATAATTCGCAATGCTGCTTCCAACGACTCTCCTGGGTCGTGTAGGAATAGCAGCAGTTCATCCGCATATAATGCCAAACCTTCGGCAATAGTTCCCACCCTAATTGCCTTAACCTCTCCTGAAGCTCTCAAAGCAACTGCCAGTTGTTCCATCATTAGAGCAAACAGGAAAGCAAAAAGGGGCATCCCTGCCTGGTACCTGCCCCTACCTACTGAAACAAAAGGGAAGTTAAAGATAAAGATAGAGGCTAAAGATAGGGCCATAGCTCATTTTCTCTAGGCCTGCGATCATGTAGTGCCAGTCTATGGAATTGAATGCTTTTTCAATGTCAATAGACACTATGGGGTAGATTCAGATAGATCAGCGGATCTTTAGATCAGCGTAATCTGTCTTATTTACGATCCGCCAGCGCCAGTTTTTGAGGCAAGTGCTGTATTCACAAAGCACTTGCCTCTAAAGTGGTGCCGGAAGCTTGTAAATCCCCCAGGCGGAATTCAAATTCCGCGGCTAGGGGGAGTGTATTATTTAAATCAGCCGCGTCCCCGCGCCGATTTAACTGTTTATGTGCCGCCAGCTAAATTTCCCAGCGTGCATTGCTCCAAATGACGTCGCAAGGACGTCATTGGTTTTGACGTTAACGCAAATTACGTATGGCCGTATTCGCTAACGACTTACGTAAATGACGTAAGAAATTCAAAACTCGACATGGGAACGACGGCCATACTTAACATAGGATACCCTGCACTTACCCCTCGTATAGCAGGGGTAACTATCCGCCGGAAAAAGCCGAACTCAAACGATGTAAAAAAAAAGCGACGGCCGGGCGTTCGTTTCGGAATCGGCGGTTCTCCTCATTTGCATATTCATCGCGTATACAAACAGAAGAGCCACCTAGTGGCCATCGGGAGATTGCAGCCTAAGATCCGACGGTGTAAGTCACTTACACCTGTTGGATCTAAGGGAGATCTATGCGGAACCTTATTCGATGAATCAGCCGCATAGATCCAACCGTCGGATCTCAGAGATACGACGGCGTATCAGTAGATACGCCGTCATATCTCTATATGAATCTACCCCTATGACTCTAGTGGGAGAATCAAAATTGGGAAGTTGTAGGTGTGTAAATAGTCATTGCAGGTTAGGCTTAAAACCTGTCTGGTCGATATCCAACAGAGAGGAAATAACTCCAGCCAGTCTCATCGCCAATAATTTTGTTAGAATTTTCAAGCTCATATTTAACAAGGCAATTGGCCTATAGGAAAAGCATTCAAGAGCATCCTTTCCTGGTTTTAACAGTAGAATTATATATGCATCCAGCATCAATGCAGGTAGATTTTGCTGTTGCAAGCAGTAATCTAACAGCACCCTAAGTCTGGGTGCCAGTTGGTCTACGTAGACAGGGCCGGCCTTAGGCCTTTAGGCGCCCTGTGCGAGAAAGCTTTACAGCGCCCCCCTACTGACCACGCCCCCAGTAACCACGCCCCTTAGTAACCACGCCCTCTCAGTGTCCACACCCATTTCTCCAATATCAGCTCCATTTAAAGCCTTCCATTCCGTTAAGTTCCCAAAAGACAGATTACAAGCTATGATAAAAATACAACTTTTATTCACACGGTATAATAACGCCACCTATACTATGAATCACACGCTATAATAACGCCACGTATAAAGTAAATCACACGCTATAATACCACTACCTGTAAATTTACTATCAAATATCAAACATAATCACAATAAAGTATTTTGTATTTACTGTTCCTTTAGGAAACACCTTATTTAAATAATAAAATACAAAACAGACATTAAGCAGTGCACTGCATTTATAACAAAAAAAAATTTACTTACAGAAAAAACTTTTTTCCTTCGGCTGCCTGCGTCTGTGGATTCTTGCCCTCTTTTGTCTTCTCAGTGCGCATGGCGTATGAGCTCCTCATAGCAAGGCAAGGACAGCCGCCCACGCCGTCTTTCCGGCAGAATCCGCCTGTGGCCTGCCAGGTGTACCTAGAGCATTTGGCACACGGGGGGGGGGGGGAATCCTATATCGGCCCCCCCCCCCAGTAAAATGTAAAAACACCCCACTGTGCCCCCTGCATCCTTCAATATCTCTGTCACTACTACTCCACAACTGCACCAATGGACCCCTTTACATTACACACCACTGCACCTCTGGACCCATTTACATTACACAGCACCCTGCACCTCTGGGCCCCTTTACATTACACAGCACCCTGCACCTCTGGGCCCCTTTACATTACACAGCACCCTGCACCTCTGGGCCCCTTTACATTACACAGCACCCTGCACCTCTGGGCCCCTTTACATTACACAGCACCCTGCACCTCTGGACCCCTTTACATTACACAGCACCCTGCACCTCTGGACCCCTTTACATTACACCACACCCTGCTCCTCTGGACCCCTTTACATTTCACAGCACTCTGCACCTCTGGACCCCTTTACATTACACAGCACCCTGCATCTCTGGACCCCTTTACATTACACAGCACCCCACAGCTCTGGACCCCCTTACATTACACCGCACCCTGCACCTCTGGATCCCTTTACATTTCACAGCACCCTGCACCTCTTTACATTTCACAGCACCCCGCACCTCTGGACCCCTTTACATTTCACAGCACCCTGCACCTCTGGGCCCCTTTACATTACACAGCACCCTGCACCTCTGGGCCCCTTTACATTACACAGCACCCTGCACCTCTGGGCCCCTTTACATTACACATCACCCTGCACCTCTGGGCCCCTTTACATTACACAGCACCCTGCACCTCTGGGCCCCTTTACATTACACAGCACCCTGCACCTCTGGGCCCCTTTACATTACGCAGCATCCTGCACCTCTGGACCCCTTTACATTACACAGCACCCTGCACCTCTGGACCCCTTTACATTACACAGCACCCTGCACCTCTGGACCCCTTTACATTTCACAGCACCCTGCACCTCTGGACCCCTTTACATTACACAGCACCCCTGGACCCCCTTACATTACACAGCACCCTGCACCTCTGGACCCCTTTACATTACACAGCACCCTGCATCTCTGGACCCCTTTACATTACACAGCACCCCACAGCTCTGGACCCCCTTACATTACACCGCACCCTGCACCTCTGGATCCCTTTACATTTCACAGCACCCTGCACCTCTTTACATTTCACAGCACCCCGCACCTCTGGACCCCTTTACATTTCACAGCACCCTGCACCTCTGGGCCCCTTTACATTACACAGCACCCTGCACCTCTGGCCCCTTTACATTACACAGCACCCTGCACCTCTGGGCCCCTTTACATTACACAGCACCCTGCACCTCTGGACCCCTTTACATTTCACAGCACTCTGCACCTCTGGACCCCTTTACATTACACAGCACCCTGCACCTCTGGGCCCCTTTACATTACACAGCACCCTGCACCTCTGACCCCTTTACATTACACAGACCCCCTCTTTACATACACAGCACCCTACACCCCTTTACACCCTCACCACACCCTGCACCTCTGGACCCCTTTACATTTCACAGCACTCTGCACCTCTGGACCCCTTTACATTACACAGCACCCTGCATCTCTGGACCCCTTTACATTACACAGCACCCCACACTCTGGACCCCCTTACATTACACCGCACCATCCACACATTTACAACCTTACCACCCACACACCTGCCTCCCCCCTACAGCACGCACCCCGCACCTCTGGATCCCTTTACATTTCACAGCACCCTGCACCTCTTTACATTTCACAGCACCCCGCACCTCTGGACCCCTTTACATTTCACAGCACCCTGCACCTCTGGGCCCCTTTACATTACACAGCACCCTGCACCTCTGGGCCCCTTTACATTACACAGCACCCTGCACCTCTGGGCCCCTTTACATTACACAGCACCCTGCACCTCTGGGCCCCTTTACATTACACAGCACCCTGCACCTCTGGGCCCCTTTACATTACGCAGCATCCTGCACCTCTGGACCCCTTTACATTACACACGCACCCTGCACCTCTGGACCCCTTACATTACACAGCACTCTGCACCTCTGGACCCCTTTACATTACACAGCACCCCTGCACCTCTGGACCCCTTTACATTACACAGCACCCTGCACCTCTGGACCCCTTTACATTTCACAGCACCCTGCACCTCTGGACCCCTTTACATTACACAGCACCCCTGGACCCCCTTACATTACACAGCACCCTGCACCTCTGGACCCCTTTACATTACACAGCACCCTGCATCTCTGGACCCCTTTACATTACACAGCACCCCACAGCTCTGGACCCCCTTACATTACACCGCACCCTGCACCTCTGGATCCCTTTACATTTCACAGCACCCTGCACCTCTTTACATTTCACAGCACCCCGCACCTCTGGACCCCTTTACATTTCACAGCACCCTGCACCTCTGGGCCCCTTTACATTACACAGCACCCTGCACCTCTGGGCCCCTTTACATTACACAGCACCCTGCACCTCTGGGCCCCTTTACATTACACAGCACCCTGCACCTCTGGGCCCCTTTACATTACACAGCACCCTGCACCTCTGGGCCCCTTTACATTACACAGCACCCTGCACCTCTGGCCCCTTTACATTACGCAGCATCCTGCACCTCTGGACCCCTTTACATTACACCGCACCCTGCACCTCTGGACCCCTTACATTACACAGCACTCTGCACCTCTGGACCCCTTTACATTACACAGCACCCTGCACCTCTGGACCCCTTTACATTACACAGCACCCTGCACCTCTGGACCCCTTTACATTTCACAGCACCCTGCACCTCTGGACCCCTTTACATTACACAGCACCCCTGGACCCCCTTACATTACACAGCACCCTGCACCTCTGGACCCCTTTAAATTACACAGCACCCCACAGCTCTGGACCCCCTTACATTACACAGCACCCTGCACCCCTTTACATTACACAGCCCCAGACACCTGTATATTACACAGACACCCCCTAACAGTTCTGGACCCCCTGCATGTTACGCAGACCCCCTACAATACAGACCCCTCCTTACAACACAAAACCCCCTCTACAATACAGATTCACCCCTACAAAACAGAACCCCCCCCCCTCTACAGTGCAGAACCCCTACAATAAAGAACCCCCCCACACAATACAGAACACACCCCCCTCTACAGTGCAGAACCCCCTAAAATAAAGAACCCCCCACACAATACAGAACACACCCCCCCTACAAAACAAACCCCCCTCTACATTGCAGACTACAGACCCCCCTACAATAAAGAACCCCCCCCACAATACAGAACACCCCCCCTACAGTGCAGACCCCCCTACAATAAAAAAACACACCCCCCTTACAATACAGATTCCCCTCTACAGTGCAGACCCCCATACAATAACACCCTCCTTCAGACCCGTTAAGCAGGTTCAGATAACCTGCTTGCCGCGTGCTGCACACACAGCACAGTGCAGACAAGGGGGAGGCAGCTTTCATTGCTCGGCTGCGTGACTGTGAAACAGTCACAGACAGCCGAGACTCAGACCCGCGGAGCTGCCACAGGGAAAGGGGATCACCCAGGTCCCGGGTGTGCCGACGGCCCCTGCAAAGCCAGGCACCCGTAACCACTCGGCAAAGTCGCGGGAGGGGGGAGGGGGGCGCCGGTCTGACACCCCCAGTGTATAGCACCGGTGCGGCACGCCCCCCCCGCCCACTACTTAGTCTTAGTACGCACCCTCCTGCAAAGCCAGGCACCCGGAACCACTCGGCAAAGTCCTCTTCAGTCGCAGAGGGAGGGGGGGGGCCGGCCTGACATCCCCAGTGTGTGGCACCCGGAGCGGCACGCCCCTCCGCCTACTACTTAGTCTTAGTACGGGCGATTATTAAAAAAATTCAGTGCGGTCGCCAGGCGCCCATGTTGCTATGGCGCCCTGTGCGACCGCACTGTCCGCACACCCCAAAGGCCGGCCCTGTACGTAGACTTTGTAAAAGTCAGCTGGAAACCGGTCAGGACCTGGGGCCTTGTGAGGCGGGAAACAGAGCTGTATCCTGGCCTAGGCCAACAAGGCCCAGGCCTAGGGCAGCACTTTGCAGGGGGGCAGCACAAAAAGAGTCCCCGCCGGCTTGCGCTACACTGTTAGGAAAATTAGCCTAGCATCCCATAAAGCATCCGCGCTGCTTCTAGTATGAGGGTGGCCAGCATTCCGCAACTGTGGGGGGGGGGTGCTTCCAATTTTGACTGTTTTGTCATCCTGGACCACAAACCTACCTCACTGTGCTATATGTTTCTGCTGCACCATCTACTTAAAGTAGAACTATAGGCAACACTTTTACCATCCCTGTCCCATTGTGAAGATTTCCCTTCACTTCCTGCTTTATGGGCAACCAGGAAGTAAGAGGAAATCTAAGTAAATTAAGGGAATCCATTGCCCCCCCCCCCAGGCCCTCAGAACTAGTGTCCCCATTCGAAAATTTCAGGGCGGGTCTTAAACAACACAAGGTGTGGCTGTGACAGGAAGGGGTGGGTCATATTTAAATTAGGGGGTGCACGAGTTTAGTCAGGCCTAGGGTAGCACAAAACCTAAATACACCCCTGACGGGAATACAAAAATCGCCGAAACCACCTCATTGTTTGTTATTTTGGCCTCCAAAGCCACCCAATCCGAGTCGGACAGTCTCGGGAGGTCAAGATCCCCCAACAAAACCTCCGGTGCTGACCGATCATATGATGGGATCATAGAGAGCTGAGAAAAAATCTTGAAATTCAGCCATATCAGAAGTGTCCACAGCCAGTTCCCCATTTCTACATTTAAGGCTGGGATATTTGCAATTTGCTTACAGTTAGCTACCAACCTGGCTAACAATTTACATTTTTTATCACCTTCTGAAAAAAGAGATTTAGCTCTATGACTAGCCTTCATGTGGGCCAGGTTATTAAAATGTAGGGAGAGCAGATGCCTAGCCTCCAATAAGGCAGTGTAGGAGGAGTCCAAGGGATTGCTGGCGTTGTCCTCCGCACATCTTGTAGCATCCAAATCTCAGCATTCTGTTCCACCCGCACCTTATTTGTGGCCAAACTACATTGCCCTCTAATTACTGTCTTGAAGGCATCCCATACATTTAGAGGATCTGCCGATTCAAAATTAGTTGTCCAATACTCTGTAACTGAGTCTAAAAGGTGAGAGGACACCTGATCATTTTGCAGCCAACCAGGAAAAAGTTTCCAGCCCCTCGACCCCCTCCCTGAGGGGAGGGTCAAAGAAAAAGGGAAAGTGGGTAGTGATCAGATAAGCCCCCAGCCAAATATTCCATACCTTGTACAAATGATATCAATGCTGGGTTGCCAAAAGCCAAATCTATCCTGGCCGAGGAGCGGTGTGACTGTGACACATGTGAATAACATCTGTCAGTGGAATTTTTCAAGCTCCATATTTCAGTCAGCCCAGCTACCGAGGCCCAGGACAGAGGTTCCGCCGATCCCATTTTTCCCAAATTGAAGGAGTCCAATGCATCCAGGGTAGCATTGAAGTCACCCATTAGCAGCAGTGGGAGATGTGCATGGCGAGCCAGCTTAACAAATAAGTCATATAAAAGTTAAACATTAAATGGGGGTGGTGCATAAATGTTTACCAACGGCAGCCTATGATAGCAAATATGCTGGACCATAGCTACATTTTGTCCCTCCGGGTCACAGAACACCTGGTGGATAGTGCAGGGAACAGCTTTGCTGATGAGAATAGATACCGCCCTAGCAAATGTGGAGAAAGTGGCAAGAAATGAACTTTGAATCCAAGTCCTGCGCAGTGCAAGTATTCTATTGCCATTCAGGCGTGTCTTCTGTAGAAGGATGACGTTCAGCCTAACTTGCTTAAGGTACTGGAACATCGTGGCCCCGCACATTCCATGATACAATTTTAATTGCGTTAACCATAATCTCAAATTATGGGCATTACACAGCTAGAGCCCAACTGCCCAAGCAAGTATATAGCTAACTTGTGCAGTGAGACAAATGGTTGCCATCTCACTTTGAGGGTGACTTCATAACGTTGAGAGCAGAGAACTGAGTATGGAACAACCCAAAAACATAACCCCCCTGCTATTATACCAGAACCAAAAAATAAAAGAGAAAAGAGAACCAAAAGAAACATTGTCTGGTATGCAGCTTTAGTCCCAAATATGAAAAGAAAAAAAAACTACTTGGAAGGACAACCGAAGGTTCAAGTGTCTGACAGATCAATTGAATTTTCCTGTGACTTCCAGAAAGTTCCACATTAACAGAGCAAAAATGGAGCAAGTAGCAGCATAGTGTAATGGTGTACAGGTAAAGAAAATGACCAATGACTGGAGAAGTCTCTGTCTGGTGCCATATAGTGGCGTCAATATGCATGACACGCCAGGCTCAGTTATGGGAAAAAGACATCATTTACAGGAGAAAAAATATATAAAAAGAAAGAAACCCCCAAAAATTTGCAAAATTTATAGAAATATGGGGCCAGGGCAAGGCACAACATGTGCAATAAATGAAAGGGCATATACTTAGCCAGTCCCGAGTAATCTACAGGGATTTCTATCCAGTCATTCGCAAGCATCAAGTGGGTTATCAAAAAGCTTGCATTGCAGTGGCGGGCCCATCCATAGGGGCACCCGGGCGCCGCCCCCCACCCCCAGTCAGTAAAAAAAAGTTATAAAAAAAAATCTAAAATAAAAGTTTTTTTTTAATTAAAATATGTCCCTTTAAGATTTTTTTCCCCCCAAAAATGGTCCTTATGTGCACTGTGTCCCGGCGCCGAGCACAGTGCGGTACGGGTAGCGCCATGTCTGTGCAATCACAAGATTGCAGACGAGGCGCTACATTGGCAGGCAAAAAAATGCCTTTGTGGCTATTTCCATCGCGCCACAAACTTCCAGGCGCGATGGACTGGACTGGACTGTATTATTATGGCCGGGTCGGGGGCACACGCTATAGTGATCCGACGTCACTCGATGTACAGGAAGTGACGTCGGCACTCACTCTGCAGCTCAGACATATTGTGAATTCAAAAAAAGTAAAAAATCTCATTGCATGGATAGATGACATTCAACTTGCTTCCTACTGTGGTGGTACCTTATGGAGGTGGCCAGAGGTGGACTGGCTTGTTGAGGAATTGCTGCAGTGGTAGAACCCTCATACATCCCTATGGGATCCACAGAAGCAGGGAGGGGGAGGTATAAGATGTAGGGCCTCAACCAAATCCCTGGTGGTTGATGGCAGCATGGCTAGCGAGCTGTGGGTGGAGAGGGGGGTCAGGAGACAGCTAGAACAACATCTCCTTCTTTGTCATGTACATTCCCCTCTGTTCCTCTGCTCATTAATCATATGTGCCGCCGAAGTAGCTGCCGTCACCCCCCCCCCACCTTAAGTAAATGTATTTTACTGTAAGATTAATGAGCAGAGGAACAGAGGGGAATGTACATGTTAAACTTTAACATGTACTATCCCCTCTGCTCCTCTGCTCATTAATATTATGTGCAGCCAAAATAGCGGCCGTCACCCCCCCCCCCCCACGCTTATTAACCAAATGTCTTTTATTTTAAATGCACATTTCTGCCAAAATGATAGCAGTCACTACCATCCTCCCCACTTATGTGCATTTAAAATAAGACATGTGGTTAATAAGTGGGGGTGGGGGTTTGGTAGTGATTGCTATCATTTTGGCAGAAATGTACATTTAAAATAAAAGACATTTGGTTAATAAGTGGGGGTGGGGGGATCTTAGTGACTGCAATCATTTTGACAGAAATGTACATTTAAAATAAAATACATTTGGTTAAAAAGGGGTGGGGGGGGGGGGTGGTAGTGACTGCTATCATTTTGGCAGAAATGTGCATTTAAAATAAGACATATGGTTAATTTCTGCCAAAATGATAGCAGTCACAACCAATCCCCCCCCTCCCCCCGCTTATTAACCAAATGTCTTTTACATGTGTACATTTATGTATACATTTCTGCCCCACACACTTAATAAACACCACATTTCTTTTACAAGTACATTTACATTTCTGCCAAAATAGGGGTCATCTCCACCCAAACCCCCCACGCTTATGAGTAGAAGCAAGTGGAATACAGGGGATGGAGTGGGTGGATTCTATAAGGGGTGTGGCTTATGAGAAGTGGGAGGGACCAAGCATGGAGGGGCCTGGTCTTGCGCCCCCCATCTAAAAACTTCACCAGCCTCCACTGTTGTATTGGATATTCTTATCCTGTAAACACACTGCTCCCGGTCCTGTCAGGGGGAGAAATTACTGATCGTCTGTTCATACAATGCATGAACAGCGATCTGTAATTTCCCCAAGTCAGTCCCACCCCCCTTCAGTTAGAACACACCTAGGGAACATAATTAAGCCCTTCCTCGCCCCCGTAGTGTTAACACATTCCCTGTCAGTGAAATTTTTACAGTAATCAATGCATTTTTATAGCACTGATAGCACGCTATAAAAATGCCAATGGTCCCAAAAATGTGTCAAAAGTGTCCAAGTGTCCGCCATAAGGTCGCAGTACCGATAAAAATCGCTGATCGCCGCTATTACTAATTACTAGTATGTAGAAGAATACGTATCGGCCTAAACTGAGGAAAAAAATAGTTTTTTTATATATTTCGCAAAATCGCGAAAAAAATCGCTGAAGTGGTTAATATACAGTTGTGCAAATATTGTGTGGCCACAAGAAAAAAGGAAAATATATAATGTTCTGTGGGTTTTAAGTCACTTTATAGCCAAAAATGCAGATTTTTACAGTGGATTGTACATATAGGGAAGTCCACCCCTCTTCCCCATTGGGGAACACTGTGTATTCTGTGAGTGTAAAAATGAACAAAATGACACCGATACTTAAAGTGCCATAGACCTCATGAAACCTAACTTTAAGGCCGTGTACACACGATCGAACATGTCCCCTGAAACTGGTCCACAGACCAGTTTCAGCGGACATGTTCGATCGTGTGTACGGCCTATTGGACCGTTTTCCAGCGGACCAAAGTTTTAAAAGATGCTTTAAAACCTGTTCGATGGAAACCTGTCTGTTGGACAGGTTCGATGGTTAGTACACAAAATCATCGGACCAAAAACCCATGCATGCTCAGAATCAAGTTGACGCATGCTTGGAAGCATTGAACTTTGTTTTTTCATCACGTCGTTGTGTTCTACGTCACTGCGTTCTGGTCTGATCAGATTTTGGTCCGATGGTATGTACGCACATCAGACCATCAGACAAGTTCAGAGTTGTCTGATGAAAACGGTCCGTCGGACAAGTCTTATCAGACATGTTCGATCGTGTGTACGCGGCCTAACAGTAAGGTTAAAGTTACAAGATATGCACAGTAGACAGTTCATCTGTTGTGGCTTGGTATAGGATGAGACAGAAATTGGAAAATGATAAGTCATGTGTATAAGATTTAACCAGAGCTTGATATGCTTTAAAATGGGCACATGGAATACTTCACTAATTGTTAGTTGTGTGGACAGTAGTTTGGTGTAGTAGGTTAGAAATAATATATTCCTTTAAGACGTCATTTTCACTGATGTAGTTGGTTTATTTTTCACTGATGTGGTTGATTTATTTTATACGCTACAGGAGCACCACCTGGTGTTCAAAAACACACATTAATTTTCTGTTTAAATAATAAAAGATACACAGGAAATTAAACACCAGTCTGTTTATGAACATTATTATTATATTATATTATTTTATTTATTTTTATTCTGAAATATGTGTTTGAGCTTTTATCAAATATAAAGCAGTGAGTTTTCACTTTATATAAAGCTTATGAAATAAAGTGCAGCATAGCTACTACAAGAATAAATACTAGTCACCGCATGTAAATCATCAAGAATGAAATAAATTGAAATAATAAAAAATCATGATAAATTAATTCACCAACGTGCAGGAGAATAATGTACATACACAAATGTTAGCAAGTTAAATTCCCACTTACAAAAAAACATTGCTGATTTATAATATAAAATATTTTTGCTTTATCCACCACATGAAATAGTGAACACAATCTAATATAGTCCATGATAAATCAAAAGCTCCACATAGGAGACCACTCATGTCATCCCACCATTCAAAATATGCTCTCCTCACACTTTGACTAATATAACAAATAGGTCAAAAACAGCTTTCCCCTTTAGGGGGTAATACACCTTGGACTACAATGACTTCTGAACGTCTTCTTTCTGAACAACTTGCAGCTTAACTCTGTCAGGATGTATTTATTCCTTGTTATCCTTTTGTTTACCTCAAATGAGTTTCCCTTTATCAATCTGTTTGATCTTTTCTATTTGATCCTCAATTTCTTCCTAATCTCCTTATCTTGTGTGCCTATATGGCAGTGGTGATCAACCCTGTCCTCGGGGCCCACTAACAGGCCAGGTTTTATGTATTACCTTGGGGAGATGCAGACTGGAATACTGCAATCACTGAGCAGCAAATTATATCATCTGTGATGTATTTCCGTTATCTTGCAAACCTGGCATGTTAGTGGCCCCTGAGGACAGGGTTGATGACCACTGCTATATAGTACAATCAACACGTTCCGTACAGTTCCTTCTTATTTTTATCAATTGTCCCCTAGAGATATTAACTAGCCATGATTCATAGTGACAGCTTTTATTATGGATATAGCTGTTTCTATTCACTGGTTTGAAAAAGGTCTTTGTGAATATTTTCTTTTTTTTCTCCACACTCTGACATTGGGAGCTCATGTCGAAAATCAATGTTTTCCTATGGGAGCCATCTTAACTGGTCTGACACAAGTCAGTCTAAGTTTGAAAATGCTCCCTGCACAACTTTGGTCTGACTTTGATCCTACTTCAGCCCATTGAATATCATAGAAGTCAGATCCAAGACGGATCGCTGTCTTGCCTGATCCAACATTGGCATGCGACTTGTGCTCTGATGATCTTGAAGGAGAACTCCATGCCAAACTTGAAAAAAAACGCCCTTTGGTCTGGTATGGATTTTAAGGGGAACCCCCTATGCCGAAAAAAAACCTTATTCGAGCACACAGCCCAGCCGGTCAGGAAAGGGGGTGGAGATGAGCGAGCACCCCCCACTCCTGAACCATACCAGGCTGCATGCCCTCAACATGTGGAGGTGGGTGCTTTGGGGCAGGGGACCCTGTGCCCCCCACCCCAAAGCACCATGTCCCCATATTGATAAGGACAAGGGCCTCTTTCCGACAACCCTGGTCATTGGTTTCGGGGTCTGCAGGGGGCTTATCGGAATCTGGGAGCCCCCTTTAACCACTTAAGACCCGGACCAAAATGCAGGTAAAGGACCTTGCCCCTTTTTGCGATTCGGCACTGCGTCGTTTTAACTGACAATTGCGCAGTCGTGCGACGTGACTCCCAAACAAAATTGGCGTCCTTTTTTCCCCACAAATAGAGCTTTCTTTTGGTGGTATTTGATCACCTCTGCGGTTTTTATTTTTTGCGCTATAAACAAACATAGAGCGACAATTAAAAAAAAAATGCAATATTTTTTACTTTTTGCTATAATAAATATCCCCCAAAAATATATAAAAAAACGTTTTTTTCCTCAGTTTAGGCCGATAAGTATTCTTCTACATATTTTTGGTAAAAAAAATCGCAATAAGCGTTTATCGGTTGGTTTTCGCAAAATTTATAGCGTTTACAAAATAAGGGATAGTTTTATTGCATTTTTATTAATTTTTTTTTTTTTACTACTAATAGCGGCGATCAGCGATTTTTTTTGTGACTGCGACATTATGGCAGACACTTCGGACAATTTTGACACATTTTTGGGACAATTGTCATTTTCACAGCAAAAAATGCATTTAAATTGCATTGTTTACTGTGGAAATGACAGTTGCAGTTTGGGAGTTAACCACAGGGGGCGCTGTGACTTTGAGTGTTCCCTGTGTGTGTGTTTACAACTGTAGGGGGGTGTGGCTGTAGGTGTGACATCATCGATCGCGTCCCCCTATAACAGGGATGACGCGATCGATGCTGCGGCCACAGAGAAGCACGGGGAAGCCGTGTTTACACACGGCTCTCCCCGTTCTTCAGCTCCAGGGACGGATCGCCGCACTGCAGTGGCGATCGGGTCCGCGAGTCCCGCGGTTCCGGTCCTGGAGCTTCGGACCAGGTCACGGAAACGCGCCGCGGGCGCGCGCCCGTGACCCACAGCTGGGTACTAAAATCAACGTATATATACGTTGATGTGCCCAGCCGTGCCATTCTGCCGACGTATATATGTGCAGTAGGCGGTCCTTAAGTGGTTAATAAGGGGGCCCTCAGATCCCGGCTCCCACCTCATGTGAATGAGTATGGAGGTACATTGTGACCCATGATGTCACCACCTTGGGCATGATGGGATGGTGATGTCTTAAGGGGCAGGGTCACCGAATGACATTACTTGATGACCCGCCCCCCTTGCCAATATAAGTCATTGCACACCGCGCACACTGGAGAGAACGTTGTGTCAACATCAGAAGAAGAGAAAAGGAAAGAAGACAACAGAAAAGACCGGGCAAGAGCTAGCAAAAGAGAGGGCAAAAGAGCAGAAGATAGGGAAGGACACCTGGCAGATCTATCTAGACTGGAAGCTAGCAGGTTGGGTTGAATGTCTCTTTTTTTCCCATTTGTTGGTTATTGATTATGGTATATAACTGCTTGGAAGTTCCTTCTGGGAAAGTCTGCCTTCAAAGATGTTAACCTTCTGGGAGCACCATGTGTTAGAATTTCATCTACGTCTATCACTGACTGATTAGTTCCGAGTTTTGTATTCTGAGGTTTGAATATATTTATTCTTCCTTAGTCAAAACGTTCTTTGATGATTTTTTATTCATGAGCTTACAATGTATAATTTTTCAGACAGTACTCAGCTCTGTGCGGCCCGTATGTCCTTCTCTGTGATACACCAGATTTCTCTGCATCTTTTAATGTCCTCGATACATCTGGGTCGTGACCTTCATAGATAGGACATGTTCCCCAGTTCAGATAGAGACACGGGGGGGAGTACTCTTGGTCTAATTGTTTTTGAGAGAAAAATCTTTTTTTGTTTTGATTTGTCATAAGTTTGTTTTCGTTATTAAATATTGATTTTAACATATTGTTTTTCACCTATAGTTACAATGTTATACAGTGTTTGTTGGAAGCTTCCCGAGGAAGCCATTGCATGGCGAAACATGTAGAACAAGAAGCTACTGTACTTATATTAATAGACATTTTGTATTAATAAATTCAATATATTTTTTATATATTTGATTAGTAATTTTTCTTGGGCACCCTAAAAATCCCATTCCATTTCTTCTACCAAGTGAAGGAACAAGCTACAAGCAACCAATTGTTAGACGTGGCACCTGGTAAGCTGCAGGCCCTCTGGTAGCGAGGGGGTCGATGTTCTTGCTCCCTCTCTAGCAGTCCATCTCTCATAACCAGGAGGAAACTAGTATTACAGAGAGCCATGGCCTGGACACGTGGTACGGAAAGGACAGAGAAAAGTGAGAGCACACATGAGGTCTGTTCTAGGTGCTCAGCGGGACCAAATTCTGTTACTGGGAGTGAGGTAACAGAGGTACGCTTGACTGGTGGAGTGGGCGCAGGCTCAGCACATCTGTCCTAATGCAACATACAAATGACTGTGTTTAGTAACATGGGACAAGTCAATTTTAAGATAAACTCTGCACTTCATTGCTGCACATAGTGATAACTCATCTCTAACTAGTAGAACTGCCTTTAATGCATTCACATGAATGCATTCTCCACCTGCTCCCAGGTATTGATGAGTGCGCTCTGTGCTAGTGTTACCCCACATGCAGGGGTGCAGTAAACCCCTCCCACATGCCTAGAAGACAGCAGCCACACTGGGACAGAAATTCTGTCAACTCTGCAGTGGCAGGCCAAGAGGTGGGTAACTCAATGCAATATTGTTTCAGGTCAGTGCAACAATGGCACTAACCTGCTGTTTGTCCTGACATTGCTGAAAGCAGTATCACAATTCTTGTGATGTTCCTGCTGGAGCAGAAATTGCGTGGCATGGAAGCACGGCAGCAAGAAAATAAGCACTTCTATAGACAGACACAGTCATTATGAAGCCTTAGCAGGTACAAGAGGACTTGGGTTCCTTATGCTCTGCTAACTTTTGGCAAATTGGCTTGTTTATGCTCTAGACTGTATGCAGGCTAGCTCATGCTGTTTTTGGTTTTGATCTTATGGCCCTACTTGAGTACACTGCTACGATTCAGTAATACAGTAATTCTTCAAGTAGAAATCACCCATTTTAATTACCCAACTCTCAATTTTGTGGCCAAACTTCACATAAATAAAGTTGCGGTCTGCCACCTCTCTCTCTCTCTCTCTCTCTCTCTCGCTGCTGCGCTTCGTGAGCCTAACCCATTTACTCGACGCCGCTGTAAGTTACAGCGGCATATTACTTATCCTCAAAGAAATAGCACTGTTACTTACGGCGGCGTAGAGTAAATGGGCTGGCGTTCGCGGGTGTAATTCAAATGGGTTGTTGGTGGGCGTGTTTTATTAAAATTATCAATGACCCGATGCAAACAACTTATTTTTTTAACTGCGCATGCGCCGGCCGTGGACATATCCCAGTCCGCATGCGTGAAACACGTCGCAAATAGTCAATGAAAATGACGTGAACGTAACTTAAAAAATGTGATTCAGTTCAGCAAGCAATTAAATTTAATTTATAGACCTGTGTCTGAAACAATGCATTTTCAGGCAATATTTCTGGTTAAAATTGACCTAAAGTTATTCTCTATAGCAAATCTGTACAATATTTATGTTATAATCAAACAGTTGTATTAAAGCAAACCCCCCATGCAAAAACACAATACAAGCGCTTTTGAAAGAAAATTTTGAATATTTATGTTATGTCTACATAAAGACATAGGCCCAGATTCACAGAGCGATTACGCCTGCGCAACTGGTGTTGCGCGTGCGTAAGTCTAAATGTGCACGTGCGTTTAGATGCGTGCGATTCAGAAAACGATTTACGCCAGAAATCTACTTTTTTTTGTCCGGCGTAATTTCGTTAGACAGACGCATCCGTCCGCGCAAAAATGCGCTAGACACACCATTGATTTGCTAGTCAAATATGCTAATGAGGGAGTTGCGGGGATCCACAAAAAAACGCAGTTGCTGCGCAGGCTACGCGATGTGCGCAACAGCAAAATGTCCTGTCTAAAGTTAGAGCACATAAAAGCTGGTCTAAATTTTGAAAAAACGTCTACATCTCACAGAAAGCAACACCGTTACTGAGGAGCAGACCACACACACGTGTTGCACTACAATTTGACTGCCAACATGCCAGGGGCATCGTCGCTCATAGCTGCACTAGTGAATTTAGATGACCAAAGAAGGAGGAGGGCACGGAGGATGGCACGGGAGAGGGTATACCGCACACGCATAGACCTCTTTGGCATGAGTGATTCTGAGGTGTATCGCATCTTCAGATTCCCCCCTCATGCCATCCTGGAATTAACCACAACCCTGCAGGAGGACATCACCAGCCCAACACAACGCTCACATCCAGTGCAGCCACTGGTCAAGGTACTGGCAACACTCCATTTCCTTGCCAGTGGCTCTTTTCAGCGTACAAGTGGAGTGGTGGCTGGGATGTCACAATCCTCCATGAGCAGATGTGTGCACCAGGTTGTCCCAGCAATCCTCACACACTTGGCCAACCTAATCATCAAACCCACCACTGAGGACCTGCGGCTGAAGGCAATGACAGATTTCTACAGAATTGCCAGGTTCCCACGCACCATCGGGGCCATTGATTGCACACATGTGGCACTCCAGCCCCCCCATGAGACAGAGCACATGTACCGCAATCGGAACAATTGGCACTCCATCAACATACAGGTGATAGTTGATGCCCAAGGACTCATATGGCACGTCCGTGCCAAACACCCCGGATCCACCCATGACAGCTACATCTACAATCAATGCCACATCCGAATGGAATTCTATCAGAACGTGTATGGGAACACCTGGCTGGTTGGTGAGTGACATGGGAGTCAGGCATGACTATCCCCTCCCGTGATGCACACCTCACAAGTGGCACATGCATGACTAACATTCTCCTGTCTTTTCCCTTCCAGGTGACTCTGCATATGCACTGGGACCCCATCTCATGACTCCTATCCGGAACCCCCAAACCCCAGGGGAGGAAAGATACAATCAAGCACACATCAAAACCCGAGCAGTGGTGGAGCGCACCTTTGGCCTCCTGAAGTCACGTTTCCGATGCCTGGATAAGTCTGGGGGTACACTGTTGTATTCCCCAAACTTCGTGTGCCATATCATCGTTGCATGTTGCATGCTGCACAATCTCGCAGTGAGGAAGGGCCTGCAGGTTGAGCTACGTGATGACCTGACCCCCCAACCAGACAATCAACCCCTAACCGAGGATACCCCGTCTTCTGAGGGAAGAGCAGTCAGGAGACAGCTCATATTGGGCATCTTTGCATGTTAAACACACACATTAATCATGGCACAATGAGAATGCATGCTTGCACACCACTGTGGTCCCTAGCACACACACCCCACATCCTCATCAAATTGGATTGGCACCAGTCCACCATGCACGACTGGTGAGCAGTAACGCCACGTCAAGGCTCCAATTATGTCACTGTACATTCATACACCATTCACACGGACCTGGGAATCACTTCTCCCTGGTCCTGGGGAACCCTTCTCCACCAACATTGAGGATGACACCCCTTTTCCAGCAGGAATGTCACCCCCACATTCAAACAGCATGCACAACCCTAAATTTACAAAAAATGTCAGCAAAAAAAAAAAATGCCAAAAATGTCAGCCAAAAAAAAAAAAAAATGCCAAAAATGTCAGCCAAAAAAAAAAATTATTGCCCTCTGCGTGAGCCACGCCTGGGGCGCCCCCGGCCACGGCCCCGGCCCCTCAGGGGAGACTCATGGGGGAGGGGCAAACCCGGGGAAGGAGGAGCAGCCCCTGATATCTGCCCACCTGGCGGCCTGCCCTCCAAGGCCACGGCAATTCTGTCCAGGGAAGCACCAAGTGTTGCCGTGTTGGCCTGGATAGCCTGGGTAAGGGCCCTCACATCCTGCCCAACGCCTGCTGCTGTAGTCTGCAGTTCATTTAGGCAGGTTGTGAAAGCCCGGGAGTGGGAGTCCAGGTTACCCAGCGTATCCTTCATGGAGGACAGGTTCTCCTCCACCCGCCCAAAAGTCTGGCAGAGCTGTCCCAGATGGCAGGTCTGGAGGGCCTGGTCCCTTCGCAGACTGGCAGGCAGGAGATTGGGCGCCCCCCTGGTGCTCTGGGATGACATCCTGCCTCCAGCTGATGGTTGTGGGCGGGGAGAAGGGGAGGCCCTTGTGAGGGGAGCCATGTTGGGGGAGGAGGGGGGGGGCTCCCCCTTAGGGGGGGCAGGCTTCTGCCAGCCAGAGGGGAAGAGTCCGCACAAACCACTCGTCCAGTGCCTGACTCCTCCTCCTCATGATCGTCCTCCTCATGATTCTCGTCCTCCTCATGATCGTCCTCCTCCTCATGATCGTCCTCCTCCTCTTGAACCTCCTCCGCGGACTGTGGCCTTGTTGGGGGGGCCTCATTAGGCTGCTGTCCTGGGGTTGGAGCGGTCAGGCCAGATGGCCCTGCACCCTCCTGCACATCTGTGGATGACACAAACCATTCACAGGTTGGAGGATCCACACACTTGGCACATATTCCCTTTCACCCCCTCCCCCACACATGCTACACACCTGATAGAAAAAAAAACCTTACCTGGCACCACGGGGACCGGACTTGTGTCAAAGCCTGGCAGGCCCTCCACTTCATGCCGGTGAAAGGTCAGGGCCACCACATGCTCCGTCGCTGTAAGCCTAATACGGCATGGTGGGCCCCCTCCTGTGCCCCTGGCATGGGCATGCATTGCGGCCAGTTTTTTTTTTCACCTGACGCCGGAGATTATTTATTTTTTTGTCAATCCCAGACCGGGTCCGTGTCTCCCCCTCCCCCGATGAATTCACCTGCTCCGTGATCCTATCCAAAATCTCCCTCCTCCTGGCCGGGGTGGTGGTGGCACTCTGCGGGCCGTGGAGAAAACGCCTATACTCGCTAATGGCCCAGGCAAGAATTCTTTTTTCCCCCACAGTAAAATTCAGCTTTCTTTTTCTCTCTGTCATACTTCCAAACAAACTCACTACCAGTCACCAAAAATCAGTCACAAATACAAGCACAACCAATCAGGCAAGAACACACACAAAGAGAAAACGAACACCCAAAAATCACACTAGCACTCAGCAAGAAACAGTCACAAAAAAATAAAAAGTAAAAAATAAAGCAAGAAAACAAACGCTCAGAAATATATCAATCAAACAAACAGTCTCTCAAACACTTATCAAAAAACACTTTCACAAATATACCAACAAGCACTTGATCACACAGAACACTAATCTGACAACTACAAGACACACTGCAACGAACAACAGGAACAAAAGCACTTGGTTAAATGGGAAGGGACACAAAGGGATGTACTTTTGCAATGCAAGTGCGTTTGTGTGTGTCTATTTATGCTGTCTGCGTAGTTCACAATGTTGCCCTAGTCCATTTCCAATTTCACTGATTGCGCCGCTCCCGAGTTGTGAGCATGCACACAGCGGAGCTGACATGGTCTCCTTCACGCGCGCATGCGCGAGCCAGCCGGCCCTTCATTTGCATGGGGTCACGGCTCATTTCAATGTAACACGCCCACGTCCCTCCCAATTTGTATTACTCCTCCTTACGCCTCAGGAAAAAACCTTACGCTTGCGCAATTTCCTGCGCAAAAGCTACGTGAATCGGGGGATTACGCGGCTAGATGGCGCAAGTCTAACGTAATGGCGGTGCGCTACGCCGGACCGATAATGCGCCGATGTACGTGAATCTGGGCCATTCTTTATATTGTTTTTTTCTTCTGTCTGGGAAAAAATAACACCTTGCAATCTGCTTTTTGAATGGCTCTTATATAGTCTCTATATGGATAGGCTGTCCCTATACTTTTGCTTTTTGTATACTTATATTATGGATGATTCAGGGGTTCAAGTACCGTATTTATCAGCGTATAACACACTCTTTTTTACCCTGGGCCCTGGGACAGCACTGCCAGTAGAAAAAAAATACATTACTGCTAGCCCTTTGTCATATTTTGCTCCTCCTGTGAGGCCGCGTACACACGATCGAATATATCTGCTGAAACTGGTCCGACGGATCGTGTGTACGGGCTAGCGGACATGTTTTCCCAGCATGCTTTGAAATTTGTCTGCCGGAGACATGTCCGTCGCATATGTCCGCTGGTTAGTACACTAACCAGCGGACAGAAATCTCTGCGCATACGTCGAATGGTTTCGACGCATGCGTGGAAGTATTTTACTTCCTGAAGTGGTGACGTGGGGGCGTCAACGTCACCACCCCGTCCTCAGCCCGAGTGGATTTTCATCCGATGGTGTGTACACGCCATCGGACCAAAATCCGATGAGACATGTCAGCTGGAAACGGTCTGTCGGACATGTTTGAGCGGACATGTCTCATCGTGTGTACGCGGCCTGACACTCTCAATCTAAATGGCCTCTGATTACCTTAATAATCGCTGCTCATTGCGGCTGCTCTCCTCCTCCCACTCCTCAAGTTACTTTTGATTGGAGGCGGAGAGCGGTCATGTGACCGTCAATGAAAGAGAGGAGACCAGTCACATGACCGGGTCCGGCATTAATTGAGGTAGAAGCTTTAATTTAAAATGAGTGTCACACAGGAGGAGCAGTGTATGACAAGGGTCTGACAGTGTGAAGTGTTTTCAACTTTAGAGTATGCGGACAGGGCTGTCCCAGGAGACTGGGGGTCTTCTGGGAGTTCAGGGGAGGGGGGCGTTATAATGAAAGGGGGCTGTGTGTTATATAAGGGTCTGTGTTGCAGGGGGCTGTATGTTATACAGATGTCTGTGTACTATGCAGGAGGCTGTGTGTTATACAGGGGTCTGAGTATTATGCAGGGGGGCTGTGTGTTATACAGAGGTCTGAGTATGATGCAGGGGGCTGTGTGTTATACAGAGGTCTGAGTATGATGCAGGGGGCTGTGTGTTATACAGGGGTTTGTGTACTATGCAGGGGGCTGTGGAAAGTTTTTTTCCTGAAACTTCCATCTTAAAGTTAAGGTGCATGCTATACGCTGATAAATACTGTATTAATCCTTGCTGCCTTACCGTGTCTTCTCTGCAATTTAATTTTCGATTGTGTTCAGTTCATATGAAGTCATAAATATTTTCACTGTTATGCCGCGTACGCACGATCGGTTTGTCTGATGAAAACGGTCTGATGGACCGCTTTCATCAGACGAAACGATTGTGTGTGGGCCCCATCGGTTTTCTATCCATCGGTTAAAAAACTAGGAACTTGTTTTAAAATTATCTGATGGTTGAAAAAACCATAGAAAAAAACGATCGTCTTTGGGCACGTCCATCGGTTAAAAATCAACGCATGCTCAGAATCAAGTCGACGCATGCTCGGAAGCGCTGAACTTAATTTTTCTCAGCACGTCGTTGTGTTTTACGTCACCCCCTAACACGATCGTTATTTTAACTGATGGTGTGTAGGCGAGACTGATGAAAGTCAGCTTCATCGGATATCTGATGAAAAAATCCAACAGACAATTTTCATTGGATGAACCGATCGTGTGTACAGGGCATTAGTCTTCTTTTTGGAAGAATGGAGCACAGCTAATGGGGGCAGGGTTTGCTCTGGCTGACGTCAATCTTATTTTGTGTTTCTTGGAAGAACATTATATTTGGTCCAGGAACCCATTTGGAGCAAGCCTTGCTCTCTTTGCCAGGTAAAAAGATGACATTATTAATATTTTAGATGGTATGTATGAAGAGCTGCTTTCATGTGCTGACTATGGTAACAGCAACCCATTTGCTATTCATAAATGTTCATAAATTTCACTGAGCTAAAGAAGTCTTTTTGGATTTAAAATTCATTTATGATAAGCATAGTACCATCATTATGAGGACTCATTTGAAATCGATAGCTGGCAATTCATGTTTGCATGCATGCCGTTTTCATGACCCATTGTGGATCCACAACATTCTCCCAGTGGCAGATCTGCCAGCTGATTAGAAACCCAACCAATAAAAAAATAATTATTTAGTATAAGGGGAGTTTTTGTGTACTAGGCTTTTGGATAAGGGCTATGATGAGGTGCTGTTTAACCTCCCTATCGGTATGATTCTTTCAGATTTTAGGTGCTGAAAGCGGTACCATTATTTGCAAGGAAATTTGGCGTTTTATACTGTAGGCCTGTAATTCTTAGGAATAACTCACTTAAATCTGACCAAACAAGAGTCTAGTAGGCATCCCGGGTATGAATTTTTTTTTTTTAAAGAAAATTATAAATTATAATATAATAAATAATTATAACAAATAATAATATAATTATAATAAAAAATATTCAATAATGTAATCAACTCAAAATCACTGAAATTTGCTCAGTTGCAGAATTGTCGCTTTCATTATTTTTTATTTTTTATGACGAATTCCCCCACAAATCGCTATCGCTCAATTCTGCAAGTGATTATAATTTATTATCGCTGTTTTTTAGCTGATCTAAAACCATTTTTGACATAAAGGGACACTTTTGGTTGCTATGGACAATCTACAGTTTGCAGTGAGAAAGAACAGTTTTTATTATATAAAAGAACATGCAGCACACTGCGCAGACCACTAGGGACAAAGGGGGTGTGTATTTTTTTACATACAGTACTGTAATCTATAAGATTACAGTATACTGTATGTAATGTGTTTGTTTACTTTTTTGAATATGGCGCCATTCTCCACCCCCGTGCGTCATAACGTCGCAGGGAACGGAGCTCGGCGGCACACGGGGACACTGTGTGGAATCGAGCGAGCACCCGCTCGCTCACACAGCGCGGATGCATCGCTGGATCCACGGACAAGGTAAGTAAACGCTGCCTGTGGATTCAGCGAGGCGAGCCCGAGTTTGACTCAGGGTTACCGATCGCAGCACAGAAATCTAACCCCGAGTCAGACTCGGGAATACCACCAGGGGGGTTAATACTATTTTCAAGAAGTATTCAGACTATGATGTTGAGGTTGCTAGAAATGTCCATGTGTTGGGTGTCCAATTTGCACTCAATTCAGTTTGAAAGCCGGCAGCATTAACTACATCTTGGATTCCAATTAGAAGATTCTAATGCAGGATCTCAGTTTATTACTGTATACCAGATAAAAGATTTTAGAAGGCTGAGGTTAATCAAAAATACAATTGCGGTCAACTGTCCTCCAAAGCTTTGTTTCTGTCAGACCTCAAATGGTCCTAATAGATGTGAGAAACTCAAAAATGGTGTTTGCTGTTTTATGGAGCATCACAATTTTTTTTTTTTTTATTTGTTCCACCACGTTTGTGGTATACTGCTTAGTTTGTAACTGCAGAATGAATTTATATAGCATGTGAAAAAGAATCTACAGCGCTAGCCAACAGTGAATCAACGTATCAGACCAGTGAACAATAAAACTAAAATTAACTAAATGCAGCTCAAATCTAGTATGTGCTAACAACAAATAAATGAATGTAAATAAAGAGTGATGAGCGCAAAAACTAAACTAGAAAGGGAGCAGATACCGCTCCTAAAGTGAAAATGTAAACAGGTGCAATGACAACCAGAAAATAAATATAGAAACAAGCAAGCGAACGAAGTCCAGTGATAGTGACCAATCACACCTAAAGTGCAAATGAACACAAATAAAGTCCAGGAGAAGTTGATTGTAGGTGCAGTGATAACAATCAACCTATGTGTGTCAACAAATACAGTAGCTACTATCCATAGGCAATCGAACAATCCAGACGAGTCTTCAATGGAAAATGTGCTCACAGAGCGCTTACCTTCCAACAGGAAGAAAGGGGCCTCAACACAATCCTCTAGGTATTGTAGATCTCCGTCTTGGATGTATTATGATGTCCAAATCCAGCCGTGATCAGAGTCTGCTCACCGTCTCCTTCCTGGCTTCTTATCACTGACATGAGCATCCATCAGACCGTTCTCATCGGATTGACCGATCGCGTGTATGCGGCATAAGTGTAATAGTCTTAATAAAAGGATTATACATACATAGTGGGGTTGATTTACTATAACTGGAGAGTGCAAAATCTGGTGCAGCAGTCTATGGTAGCCAATCTGCTTCTAACTTCAGATTGTTTAATTGAGCTTTGACAAAAACAACCTGTGTGCCGATTGGTTTCCATGCAGAGCTGTGCCAGACTTTGCACTCTCTAGTTTTAGTAAATCAACCTCAGTGTGTCCTGACATTTTATGAATAATCACAATGCAGATGCCTTACAGTTGCAGGTTTTTGGCACTGAATCTATTTCATTAAGCTCACCTATAGGGAAAAAGTGTAGACACTTTGTAAAAGAGAATTTTTCTTTGATGTCTGTGTTCTCTTGGCCTTAAAGCGGAGCTCCACCCTATTTTATACATGAGCTCATTCATACAGCTGCCTGTCACATAAGTCAAAATGGAAGTTTTTTTTTTTTTCAATCGGTACCGTAACTTTCTTCAGAAATCGCTTCCTGTCTGCACAAGCTACGGGTATTCTGCGGGCATTATGTCACTTCCCGTACCCGCAGTGTGCCCTGGGACCTTCTGTCATAGCTCCCCATATTCATTGCTGAGCCTTACTGTGAAGTATCGCAGGATTTCGGATGATATCACAAACAAACTGTGGAGGGCGTTTCAAAAGGCTCCCTTACAAACAAGGCACGCCGCCTGTTGTCATGGTAACGTCATGACGTCCTTGCTCGCATTACGAGCATTCACCGCAACAAGGAAGTGGCTGCTTGTCCACAAGCAAAATGGAACCGCAGAATATAAGTTATTATTAAAGACGGAATCGGAAAGTGGGGGACTTAACACAGCTAACTTGTGAGTACTTTTAAATTGTGCTGCAAAGAAATGAATGACCAAAAAAAAATAATTACGTATGGCCGCGGGAGATCCGCTTTAACCACTTAACGACCGCCCGCTGTATATATACGTCCTTTTTTTAAAGATGGATATCTTGGAAACAGCAGCAGCTGCTGCCACAAACGAGATTTCCATCTTTACAGTGGGTGGTTCTGTCAACGATAACGGCGGTCTCCGCGGCGGATTCGCCGCAAGATCGCCATTATCGGTGGCAGGAGAGGGCCCCCCCTCCCACTGCTCTTCCGCGCCCTCAGCCGCTTACCGTTGCCGTCGGTAACGGTGGATGCGATCGGGTCTGCTCGTCTGCTGTCCGGGGATGCGAATAAAGGAAAAATGTCCCTCACCCGTCCCCATAGCTCTGCTGGGTGGAAGTGACGTCAAAACGTCAGTCCCACTCAGCATCTTAAAGAGACAATTTTTTGTTTACCTTTTTTTTCTTTTTTTTTTTTTCTTTTTCGATTAAGCCTAAATATGATATCTGAGGTCTTTTTGACCCCAGATCTCATATTTAAGAGTACCTGTCATGCTTTTTTCTATTACAAGGGATGTTTACATTCCTTGTAATAGGAATAAAAGTGATAATATTTTTTTTTATTTCAGTGTTAAAAATGATAAAATAAATAGAAAATAAATCCGAAACTCCAAATCCGCTGGAGTGCGGCGATCGGTCCCCGGAGCTGAAGAACAGGTAGAGCCGTGTGTAAACACGGCTTCCCCGTGCTTCACTGTGGCCGCAGCATTGATCACGTCATCCCTGTTATAGGGGGACGTGATCGATGATGTCACACCTACAGCCACACCCCCCTACAGTTGTAAACACACACAGGGAACACACAAATACTACAGCGCCCCCTTGTGGTTAACTCCCAAACTGCAACTGTCATTTTCACAGTAAACACTGCAATTTAAATGCATTTTTTGCTGTGAAAATGACAATTGTCCCAAAAATGTGTAAAAATTGTCCGAAGTGTCCGCCATAATGTCGCAATCACGAAAAAAAGTGCTGATCGCCGCTATTAGTAGTAAAAAAAAAAAATTATAAAAATGCAATAAAACTATCCCTTATTTTGTAAACGCTATAAATTTGGCGAAAACCAACCGATAAACGCTTATTGTGATTTTTTTTTTAACCAAAATTAGGTAGAAAAATACGTATCGGCCTAAACTGAGGAAAAAAAATGTTTATATATATTTTGGGGGGATATTTATTATAGCAAAAAGTAAAAAATATTGATTTTTTTTCAAAATTGTCGCTCTATTTTTGTTTATAGCGCAAAAAATAAAAACCGCAGAGGTGATCAAATACCACCAAAAGAAAGCTCTATTTGTTGGGAAAAAAGGACGCCAATTTTGTTTGGGAGCCACGTCGCACGACCGCGCAATTGTCAGTTAAAACGACGCAGTGCCGAATCGCAAAAAGGGGCAAGGTCCTTTACCTGCATTTTGGTCCGGGTCTTAAGTGGTTAAAGCGCCCCGTCCCGACGAGCTCGCGCACAGAAGCGAACGCATACGCGAGTAGCGCCCGCATATGAAAATGGCGTTCAAACCACACAAATGAGATATCGCCGCGATCGTTAGAGTGAGAGCAATGATTTTAGCCCTAGACCTTCTCTGTATCTCAAAAAATGCAACCTATAGAATTTTTTTAAACGTCGCCTATTAAGATTTTTAAGGGTAAAGGTTTGACGCCATGCCACGAGCGGGCACAATTTTTAAGCGTGACATGTTGGGTATCATTTTACTCGGCGTAACATTATATTTCACAATATGTAAAAAAATCAGGCCAAATTTATTGTTATTGTTTATATCTTATTTTTTAATTCAAAAAGGTGTATTTTTTCCAAAAAAAGTGCGCTTGTAAGACCGCTGCGCAAATACGGTGTAACAAAAAGTATTGGAATGACTGCCATTTTATTCTCTAGGGTGTTAGAAAAAAATATATATATAATGTTTGGGGGTTTTAAGTAATTTTCTAGCAAAAAAAAATGTTTTAGTCTCGTAAACACGAAATCTGAAAAACACCCTCGGTCCTTAATTTGTTAATGAAGATTTTGAAATGCATGACTTGTGACTTGATTTCATGGATTTATCCTTTTTTGTGACTTGTGACTTGATTTCATGGATTTATCCTTTTTTTTTTTTAATAAATTCATCTCTTTTACATGTTGTTTAAATATGATAATGTGGCCACGTTATCATATTTAAACAACATGTAAAAGAGATGAATTTATTTTACAAAAAAAAGGATAAAGAGCATTTTCTTTGTTTTAGAATTAACTAGAAGTTTTACCTTTAGATCATTTTAGTTCTTAGAAATTCTTTTAATACTACTTTTATTTTGAATATTGTTATGGGGAAGAGGGGAAACCACTTTCCATACAGCAGAGGTAATTTTGTTAAAGAAAATATTTCCGTTGACTAACTAAAATAACACTAAAAACTAAATCGAGATTTAAAAATCAAAATTAAAACGGTACTACCACATACTGTAAGAATAAGTAAAGGCATTCGGCAAATCAATACCCCTCTCAACCCCCGTCCCAACCAACCGCATAACATCCACAGAAACCATCGACAATCAACGATGTTCACTCTGGAACCCATCTCCATCGATGCCACTAAAAATATCATCGGTACTTTGCGAAACAGCACAGCGCCTAACGATATTATCCCCACTAAACTGCTGAAGGATTGTGCCGACATCTTGGCACCACCTATCACGCAGCTTATAAACCAGTCATTTAAGGAAGGCATAGTGCCCTCCCTGCTGAAAGAGGGCACAATCAAGCCCATCTTGAAAAAGCCTACCCTGGATCCCAAGGACCCAGCTCACCGCCGTCCCATAACAGGCCTTAACGTTCTCTCCAAGGTAATGGAAAAAGTAGTGGTAAAACAGCTACAACTGCATCTGGATACCCACAACCTACTCCATTTCAATCGGGTGTCCGTCCTGGACACGGAACGGAAACAGCATTACTCAAAATATGGGACGACGCTCTCGAGGCCACAGACGAAGGAGAATCTTGTCTCCTGGTTCTGCTGGACCTAAGCGCAGCCTTTGGCACGGTAGACCACAAACTTTTATTGACTCGGCTGGCTGAGGTAGCCAGAGTCGCAGAAGGTGATCTACCATGGTTTTCCTCCTTTTTGGAAAACCGATCACAAACAGTGAAATTGGGACCTTTCACCTCTGAAAAACGCATGTGGAGTCCCCTCAAGGATCCCCTTTGTCACCGGTGCTCTTCAACATCTATCTTCGCCCTCTCTTTGAAATTATCAGTAGCCAAGATCTACTTTATCACTCATATGCAGACGACACGTAACTGTATTTTCACATCTGCAACAAAAAGGATCATCATCTCAGTTTAGAGAAATGTCTCTCTTTGATAGAAAACTGGATGACTAAGAGTTATCTTAAACTCAACAGTTCCAAAACAGAACTTCTTCTGTTTCACGCCAGTCGCAAGAGTCAACTGGCAACTACTTGGAAACCCCCGCCCATTTTGGGCCAGATCATCACCCCTAGCTCCAAAGTCAAAAGTCTCGGAGTCATCTTTGACACCTACATGACAATGGACGCACAAATAGGGTCAGTAGTCAGCGGATCTCACCATCTGCTGCGCCTACTATGCAGCCTTACTCCATTTATTCCCAAAGAAGATGTAGCAGTCGTGGTAGGAACAATTGTAAACTCCAGACTGGACTATGCAAATGCCCTTTACCTCGGACTCCCAAAGTACCAAATCGCTCGTCTGCAAGTCGTTCAAAATATGGCCGCCAGACTTGTGACTGGGAAAAAACCCTTGGAATCCATCTCACCTTCACTGAGATCCCTTCATTGGTTGCCAGTAAAGGACAGAATTGCTTTCAAAGCACTCTGTCTGACACATAAGTGCATCTATGGGAAGGCCCTGCAATATCTATGCGAAAAGATAGAAGCCCACAACTCCAATCGCGTTCTGCGATCCACCGACCAAAATCTGGTCAAGGTACCTAAAGCCAGATACAAGTCCAAAGGAGAAAGAAGGTTTGCTGTCCAAGGTCCCAGACTATGGAACGCTTTACCAACCAGCATTCGGTTGGAGGAAAACCACCTGACCTTCAGAAGACAGATTAAAACTCTACTCTTTTGATGTCAAGAGAGACAGAAACAAAAAGCGCCCAGAGGCGATTCAGTTCGCATGTGTCGCGCTATATACGTTTTTCATTCTTTCATTCATTCATCTACTAAGCTACTAAAAGAAAAAAAAATGATAAAAAGGCTTCTTTTTTTTCTTAATGTTTAACCAGTTGCTAACGGCCGTACGACTTTGTACGGCCGCAGCGCAGCCCTGAATCCCTGACTGGCCGTGTTTTTACGGCCGCCCCTTTTTGCATTGCCAGCGCGCGCTCTCGAGCGCACAGCGGGGAACTACTGTGCTGGCCGTGCCATCCACCAGCACCGCAGTACCTCAGCAACAAAGGCCAAGGACCCATGCCAGCCTTCCCTATGCCCTTCAGTACCCCCTGTGGCTTCCTCCAAATTCTGGAGAAGCCAACATTCCCCCTTTCACTGCCTCCTTTTCCCCCTTTCATTCATTCATCTACTAAGCTACTAAAAGAAAAAAAAATGATAAAAAGGCTTCTTTTTTTTCTTAATGTTTAACCAGTTGCTAACGGCCGTACGACTTTGTACGGCCGCAGCGCAGCCCTGAATCCCTGACTGGCCGTGTTTTTACGGCCGCCCCTTTTTGCATTGCCAGCGCGCGCTCTCGAGCGCACAGCGGGGAACTACTGTGCTGGCCGTGTCCCCTGGAGACAGCCAAACACAGATCGCGGTAAATAGCCAATCACAGTGGCTATTTACAGCGCGATCTGGGCGGCCAATGAAGGATGATCTCAAATGTAAACATATGAGATCATCTCTCATTGTCGTCTCTCTCTCCTCACACAGACAGCGCGTGTGAGGAGAAAGAGAAACATTGTAAGTTTTTTTTTCCCCTTGTTTGTGAAGTGAAGTAAAAAAGTGACAGTAAAAGTGCCCATCAGCGCCCAATCAGTGATAGATCAGTGCCCAATCAGTGCCCACCTGTACCACCTGGTACCACCTGGTACCACCTGTGCCACCAGTACTGCCAGTGCCACCAGTACTGCCTGTGCCCCCAGTACCGCCTGTGCCACAAATACCACCTGTGCCCACCTGTGCCACCAGTTCCGCCTGTGCCCACCAGTTCCGCATGTGCCCACCAGTACCGCCTGTGCCCACCAGTACCGCCTGTGCCACCAGTACCGCCTGTGCCCACCTGTGATCAGTGCCCATCTGCCACCTCCTCAGTGCCCACCTGTGCCCCCAGTACCGCCTGTGCCACCAGTACCGTCTGTGCCGCCTGTGCCCACCTCTGCCCACCTGTAACACCTCAGTGCTCATCTGTGCCACCTCAACGCACATCTGTGCCACCTCATCAGTACACATCTGTGCTGCCTCATTGGTGTACATCTGTTCCACCACCTCAGTCCCCATCTCTGCCACCTCAGTCCCCATCTCTGCCCATCTGTGCCGCCTCAGTGCACATCTGTGCCACACACACCTGTTAAGTCGCCAGCAATGTCAAGACGTCGTTTTTCCTTACAGGAGGCATAGCAAATTCTTGCTGCATCTGACGAGAGCATCGGGGAGCTCTCTTCTTCCAATTCCCATTTGGATTCGGATGTAGACTATGAGCCATTCTACACTAGTGGATCAGCGACAGGCTCAGAGGGGGAAGATAGTCGGCCCGCCAAAAGAAGGCGCTCTGGTGAGGAGGCAGTGGCATCCACCAGCACTGACATGCCATCCACCAGCACCGACATGCCATCCACCAGCACCGAAGTGCAATCCCCAAATACTGAAGTGCCATCCACCAGCACCGCAGTACCTCAGCAACAAAGGCCAAGGACCCATGCCAGCCTTCCCTATGCCCTTCAGTACCCCCTGTGGCTTCCTCCAAATTCTGGAGAAGCCAACATTCCCCCTTTCACTGCCCAGCCAGGAGTCCAGGTGAACACGGACAATTTTTCCCCAATTAATTTTTTCAATTTATTTTTCACTGAGGAACTGCTATCTAGCATTGTGGCCCAGTGCAACTTATATGCCCAACAATTTATAACCAACAATCCCACATCGTCTTATGCCTGTTCCTTCAATTGGAGAGACCTTACGGTGGAGGATTTAGTTTTTTTTTAGGCCTCACATTTTGTATGGGACTCAACCCAAAAAATGAAAAGCATTTGTTTTGGTCAAAACGCCCCATTTATCATATGCCAATTTTTTCTGCAACAATGCCCAGAACCAGATACTTTATGATCATGAGGTTCCTCCACTTCAACGATAACACCCAGTGCCTTCCCCGAAATCACCCAAATTTTGACATGCTTTTCAAAATTTGCCCCTTACTAAATTATTTTTCTGAATTATTCCCCCAAATATACTGTATACCCCGGAACAAAACATTTGTTTCGATGAGTCCCTCGTTAAATTTTGTGGCCGACTGAAAATAAAGCAGTTTATTCCCAGCAAAAGGGCCCGCTATGGGGTGAAGGTTTATAAACTTTGTGAACGAGCCACAGGGTACCTGTATTCCTTCTTGGTCTACTAAGGGAAGGACACCCAGCTGAATCCCCCCATCAAGTGGAAAAGTTGTCTGGCAACTCATTAACCCTCTCCTGGATAAAGGATACCACCTGTACGTGGACAACTTTTATACGTCTCTTCCCCTGTTCCACAACCTTCACCGGAAGCAGACCCCAGCATGTGGCACCGCCAGAAAGAACAGGAAAGGCTTTCCTCAAAGCCTTGTGAATCAAAAGCTGAAGAAAGGGGAATCGGCAAGTGTGCGCAACAAGGAGGTTCTGGCAGTGAAGTGGAAGGACAGAAGAGACGTATACATGTTGTCCTCCATCCACAACCATTCTTTTGTGGAAACCCGCAGAAGTCGTGGCACCACCACCCAAAAGCCCACCTGCATCTGGGACTACAATTTGTTCATGGGGGGAGTCGACCTAAATGACCAAATGTTGGAACCCTACCTTGCCACAAGGCGCACGTACCATTGGTACAAAAAAGTAGCAATTTTTTTTTTTTCATTTGGCCGTCTACAACTCCTATATCATTTATTGTAAGTCCACCCAGAACCCCCTAACCTTCCTTGGCTACCAGGAGGAAATTACCACTACCCTGATATTCCAGAATGACCTACCCCAAAATATCCGATCAGATGTTCTATGTCGACTCTCCGAACGGCACTTCCCAGCTAAAGTCCCTCTCACCGCAACAGGCCGACGAGGTAAAAAAAAATGTAAAGTGTGTGCCAGTGAAGGAGTCAGACGAGACACAGTTTACCATTGTGCCCAGTGTCCTTCCCAACCAGGCCTCTGTGTAACTGACTGTTTTTGCCGTTACCATACTAAACTAAATTATTAGTTTAGTATGGTAAACGTAATCCTTCGTCCCTGCCTTCACACACCTTCACGCCCCTTTATGCCACTGCCTGCTTTGTATCTGACCCCGGCTTGTTATTGGACAATGCTTCTGCCTAATGATTTTGTAATACCTCTGCCTGATCTGGAATTGACCCTGGACTGTTTTACGACCACTCTTCTGCCTAACGATTCTGTAATGCCTCTGCCTGATCTGGAACTGACCTTGGACTGTTTGACCATGCCTTTTGCCTGCCTCCTGGACTGTTCTTGTACCCTGCTACTGGACTAGTGGGATTCAACACAGGGGTCTCACATATGAGAGGGGCTCCAGAAAAGTTTTTCTAGATGAAGAAAACTATTTTTTTGGTTTCTTATCCTAGATTAGGGTCTGGTTGCCCGGAGGCTTCAAAGAGATTTGTGTGGGAGAAGCCTCCACCCCTGTCCCCATTCTGTCCTGAACGAGGCCCTCCTTCTGCCTGCTGCCTGTAGGACCTATGCCATCATGCCTCTGCCTGTTGCATGAACTGACCACCTGCACTAACCCTGACTGGACAGTATCCCTGCCTGGACAAGTGCCGTTGCTGACCAAGTCCCTGCCTGCTGCCTGGACCAGTGCTATCCTGCTGTGTAGAACTGCACTACTATTACCACAGGTAATCTTTTGTTTACGCTTTGCTCAGCATAATGTATTTTGGGGTGTAATTCTTGGTATGTGCATGCTATGTGTCTCTGGAACACCTGACGGTGTTCCTTGCATGTTGGATCTCTGTATGTGGTCAGGCTGTGTAGAAGTCTCACACATGGGGTGTCGTTTTACTCAGGAGGAGTAGCAGAATGTATTTTGGGGTGTCATTTTTGCTATGTACGTGCTATGTGTTGGAAATATCTTATCAATGGACAACTTTGTGTAAAAAAAATGCGTTTTCATTTTTTTTCCACATAATCCAAAAACTGCTGGGAAAAAATAAACCGTTCAAAAGACTCAATATGCCTCATAGATTATATGTTGGGGTGTTAGCTTTCCAAAATGGGGTAATTTTGTGGGTAATTCCATTGTACTGGTGTTCCAGGGCCTTCAAAAATGTAATAGGTTGTCAACTAGTTAGATGTGCAATTTATGCTCCTAAAACCCCTGATGCGCTCCCTGCATGTTGGGCCTCTGTATGTGGCCAGGCAGTGAAAAAGTCTCACACGTGGGGTATCGTTTTACTCAGGAGGAGTAGCAGAATGTATTTTGGGGTGTCATTTTTGCTATGTACGTGCTATGTGTTGGAAATATCTTATCAACGGACAACTTTGTGTAAAAAAAATGCGTTTTCATTTTTTTTCCACATATTCCAAAAACTGCTGGAAAAAAATAAACCATTCAAAAGACTCAATATGCCTCATAGATTATACGTTGGGGTGTTAGCTTTCCAAAATGGGGTCATTTTGTGGGTAATTCCATTGTCCTGGTGTTCCAGGGCCTTCAAAAGTGTAATAGGTTGTCAACTAGTTAGATGTGCAATTTATGCTCCTAAAAATCCCTGATGTGCTCCCTGCATGTTGGGCCTCTGTATGTGGCCAGGCAGTGAAAAAGTCTCACACATGGGGTATCGTTTTACTCAGGAGGAGTAGCAGAATGTATTTTGGGGTGTCATTTGTGGTATGCACATGCCATGTGAGAGAAATAAGCTATTACAATGACACTTTTGAGAAATGTTTTAAATAAAAAATAAAAATCTTAATTTTGCAAAGTATTTTGGGAAAAAATTACAACTTTAAATAACTCACCATGCCTCTTACTAAATACCTTGGAATGTCTACTTTCCAAAAATGGGTTATTTGTACTTTCCTGGCTTGTTAGGGTCTCAAAAAATGAGATAGGCCTTCAGTACATCAGGTGTGATCATATGTGATAATTTATTATGATTTGCACTATAGCTTGTATACTCTAAAACTTTCACACAGACCAAATAATTTCAAGAAAATTGGTTATTTTTATCAAAGACATGTAGCAGTATAATTTGTGGCCAAAATTTATGAAGACAATTTAATAATTTGCAAAATTGTATCACAGAAACTAAGAAAAATAGAAAAAATAAAAACCACAGAGGTGATCAAATACCACCAAAAGAAAGCTCTATTTGTGGGAAAAAAAGGACAAAAAAATCATTTGGGTACAGTGTTGCATGACTGAGTAATTGTCATTCAAAGTGTGAGAGCCCTGAAAGCTGAAAATTGGTCTGGTCAGGAGGGTGTTTAAGTGCCCAGTATGGAAGTGGTTAATGTTATAAACATAAGGTAATATATTCAGGTAATATGTGCAATGGCATTACAGCCAAGAGAGTTTACAGTTTTTTTTTGTTTTTTATATTTTAAAGTTGCACTCCTGTTTGTCAAAAAACAATATTTTAGTTTTTTTATATGAAACTTGGTTTTATTTATAAAGATGCTATATATCACAATGCCTAAATCCATGTCTGTAGTGCCAGTTGACACCATAGAAACACAGTCTGGATGTGTTCCGTATGCTTTTTTGCATGTGTGTTTTTTACATGTTTTTGGTGAGTTTCTGTGCGTTTTTGATGCCGTCCAGTACATCTTCCCCCTTTTTTTCTTAACCTAAAATAAAGACTTGTGCATTCCGGTGCATTTTACTGCATTTCAGTACAGTACAGTGCAGAAACAATGCACCATGTTCTACTTTTCTTTCTGGAACTGGAACGCCCTGGAACTGACTGCACGGTTGTTAACTATGCCATTGAAAACCATATAACCTACTATCCATGCATTTTTGATGCAGAAAAAAAAGGACTATACTGCATGTGATGTGAACTGGCCCTAATATAATAAATAATATGTTATTAGGTTTTTACATTAGGAGTATATAATGGGTTTTGCCTTTCTAGAGACATTTTTAAATAATGCCTTACAATTTAACTAAACCCATTCGATTTTAGTCTACTAAAATGTACTGGATGTAAAAGTAAATAAATTCTGCGCTCGTCCCTAAAAATATTAGCTACTAATAACGTGAAAATAAATGCAGCAAACTTAATAAGATTAAATCCAAAACACTATTAATAAACAAAAAAAGTTGTGCAAATATGAATGTGAACTTAAGTGTTTAAAAACCCACTTTAAATATTAATCCTATGATAATATGATACTGGTAAAAATTGTAATGAAAATATTTATATAGTGATTAATAAAAAATGAAAATGAATATGTGAAAAATGAAAAAGGTGAATAAAATATGTGCTATATACTGCATGTGAAGTTAATGACAATAAAAATTGCATCCAATGCACAACAGCTTTCACAGCAGACATATAATCAAATGTTCATCACTCCAGTGAATAAGAAATTATGTCTATAATGAAAACTCCAAAAAAGTCCGAACACACATGAAAAATAAATATATGAATGAAAAAAAATTATATTTATAAAGGGAGTCCAGACCGAGAAAAAGAAACCGGTTTGTGTGGTCCTACAAACCCTGTAGCGATATCCTATTCATCCTACACAGGCACATCACTCCTTGCAGGGGACAAAACAGCAGCCAGATGGCCTCTTACCAGATTTGATGGACTCCTAATTACGGGAGTCGTTCTCGCAAGAGTGTCTGAAGGTCTGAAGGAATCAGCTTCTGATCTTCCGCTCCCCGTTAAGCTGCACACACATACCTGCCTGTGTTTTCTCCTGGAACAGAGGGCTGTTTCCTGGATAGTGACCCACAGATCTATCTCGGTATTGTTACAAAGCTGCTTCCATAGAGTGTATAGCCAGAGATAAAAGCGGTTCTTAATCTGTCAGCTCAAAGGTTCCATTCAGATTGTATAGAAGGAGAAAAAACAGAGGGGAACTCATGTGCGGTAAATTCTTTTAGAGGTTTATTCCAACAATAAAAAAGTTTTACAAGCACATTAAAAAAGGATAGTATTAAAAACACCCAACTGCAAAAAAATCACATTGCCTGCTGGTGTGTGGTGACGTCACAAACTTCTCTCCTACCGACGCGTTTCCCTGTAAAAAGTATTGACTGGGATTGATACTTTTTATTAAACTTAATTAAATTTAACTTTTTGTGTTTACTAAAATTTATTCGACAACTGAATATAAAATGGCATTTTATTCAAGAGATTAAAATACAATTACAATTAAAATGCTATTACAGAGAGCATATGTCATTTTCTCTAGTCATTAGGATGCTGGCAAGGGACAAGTGTTTCTACTCTGTGGCTGCTTTGAAAGTTCAATTGGGCTTTAACTTAAAGGAGTTGTAAACCCTCAGAGTTTATGGGACTATGGACAAAATCAAAAATGACATATATGATGCAGTTCGACAATATCATTGTAACACTGGGCTCCCAATGAGTGGGGCTTTATTATAAATTTGGGGGTGTCTGAGCCAATAGTTGGGCTCAGACTTTACTAATATCATGGAAATTAGCCTGTGTTCTGGCTATGGTTGTGCTTGATGGAAGTTTTCCCTTGTTGCCTGTAGGTGGTGTTATCACCTCAGGCCCATGTTGGAACTTGGGCGAACCATAGTGCGTTGAGTGACCCTTCTCGGCAGCAGCCTAGTGGGAGTGGTGCCCCGCTGTGCATGCTGGGAAGGGATACTTAGGGGGCAGACGCCGTTTTTCGAGATCCTTCGCCTTGTGGCCCTCCTGGCACGTTGGTCCAAGGCTGTGTTCCTATCAAGTAGGCCCAACTATGCTGGCTGGGGCCTATGATTCTAAAGAGGATCCCAAGCTGTCCATCCAATTCAGGGAAGCTGCTTAACGAAGGAAAACAGGGGAGGACCTGCCCTGGAGGAGACCGAGCAACACAGGCTGGTGTCTCAGGATAGGCCTGGTGATTTCGTTAAAAGGGATCCACTACCTAAGTTGTCTAATGCCCTGTACACACGATCGGTCCATCCGATGAAAACGGTCTGATGGATTTTTCCATCAGTTATCCGATGAAGCTGACTGATGATCAGTCGTGCCTACACACCATCAGTTGAAAAAACGATCGTGTCAGAACGCGGTGACGTAAAACACAACGACGTGCTGAGAAAAATGAAGTTCAATGCTTCCAAGCATGTGTCGACTTGATTCTGAGCATGCGTGGATTTTTAACCGATGGACATGCCTACAGACGATCGTTTTTTTCTATAGGTTTTTTATCCATCAGATAATTTTAAAACAAGTTCCTAATTTTTTAACCGATGGATAAATAACCGATGGGGCCCACACATGATCGGTTTAGTCTGATGAAAACGGTCCATCAGACCGTTTTCATCAGACAAACCGATTGTGTGTATGCAGCATTACAGTTCGCCAGATTGGCTTAAAGGCTCTTTTGCCGTAAGGCAAGAAGTTTGGAACTAAATTCCTGCGGGAGTGGATTCCCTGACTATCCATCTTTTGTTCTCAGACGGTCTGTGGCAGAGACTGTTTTCATACTGTCTGTGCATCATTTCGGCTGCTAGGCCAAGTGAGAGGGGTCTATCCGGGTGAGCAATACCCACCCAGGTCTGGACTAGTAGCTCCCTCAGGGGTAGTGCTACATCATTAACACAGCAGTCTTTGTTCTTCTTGGTCTCTCGGTAATATAGTTTTATTACCTGTTGCTCCTGCCAGTAAGTCATATAGTTTGCAGATTTCTTTAAAAGACCAAGCTATCCAACAAAAGTGCAGTTTAGTGGGTTGAGAATAAACATTAAACACTTACAGCATTTCATACAATGATCAGCTTTTATTAATTGAGTTAAACCTTTAACCCAAAAATAAAAACACATCAGGGCATTGCATTCTGACAGCCACATTCGTTGGTTTTAGAATATACTTTAAAATTAGCAGGTCTGAAAGCTGTCCCCCAACATGAAACGCCTCTATCCCCATATTACATAAAGTAAAAACAAACAATGGCCCGTGGGACTTTAAATGAGGTGTTCATGATGATCAAAGGGTAAACAAGATGTATGAATGTATAAAGTAACAAAGTTTATTGGAATAGTATAAACATCATCCAATACAAAACATGAGCATGGGTGACAGATTCATAAAATCAGCAACATAGCATAAACGTCCTCTAAACATAGCCATTATGGTATATAATCACAAAGTAATATTAGTACAGATATAAATAATACAACCTATAACCCAACACGTTTTGAGAGCTCTATTTGCTTCATCAGGGGCTGATGTATATATCCGATGTCTGTAAAAAAAAGTGAAGCATTAATTGGAGTATAGGTTATGATTGGACTTTATACATTCATACATCTTGTTTACCCTTTGATCATCATGAACACCTCATTTAAAGTCCCATGGGCCATTGTTTGTTTTTACTTTGTGTTAGAATATACTGATCTATATTGTAATAGTGGCTGCAGCTGCTGATCATTTGAAAATGTTCCAACATGTCCCACCCATAAACAGAAATTGGTTAAATAATATACTTCTGTCGAGCAGCAGAGGCAACACACTGAAAGAAATTCAGCCAGTCCCTGCTGAACTGACCGATTTTCAATCAGTGTATTGCCAGCTTAAGGCAGGAGGTGTGTTTCTGGCTCGATCATCATGTGTAAAAAAAGAAACAAAAAAAGAAGAAATGCAGCCATCACATCTAAGGATTTGTAAGATGCAATATGTATTTTTGTGTTTTGTTTTTTGGGTGTGATATGCTTTAAGATTTAGTTAAGTTAAAAGCCTGAGAGGCTTTGTTTTGCTGTCTATGGGCCAGATTCAGGTAGATGAGAGCATCTTTGCTCCAGAGTAACGCTTCTCATTTACGTTACTCTGAAGACCCTTTCAGCGCAAGTCCTGTAATTCACATAGCAGTTGCGCGTAAACTTGCGCCAGAGTAACGATAAT
Organism: Rana kukunoris; assembly: GCA_029574335.1. Taxonomy (NCBI): domain Eukaryota; kingdom Metazoa; phylum Chordata; class Amphibia; order Anura; family Ranidae; genus Rana; species Rana kukunoris. The sequence continues at coordinate 175,376,571 of CM056053.1, read as the reverse complement.
GCGCTGGCGTAACCCGACGCAAGTGGAAGTGGGTGTGATCATATGTAAATGATGGGCGGAGCCCAGCGCAGAGGCTTACGTTCAGCGCATCAACCACGGAGCATGCGCAGTGAGTGCGGCTCCACTCGCCCCCTTTGTGCGCATGCTCACAACTTCCGTCGGCACCACTTCACGGGAAACGTCAGCGCAATGCCTTCCGTTGGGCGTTTAAATGCGCCCGTAGAAGCGCCATTTCGGCACTAAAGTATATCCTGCTCCCCCTCCCCGCAGTGATGTTACTTTTGTTTTGAGATGGCTGCTCCCGTTCCCCGCAAACACACAGGAGAAAGCTGAACTTTAATGGCCAGGAGCTGTCAGCCGTCATCTCGGCTATGGAGACCTATGATGTCTTCCTCCATGGCTGTAAAATTTGACAGACAAGCATGGACAGAGGTGTTGTCCTGCAAGTGGGGGTGCTCAGCTAGCTCTTATCGTCGGTAACGCTGCTGTAGCTGCTCTCCTGCTGACCTGTGGCCATCTGGAGTAAAGATAAAGCAGCCTTTTGTAGAAATAACTTTGCGCCGGACGGACGAGATACGCGCGGCGCATGTAGCCAGCGTATGGTGCTAATCCGTTCGTGAATTGTGAAAAATCCCTCATTTGCATATTTGCAGGGGAAATCAATAGGCGCGACTGATGCGCCCAACGAAATTAAGCGCTGACGATACTCTGGCGTCGGAACGTTCCGCCAGTCGCAAATGACCCGTTATTGGGCGCATCTAGTTTGGTGGGTACGGGCACATAGAAACGACGGCGCATCATCACAGTTACGCGGCGCATATCGAAATACTCCAGCGCAAGTGTTCCTGAATCTGGCCCTATGTCTCATTGGGAAGGTCACCCGTTGCAGGAGCGCAATAGTCAGCAGAACAAGTGTAATAACTGTAATATTTTGGATTATCATCCACAACTTTTTATTCTGACACTGGTCACCAGAACAACCTATGAAACTGTGAAATTAATAAGGTGTCCTCAAAAAGTTATCAGTAACAGTATATTAACGCAAAAACTTCCATTGGTAGTCAAACAATTAGGCCTTGTACACACGATCAGTCCAAACTGATGAAAACGGACTGAAGTTCAGTTTCATCGGTTCACAGACTGATGGTCTGATGTGCCTACACACCATCAGTTCAAAAACCGATCGTGTCAGAACGCGGTGACGTAAAACACGACGTGCTGAAAAAAAACGAAGTTCAACTCTTCCAAGCATGCGTCGACTTGATTCTGAGCATGCACGGGTTTTGAACCGATGCTTTTGCGTACTAACCATCGGTTTTGATCGATGGTCAGGTGTCAGGTCAGGCGTCCATCAGTCCGATTTTAAAGCAAGTTTGGACCGATGAAACTGAACTTCAGTCCGTTTTCATCAGTTTGGACTGATCGTGTGTACAGGGCCTCAGAGCTTATAGTTTTTTCTTCCACAACTGACAAATTCCCATCCTAGATTTAATCTACATCCAAACAGTATTCTAAAAATATTCAGTACAGATATTAACATTCTTTGATACGTACAATATGACAATATGTGATTTTACATTATGTAAATACAGAGATCGTATACTACAAAATTATAGTTCATTTTTTTGTACCAGGTTTCTAGATATGGTTGCGGAAATGGCGATCAATATTCATGCTAACTTCTCTCTGCAGGTTATGACTGTTCATTTGCCCACTTGTTTTGATCCACATGTGCTGTAAAACACACCTAGCAGTAAACCTCTTCATAGGATTGAGCACAAGCAAGCTGTTGATTAAATCTTTAGCCTCTGCAATGATAAAGGATAACAGTTTGTCAGGGACAATTCAGACAAATCGACAAGATTGTAACATGACATGAAAAAAAATAAGAAATTAAAATAGCATGAGTAATAACCAACTGTATTGATGTGAAGGTATAAGGCGGCGTACACACGAGGGGATATGTCCGCTGAAAATGGTCCGATGGACCGTTTCAGCAGACATCTCCGCTCGTGTGTATGGGCTAGCGGACAGATTTCTCCACCCGACAGATTTCAAAGCAAGCTTTGAAATCTATCCGGTGGGAATCTGTCCGCCCAACATGTCTGCTGGTTAGTACACTTACCAGCAGACATGTCGGCCCCCACCGCCGCCGCGCCGCTGCCGAATGGATTCGGCGCATGCGCGGAAGTGTTTTACTTCCTGGTGCGGTGACGTGGCGGTGACGCAGCGGCGTCAACGTCACCGCCGCGTCACCGCCACGTCACCGCGCCGTCCGGCGGCGGGGAATTTGATCCGATGGTGTGTACACGCCATCGGATCAAACTCCCGATCGGACATATCCGATGGAAATGGTCCGCGGACCGTTTTCATCGGATATGTCCGATCGTGTGTACGCCGCCTTAGAATATATCCTTGATTTTGTGCCCGGCTCTACACATACAAAATGTTACATTGTTGCTATGGTAAAGTACTGCTCAGGGTTTGGGCAGCTTCTACGTATCCGCCAGTATTTTCTATGCATATTAAAGGAGAGTTTCAATTTCTCACTCACCACACCAGGAAATCTATAGTAATGAAGTAAGGAGGCTGCCATTGCTGATATGCTAGTTCCCTGTGTGTCATGTAGGGTTGCCCCCTCATCCCTTTAAACCTGAACACATATGAATTACAGGTTCTGTGGCTGATTAAGGTGGCAAGTAAACTCACTCTGTGCCTTATCTGCATTAAATTAGCCTCAGAACCTGTTTAATGCATATGTGTTCGGGTTTAAAGGGATGAGGTGGCAATCCCAGTATCATGCTAATCCAAATACTTTAGAATTTTTAAGGTTACACTCAAACTATGTCTACCAATGAAGAGTTTTGATTTTACAATACCTTGACTGACTTGCATGCTTATTCCAAGTCTGTGTTTGAAAATTTTCAGTTTGGAGGCAGCAGGTAATTATCTTGTTAATAAAGGTTCAGAAATGGCAACCTCTGTATGTGATTCCATAAGGTTTTCTTTAAATATGTTTTGATTAATATTCCCTCCTACATCTCCTGGGTTGTGTCGCTTCACTTCCATACTTTTGGATAACCTCCCACAGCAGTTATCCAAGAAGAAGGCACATGTGCACATATGTTAGCATTCTGCCAATTTTTTTCAATATGAGACTGGGTGACTTTTTTCTCCCAGAGCCCTTTCTTGGTGTCCAGTGAATGTATTATACAAACAAGCCGTGTGAGATTGTTAAAAAAAAATATTTTGTAGCTGCAATGTCTAGCCCAGCCTTTCCACTTCTTGAAGCTCTCCAATAAAATAAAAACCAGCTGACATTTGAGCAGTGGGTGTCCTTGTTGATACCACTCCTTTTAACATCCTTAGATTGAAAAATGTAGGTTAAACAGCACCTGCATCCATGGGCCTCCGCTCCATAGGGCAAGGGAGGGCGCTAGAAACCAGTGCAATGATTCTCGGGGAGAAACACAGTGCCAGAAAGCAAGGCAGCGGCACGGCAAATCCAATTAGAGCTGCTCTCTCTCTCTTCTAGCTCCAGCTGACAGAGAGGATGAGGGGGGCGATCGGGGAAGATATACAGTACAGCCAGCCTGCGGCTTTCCTCTCCCTGTCACAGTGCCGCTGCTTCATTTACCAGAGAACTCGGCAGAAGCGCTGTGACAGGGAGAGGAGAGCCGCGGGCTGGCTGTACTGTATATCTACCCTGCAAGCACTCTGCTGGGGGGGTTACAAGTGGAAAACAGAGAATACTGTGCTCATGCTGGGGGAAGCCAGAGAGAGAGCCACGGCGTACCCGCACAACCAGAGATCCACACTGTATCCACACCAACCAGAGAGCCACGCTGTACCCGCTCCAACCAGAGAGCCACGCTGTACCCACACCAACCAAAGAGCCACGCTGTACCCGCACCAACCAGAGAGTCAAGCTGTACCCGCACCAACCAGAGAGCCACACTGTACCCGCACCAACCAGAGAGCCACGCTGTACCCGCACCAACCAGAGAGCCACACTGTACCCGCACCAACCAAAGAGCCACGCTGTACCCGCACCAACCAGAGAGGGAGTCAAGCTGTACCCACACCACCAGAGAGAGAGTCCAACTGTACCCGCACGACCAGAGAGGGAGAAAGACCGAGCCGCTGCCAGGGTACAGGCATGCTACACTACTGACTAGAGTCACCCCAGGCAACCCAGAGTGAGCGAATGTCCGGCCAGAGGGATCACTGTTGCGGTTTCACCAGGTTTGGTAAGATTATCCATTACTGTTCCTAGGGACTAAGCCATTAGGAAGTGTCTAATCTGATATCCTCCCATCTATGCTGGGGGCAATTACTGCAGAAAATTACACCAAATGCTGGGAGTTTTTAGTGCGGAAACTGACACCAGTGCTGAGGGTCATTATTATATACATTGGTACAGATACCAACGTTTTTATTCTAGAAATCTGCACCGGTGTGGGGGGTTATTATTGTTGCTACCAGTGGCGGCTGGTGCTCCAAATTTTTGGGGGGGCGCAAACAGAAAGAAAAAATTGCAGCCTCACTGTGCCCATCACATGCAGCCACTCTGCCATCAAACATAGCCACTGTGCCATGCCACCAAATGCAGCCACTGTGCCATCAATTGTCACCACTGTGCCATGCCATTAAACACAGCAACTGTGCCATCAATTGTCACCACTGCGCCATGCCATGCAACACAGCAACTGTGCCATCAATTGTCGCCACTGTGCCATGCAACACAGCAACTGTGCCATCAATTGTCACCACTGTGCCATGCCATCAAATGCAGTCACTATGCCATCAATTGTCACCACTGTGCCATGCCATCAAACAGCAACTGTGCCATCAATTGTCACCACTGTGCCATGCCATCAAACGCAGCCACTGTGCCATCAATTGTCACCACTGTGCCATGCAACACAGCAACTGTGCCATCAATTGTCACCACTGTGCCATGCCACCAAATGCAGCCACTGTGCCATCAATTGTGACCACTGTGCCATACCATCAAATGCAGTCACTGTGCCATCAATTGTCACCATTGTGCCATGCAACACAGCAACTGTGCCATCAATTGTCACCACTGTGCCATGCCATCAAATGCAGTCACTGTGCCATCAATTGTCACCACTGTGCCATGCAACACAGCAACTGTGCCATTAATTGTCACCACTGTGCCATGCCATCAAATGCAGTCACTGTGCCATCAATTGTCACCATTGTGCCATGCCATCAAATGCAGTCACTGTGCCATCAATTGTCACCACTGTGCCATGCAACACAGCAACTGTGCCATCAATTGTCACCACTGTGCCTTGCCATCAAATGCAGTCACTGTGCCATCAATTGTCACCATCGTGCCATGCAACACAGCAACTGTGCCATCAATTGTCACCACTGTCCCTTGCCATCAAATGCAGCCACTGTACCATCAATTGTCACCACTGTGCCATGCAACACAGCAACTGTGCCATCAATTTTCACCACTGTGCCTTGCCATCAAATGCAGCCACTGTGCCATCAATTGTCACCACTGTGCCATGCCATCAAACGCAGATACTGTGCCATCAAACACAGCCACTGTGCCATCAATTGTCACCACTGTGCCATGCCATCAAACGCAGTCACTGTGCCATGCCATCAAACGCAGCCACTGTTCCATCAATTGTCACCACTGTGCCATGCCATCAAACGCAGCCACTGTGCCGCTCAATTGTTGCCACTGTGCCAATTGTCACCACTGTGCCCTTTAATTGTCACCACTGTGCCACATGATGCCACTGTGCCCATTGTCACCACTGTGCCCCATGATGCCACTGTGCCCATTGCCACCACTGTGCCCCATGATGCCACTGTGCCCCATGATGCCACTGTGCCAATTGTCACCTCTGTGCCCTTTGTCACCACTGTGCCCCATGATGCCACTGTGCCCATTGTCGCCCCTTTCCCTGTAAAAAGCACTTACCTGAAGCTTCCATGTCCTCCCTCAATGTCTTCTGCCGCCATGGTGAAGCTTCAGCCAATCAGGTTCCTGATAACCAGAATCCGGGAACCTGATTGGCTGAAACGGCTGTCAGTCTTATGCAAGGAACGCAGGTTGACTGCGCTCCGAGTATAGACATCCGAGAGCCAGAGGGCGGTACTGGAAAAGCCTATCAGAGCCGCTGGCTTTGATAGGCAGTTCCCCTCAACCAACCAGCTGCCGATATTCGGGTAACCGGCGACCCATGTCCGGTTATATGAATAGACCAGGCAGCTGGCAACCAACAATAACATACATTCTTGCATTTATACACGAATGTGTGTTATTTGCGAGAGGGGGTGGCGCTGCAGCGCCCTCTATAGACGGCCGCCAGAACTGCGTTTTTTTTTGTGTGTGACTGCGGGAGGGGGGGGCGGCGCCCGTGCGTCCCTATGGACGGGTGGCCACTGGCTGCTACTGACACCAATGCTGGCGATTTTTATTGTGGAAACTGACAGCAAAGCTGAAGATTGTTATTGCAGAAACTGGCACTAATCCTGGGGGTTGTTATTTCCTTGGGGTGGGGGGGGTCCTCCTCTTTTTATGATATTGTTATTCAAAGGGACCGGGCATGGATGACCTTAAAATGATGCCCCCCCCCCTGAAAAAAGTTCAGTGGACGCCCATGCCTGCATCTATTTAGATGCAGGCCTATTAACTTATTCCGACAACCGCCAGCACTGGCAGTCAGAATGCAATAGCTGCAGTGAAAGATTTGACAACCAGCCTGCAGGCTGAATGAAAGAAATCTGTGGATGTATTGCCAACTTTACTTGCCAACAGCCTTTTCCAATGAGATTACATCTGCATTAGTCTAATGTGTGCTCAAAGACGTTTCAGTTATTTTGCTGGATAAGATCTGAAATTAAGTCTTGTTCATCCCAAAAACTGATATTTTAAAACTGATTCTGAAACTGCATCTCACGCCACTGCTCAATAAGAATCTTATTCCAAAATAACAAGAAATGTATTAAGACAGCTAAATGGATTATGGGTTTTGTGTAGAAAACCAATAAACAACCCTTGTTCTATTTTTTAGAAAACTATTTTTAACCTGTAACTTCTACATCATATGATGTGAATGAACAGGAAAAGAAAAGTTTGGTGAGAATGTTGAAGATATGTATCCTAGGACACCTAACTACACAGGGGTTCTATTTATTCCTCTGTGGAATATACTGCACTGAAAAACCAATTAAGCACACAAGTTGACAGTTCTTAAAAGAGTATGAATGTGGGTATAAGATGAAATTCTGTTTTTTAGAATTCTTGATCAGAATTTTGACATTTTTTTTAGAAATGTTAGCTTGTTTTAAAAGATAATGTAAGTCTTCACCCATTTCTTTCTCTTTGATGAATAGGAAAGGTTAACAGGTTAAGAGAAAAAGTATAAGATACTTCAGGCTGGTTATTAAACCAAGAACAACCAATACATGTAGAAAACAGGAAAGACATCAGAAATTGGACACAATATTCAATGTTTACTTAATTGTGTTTGTGGTTCCTAATGGAAAAGTTGGTATGATCACAGATAAAGATCGCTTCCTCAAAAGCTGGATATCAAAACACTAATTATAAAATTTGCCCTAAACATTTTCTAAAAAGGCAATGTAGTGGCAACTGTCTACTTAAACATGTTATATTAATTATTAGTAGTCTTCAGAAAGGAGCTTTCTTCAACTGAGAATTTATTAAAAAATGTCAGTATAACAAGAGAAATAAGACAGTACAGAAACGAAGTATACCCATAAAATAATATCAGTATATTTTGTACAAGTATTTCTCCCCAAAAATAAAATGAGTGCGGCAACAATCTAATACTATAACAGAACATGGATTAGACAGGTCATACGAGACATCAGTTTGTGGGAATAAGTTGAGTGTCTAAGACTCAAGGGTCATTTGTTCACAGAAAATGGCAAAAGAACCACATCCAGGCAACCGAGGCAATATCATGCAGTCTGAACCACTTATGTCTTCACAAAGGGAGAGGGGAAATAATATAGAAGGCCATGGCATATACTGTTCATCCAGAGCCTACAGGAGCTCAATGATGAGGAAGGGAAGTACGGAAGGGCAGTCAGCAAGGAAAATAGAAAAGGAGAGAGAAAAAACAAGAGAGGAAAGGGAAATAGAGAAAGGAGAAAGACGGGTATCCCAGGGGTTCAGCAGAGAGCTTTCAACATCAGGTGTGAGAACATTCCCTTCCAGTCCCCTGACTGCCCAGATGTTACAAAATGCCCCTACTGCTGGAACACCCCATAACACTACACCTACCCTACTTTAAAACCTTATGGTACACCCTTAACACTTAAGCTGGCCATATACGGTTAGATTTTTATTTAAACCTTCATAGAAAAATAGTTTGCCAAAACGTTATTTCGTGTCATTACTTGAAAAGCCTTAAAATTTCTTCCAGACCTTGATTTTAAAATCAAACATTTTCAAACAAAATTCTACTGGTATGTTCTCAGCTTAAGACTTCTCCCTCAATCCTAATCCAAATCTTACCTATGCCTGAAAATTTTATTTTTTGACAAATGTATGCACTATTTTTTCTTTTAATGTGAGACTGGTTAAACATCTACAGCTCAGTGCAATCACTGCCACTGTGAAGCCCTTGTCTGGCCTGACTCATCTTTAAGCACACACACACACACACAAGTCCATGGAAATACATGTAGAAGTTCGAGAGGTTTATTCAAAGACCTAAACCTGTGCATCAAGGGCTGCCAAAAGCCCTTGATGTCTCACTGAAAACATTACGCTATCAAATGCAAATCAGTTTGTGTGGATGTAATGAAGTGAACAGTTTTTAAACTCTTCCAAATGCAGACCCAGAGGGCCAGATCCACATACAATTGCCCCGACAGTGTATCAGTTATACACTATGCCGCCGTATCTTACCTGGCTCTAAGTCGAATCCTGGAAGATTTTGCGATGTAAGTTATGGCGGCGTAGTGTATTTCTGGTGGCGGAATTCAAATCGGCAGGTAGGGGGCATGAATCATTTAAATGAAGCGCGTCCAATCGGCGATCAAACTGCGCATGCTCCATTCAGAAATTTCCTGCCGTGCATTGCGTGAAATTACATCGAAACGTTGTTTTTTTTTTACTAGCGTAAATTATGTAAATTCCTATTCACGGACGACTTACACAAAAATTTACAAAAATTGGAAATTTCGACATGGGAACGACGGCCATACTTAACATGGCAAGTCTAACTATAGACCGGATAATAGCAGCTTTAACTATACGCCGGAAAAAGTCGTCTAGCAAAGACGTAAGAGAATGCGACGGCCGCTCGTACCTTCGTGGATCGCCGTAAAAAGCTCATTTACATACCCAATGCGGAAAACAACGTGAACTCCACCCAGCAGGCGCAGAAATATTGCACCTACGATCCGAAGGCGTACGAAGATGTAAGCCTGTCGGATCGAAGCCCGAAGCCGTCGTATCATGGTTTGAGGATTCAAACTATGATACGACGCGGGTAATTTGAAAGTACGCTGGTATATCAGTAGATAGATACACCGGCGTACTGGCTCTGTGGATCTGGCCCAGAGATTTTATACTGACAAATAACATGTCCAAGCCCTAAGTTTAGAAACATGCATAAACTGGCAATACATACAGTAGTGGCAACATTTTGCATGCTCAATATGGCACCCTCACCATAAACATTGACGGCATGAACAGTCTTACAATAACTACAGCATAGTTCACACTAACTAGCACAGTCCGCTTCCTCTTTTTAATTATCACTAATTGCCTTCAAACTTTCGATTGTAAAAACTGGTATATTTTGGAGCCCAAAAAATCGAATGAAATTATGTATTAACTAAACAAATAATGTATTTTAAATAATTGTAGGAATAAGTACCCAACATCTGCCTAAAAAAAAAAAGGTAAAGACGAACAGATAAAACCTTTATTATACAGCTCCTCGTGCACAGCATAAATACTAACTACACCGCTGTCCCTATAGTACACAGGCTTGTGATCTGTAACATTTACATTACATTACTGATTAGGATGTTTACCATCTGAGATGTTATCCCAGTACGGTGACAAGAATTCATACTCTCCACGTTGGATTATCTGGAATAATTCTTCGTGATTGCGTTCTGGACTCCGGAAAGGGGGAAAGCCAGATAACAGTACGTACAAGATAACTCCGGTGGCCCACATGTCAACCTCTAACCCATAGCCTGTTGAATGAAATTAATTATTATGTTGATTTGGCCACTGTTTATATGCAAATACACGTTACCAGAAGGCTGCCCAACAATAAGTGAAAACACAAACTTTCCAATGCAGACACAGTCAAATGCATGTACACACAGGATTCCATCAATCTCAATTCATGGGCTTGTGAGAGATCCACACTTATGACACTTCTAGTTAGAAGTTTCCACTGCAGAAAAAATCTTAGTACATTCGTTTTCTGCAAACACAAACAAAAATGAGACCAATGTACTAAAGAAATTCACAATGTCCACACAATACATTCATTTCACTTATCCAATCGTGTGCATTTTAAATAAGTAAATCAGGATTTGGTTTTCACCCAACTTGGAAAAGTCAAATTAATGTATTGTGTGGAATTTCTTTAGTACATTGGTCTAATTTTGTTTGTGTTTGTCCATGCAGCAACTTGAGAAGTAGGACTCTGTTAAAAATTGTCCTCATGAGAAGTGTCTGAAGGACTAAGCCACAGAAAGGATGTTGTCTGTGATGCTCGGTCTTCTGGAGTTTCCCTTTAATGGGGAGGGAGGGGAGGGAAAATGCAGGACTATTGGGACTATTTTCTTCTCCTTTACATGGGATACAGGACTCTGGCAAAACCCTCAAAAGGTACAGTCTCATCAACTCGGCTCTCCTCTTGTTCTGGATCTTTGAAACCTTTAAAGGATCACTAAAGGAATTTTTTTTTAGCTAAATAGCTTTCTTTACCTTACCTGCAGTACTGGTTTCATGTCCTTATTGTTCGTTTTTGCTTTGATGTTGCTGTAATTCTGCTCTGATCTCCACACTTCCTGCTTGTCTGTTTCCTTATAACCACAGTGCTGGGAGCTTTCTCATGGTGGTCTAAGCTGTCATTACTGCGTTTTAAAACTTCCCAGAACCAATCAGATTCATTTTAAAAACAAAACACTGCCCTGGATTTGTTTATTTTTGTTCTGTGTGTCTATTTCTACTTCACAGAAACATGAAGCCAGTTCAAAAGTGAAACTAACCTGCAGGCACATTATATGATTGATTTTTATCTATTTTTAATCATTTTGAAAAGGAATCAGTTAACTTTTATGTCTCTATACCCTATAAACAGACATTTCAGCAAAAAAATGTTTTTCCTTTAGTGACCCTTTAAGGAATGTGCTGTCATGGTTGAGATGACTGAAGTATGTAATTACCTAAATCAACTCAGTAAAGAGTTAAAAGACTTCAGTTTTTTGGATTTTTACGTCTCCTAACTAAAGATGAGGATGTGCTCAGGAAATAGATGATGCTGAGTGAAGCTGCCATTGGGGTCAATTGCCAAAAGGCACAAAAGAAGGAATGGGACAGACAACATGGAGGGTGCTGGTTAGCCCAGACTAACAGCCTCCCAGAGTATGCTCAGGTGTTAGAAAGTTCCAAGAGATACCCTGGGGTGGATCCTTTATCCAAAGTGCCACCGAAATCCAGGGAACTATTCTTCTCCTGGCAGGAACAGATTAAAGAGTGCACATAATCCCCCACCACTTGGTTAGCGTTACACATAAAGGACATTAAAGGAGAAGTAGGACCAAAGCTCTTTTGACCCTGCTTCTCATGTGGATCACAGAAGTGCACTTATTATTGCAGTCCTATGACCTGTATTCAACCAACAGCGAGCTAAAATCTGTAGTTGGTTGATGTCACTCAGCCGGTCCAGACTCTAAATGGATCCCAACTTTAATGTTGGGATCCACTCAGATCGCTGACTGGCAGCTGGCTCAGGATCTAAGAACGCAATTGAGAGCCTGAGCCAGCTGCTCCTGCCCCCTGCACAACCTGACGCTCCAGGGAATGCTGGAGAGGCAAAAAGGAGAGCCATTGACTGATAGTACTATATTGTAAAATATTCACCTTTTTCCAGCAGTATTTCAGGAGCCACATATGTTGGTGTTCCACATACAGTGAAGATAGGCTCTGTTACATATACAGCAAGTCCAAAGTCGGCCAGTTTCAGAGTGGCAGATCCATCAGGATTTTGCTGCACCTGAGAAAAAAAATCACTTCAGAAATATGCAGATTTATCTGTTCATCATTTAAATAAATAGTTAATGCAAGTGGCTTTAAATGCTCAAGGTTTTTTTTTATTATCCAACAGTCCCTGTGGTCTGCAGAGGGTGTGTCCTTCATCTATTCATTACCTTGTGTAGTTCTATTTAAGTGGTGTGTGTGGAAGGGTGTAGACTGCTGAGCTCTGATGAAGAGGCCCCAGACACCTCGAAATGCGTCAAGCGTCAGCAACATATTTCCAAAGCCCCCCATTGTGGAGTGCGGTCCGAAGGGGACTACCTGTCTGTCATGTCCTTTGTGAGTAGTTTTTAATATTATTACTATTTAATAAATTGTCTAGCGGTAATATACTAGGCTGGTGCGCCTTTCTTTTTTCTTTTGTTTTCTGCCAGGACTTTCCCCATCCACGAAGGGCAGCACGGCCTCTGTTATTACTTCTTTTTGACATTTGTGTGGTTTTCTATGAAGATTTTCAAAAAAGTCTTGGACAATCCACCCGTGGGCAGGAGTTTGTTTGTTCTTTTTGTATTGTATCCTCCTTAAAACTTACCTGAGCTTTATCTTGATCCAGCAATGTGCACGAAAGGCTCGGCTCACCCAGGTCTCTACCTCCTCATTGGTCAGTTTACGTGCCTCTGTCATCCGCAGCCCTGATCTCTGTCTCCCCTGGGCTCCTGTATTCTCCTCCCCCTCCCCTCTCTGCCTGTCAGCTAGTGACAGTGCCCGCCTCCTCCTCTCCTGCTGTTTAAATAATAAATAAATAAATCTAACTGATGTGCCATCAGCACTGACTCCTATTGCAGGGTCTCCCTCTGTGTGTAATTTATAAATGCTGTATATACCCAATTTCAGAGCCTAGATCCACGACCACCTTTCTGCTCCTCCTCCCCTCCCGGCTGACATCAGAAGGGGGAATCTTGGCCCCACCTGTTACATCTGTCAGAGGATGAAAAGGAGAGAGCCAGCCGGTCATGTGATTGCGGATTTCGGCTCTGAAATAAGGTATATACAGCATTTATTTTTTATAAATCACACACAGTGGGGCACTGACAGCGCTGATGGTGCATACATGTTATTGTGGCTTAACAACCATTTTTAACATCCAAGCAGAAGGTGGTAAGTAGGCTACATGTTGTAACTAGCCATACTGTGAAAATAGCTGTAGCAGAAAAACAAAAGCTGTGTGATTATCTGTAACTCTATTATTTTATTTCCGGTTTCTCTGCTTAGGAGAGCAACTAGGAGCTTTAGATTGGGTTAATGTAAATGTAATGATGTACATTACAAGTACCTCCATTCTCCCAATCTAGAGATCTTCTTTCTGGAACCAGCTTGCTTTGGCACTCAGTCCAAGCATATCCTTAAAATAAGCCTAGGGCAGTGGTCGCCAGACTGTGGCCAGTGGGCCAGATGCAGCTCATTGCCTTTATTCAGCCCTTGGGACACTATTCCTTCCACTGATACCAAACAGTGGGCCATAATTCCTCCCACTGACATCAACAATGGAGCACTAGTCCTCCCACTCACACTAATGATTGGACACTATCTTTTCCACTGACATACCAACATAGTGGCACTATTTCTCTCACTGACACCAACGATGAGGGGAATTGTTCCTTTCACTGTCTACAGGGTGTTATTCAGCCTACTGGTACCAAGGATGGGGTACTGTTCCTCCCACTAATACCAATGATGGGGCACTGTTCCTTCTACTGACACCAACTACAGGGTGTAATTACACTTACTGGTACCAAGGATGGGGCACTATTCCTCCCACTAATGCCAATGATGAGGCACTATTCTTCCTCCTACTGACCACAGGGGCTATTTTTTTTCCCGCTGACCAACAAGCCTGAGACATTGTTTACTCCCACTATAAGTATACGTTTTATACTACCAGTGGTAGCAGTGGCTCCCCTGAAGTCTGAAGAACAGTAGACTGGCTCTTTGCTTCTAAGCTTCTTTAATTTGCTTGATAAAGGGCTTCTGCCTGCAAGTACTATCTGCATATTCAGTGGTGAATTCTCATCTTCCTTAACCAGGGGTCTTTAAACTTTCCAGAAAGTTTGGAGACCCCTGGTTTAGGTTGATGAGAAAGCACCACTGTATCTGCAGAAAACAACTTGTAAACTTGCAGGCAGAAGCCCTTTATTAAGCAAAATATAGAAGCTTAGATTTACATTATCCCTAAACTGCACTAAACATGACATGCCTTATCTGCTTACAATAATTTTACCCCACATGGGATCTTACTGAAGCATAACACATGTGATCATTTAAAACAGGCACACACAAACAAAGAAATATGCCTTTTCATATTAACCATGAAAAAATAACTCACCAACAGGTTCTCAGGTTTCAAGTCCCTGTGCACGATATTCTTGCTGTGAATATATACTAAAGCCTTGCACAAGTCAGACATCATAAGTGCTGCATCATGTTCAGTAAATTTAACGCTCTCAGTAATAGCATCAAATAAATCTCCCCCTTTAATGTACTCCAATATCAAATAAATGTCATTGTCAGTCTCAAAATCATCAATTAGTTTTACTATGTTTGGGTGGGAAAGCATTTTTATTATGCTAACTTCATTTTTAATTATATCCTCTTTACCTATTAGTTTAGCCTTATCAATAATTTTCATGGCATATTCTTCGTTTGTTTTTTTAAGTCTACACTCTTTGACAACTGCAAAATTTCCATCTCCAATAGTCCTGCCAATCTCATAATTTATTTGTACATCCAGATGGTCTTTTATACAGCATATTCTGCTAGTGCTAGAAACTGCCTTTTCGTCTTCTCTTCTCGGCAGTCCGCCTTCAATCTTTTGTTCTGTTGAGTCAATATTGTTCATTATGTCCTTTTTACTGTTGGATTCATTGTCCGCCGCTATTCTGTCTACCTTTATTTGTATGTTTTCCTTTGTGTCTTCCAGGAAATCTTCAATAAGCCTACCACTAGGTTTTATTGTTAAGCAGTCGAAATGCTTCCCACCCAATTTTCTTCTGTCTCTTTGGCATTTATTTTTAAAGCACTCATGCCTTTGCATACTATTACTTTGCATTCTGGAATGAGGATAGTGTGTTTTCTCATACAGTTCTATGCTGCTGTCCCCTCTTTCCTGTACTTCATTGGCATCTCTTTTGTTCCTACATTTGTTATGACAGTTTGTACATGTTAGCAATGGCCTTTCTTCCTTACAGCTTCCAATTGGTAATATCTTACACTTTTCATTCAAATCCGCATTGCCTAATGATGTATCTGTGTTCATTTCAGTGTATAGTCTATGCTTGATTGTAATCTCCTTACATTGCTCATATTGGTTAGCACAATCTAAACTTGAAGTCAAGACTTTATTTGGTTTGCAATGGCAAAGTTCAAGTTTTTTCATTTTCCCAGACACATTTTCTTGATGACTTTTGATCTTCTCTTGCTTTTTGGGTTTCCTTGTTACTTCTGGCTTTTGTTTGACATAACCCTTCGCATCATGTTTGGTTGTCAGTCTCGGAGACATAGTGTCACATTTGTTGACCAAGTCTGTGTCTTCATAGCCACTATCTATAGTTTGTCCATTTTCATTTACTTTGTATCTGCGTCTTTCATAATGATCTGGGTTCTTTGTTAAAAGCCTATCAGGATAAAGTTCATTAAACACAATTTCAATGCATTTCATGGTCAGCTGTTCCTTACCCAAAGCTATAAAAATGTCATCCCCACGAAAGAAATCACACACACTACGTATTTCTTTGCCTTTCAGGTTATACAATTTTCTCACATGGTCATTTTTCCATCTAGGCAATCCCAGGGCTTCAGATATATCGGCAATAAGCTGCTCAAAGGTCTGCACTGACCTTCTATTCAAAAGCAAAGTAATTTTCTTCAGAGGGTGATTTCCTGGTTTAACTACTGTAACAATTCTTGGTTTTACTGGACTGTTCTCTGAATGTATTGTGTGAAAACCATTTCGAGAGTGAAAATACGGTGATGTATAGCTGTTTAGTCCATGAAATTGTTTTCCATGTGTTGCATGGCCTATAGGTGGACATGTGACTTGGTGTTTCCTCTCTGTAGGCCTTGAATTTATATTGGTATATAAATTATGAAAAAGTGTTTGATGACCTGAAATAATGAAAATATATGTTAAATAAAAATGAGAATTGTAATATTCAGGGTACCCAGTTCTTTAGAGTTAAATATAAACTATAAACAAAAAAACAATAATATCATTAAAAGAGTTAGCCTTACACATATCGAGATTGACTCCAAGTAATCAGTTAAATACACAAATGTAATGCATACAGTAAATATATGCAATACCTGCCAAAGTTTTTGTAACTTCTGTCAAGCCATCCTGAGATATACACATTCTGATGAGACAACACAGACATGTTAGTGTCCTGTGGTTTTTTAAAGCAATAAAGTCTGGTCAACTCCATTCCTACAGCCTGTAACTGGACAATTAAGGAGAGGCACCAGACTGATGATAAGGTAATCTTTCCGTTCTCTCTTTCTATTAGCAGGCTCCTTGTCAGTCTATGTGCACACAGAACACCCAAAAGTCAGTTACAAAGCTGAATCCAAGCCAAAAATGTATTATAGGAGGAAATCTGTAGTGAACAACATGAATTGGTTGTTGCTCATAGACTAGGCACAATAATTAGGTGAACACGAGAGAGCATCAGGAATGATGTATCTTCTAAAGGAACTGTGGGGTATGCACTCTTACCAAAAGTGGTGGACTGGAATATCAGTAACGAGTCAAATGGGCAATAGAAAAGTGGGATCTGCAGTCTCCCCAAGCATTCATGGAAACCCAGATGACTCCAGGGGGAGCTCCGAAGGGTTTGGCAGATAACCATGAGGTTGGTAAGCCAAATTTGGACAACCGGATGTAAATACAAAAAAACTATAGGTACAGCGCTAAAAAAATCATGACATATGTGAAAATGAAAACAAATATTAAATAAAAAATTTAAGAATAAAGTGGGAGTGATGTGATTGAAAGAAGTGAAATTCAAAAGTGATTCAATAATTATAGTCCATAATAAGTGAGATTGAACATAAAATCTTCTTCCACCAAACGACACCCAGTGAATAAGGTTGGCTCCTTACCACAAAGATAGACCGTATATGCACCGGTCAGATGAACCTAGGGATAATTATAGTCTTCCCAGACAGACTTCTCCAGAGCAACAAATTGAACATACGATGGTTCCACGATGTTGTTCAAGCAAGATATGGGGTTGTTTTCAAAGGCCCGTGGGAGAGAAAACAAAAAGACCCATAGTGTAGTATGTAAAGATACCGGGTTTATTGTACATAGGAATAAATGGAAATGCACTCACACTTTGTTGTGAATAACAGCGCGGTATGAAAATGCAAAGTTGCGGCGTCTCCTCTATTCCGTGTTGGGGCTCCGTGCTGTGTAATCCGTATCCGGTGGACGTGATGACGTACCACTGCTTAGGCCACACCTACGCGTTTCGTCATCAAAAAGACGTCGTCGGGGATTGGCTGGCCGATCGCGTCATCACGGTGCCCCCCATATCTTGCTTGAACAACATCGTGGAACCATCGTATGTTCAATTTGTTGCTCTGGAGAAGTCTGTCTGGGAAGACTATAATTATCCCTAGGTTCATCTGACCGGTGCATATACGGTCTATCTTTGTGGTAAGGAGCCAACCTTATTCACTGGGTGTCGTTTGGTGGAAGAAGATTTTATGTTCAATCTCACTTATTATGGACTATAATTATTGAATCACTTTTGAATTTCACTTCTTTCAATCACATCACTCCCACTTTATTCTTAAATTTTTTATTTAATATTTGTTTTCATTTTCACATATGTCATGATTTTTTTAGCGCTGTACCTATAGTTTTTTTGTATTTTCGTGGATTGCTTTGGTTTAAGTAATTGGTACTGGCAGCTTGTTTACTCAATATATTTCTCACTTTTTTACGTTAGCGCAGTGTTTTTCTCCCTTAGGGGGGATTTTTTTATGTAACCGGATGTAAATGCCAAAATACTCTCATCGGTAAAGATATAAAAAGAGAAAAAACCTCCACATAGTATAGATCAAAAAGAGTAGGTTTTATTGAATGAAAACAAACATGTATCCGTAATGGTAAAATTTGTGATCACAAAAAAAAAAGAGCAATGTGGAGAGCAATAAGCCAAGCCCGACAAGTTTCGTCTATTTAGACTACAACGCATCTGGCTTGACTTATTGCTCCCCACATTGCTATTTTTTTATGTTTGTGATCATAAATTTTACCATTATGGATGTATGTTGGTTTTTATTGAATAAAAACCTACCCTTTTTGATCTATACTATGTAGAGGCTTTTTTCTATTTTTATATCTTTCCCAATGAGAGTTTTTTGGCCTTTCCTTCACGTTGTCCAACCTCACGGTTTCCTGCAAGACCCATCGGAGCTGCCCCTGGAGTTGTCTGGGTTTCCATGATCGCTTGGGGAGACTGCAGATCCCACTTTTCCTTTGCCCGTTTGACTTGTTGTTACTGACATTCGAGTCCTCCCCTTCTGGTAAGAGTGCATACCCCACAGTTCTTTTAGAAGATGCATCATCCCTGATGCTCTCTCATGTTCACCTAATCATTGTGCCTCGTCTATGAGTAACAACCAATTTATCTTGGACTTAAAGGGCCAGATTCTCAGAGGCGATACGATGGTGTATCTCAGATACATCGTCGTATCTCAATGGGTATCTATATGAGTGATTCTTAGAATCACTTACGCATAGATACACTAAAAATCCGACAGGTTTAAAAAAATTACACCATTGGATCGTAGATGTAATGACAACGCTGGCCGCTAGGTGGCCATAACGTTGTTTTCTCATTTGCCTATATAAATGAGCCTAATACGCCGATTCCCGAACGATTTTACGTCGCCCCGTCGAAGTTTCCGTCGTTTCTGTAAGGTTTGCGCCGCGTAAAGATAAAGCAGCCCGAAGGTGGCGCATCCTATGTTAAGTATTGCCGTCGTTCCCGCGTCGCCATTTGAAAATTTTACGTCGTTTGTGTAAGACATCCGTGAATGGGGCTGGACGCCATTAACGTACACGTCTAAAACACTGACGTCCTTGCGACGTCATTTTGCGCAATGCACATCGGGAAGTTTTTGGGACGGCGCATGCGCAGTACGCGCCTAATTTAAATGCTCTACGCCCCCTACCCGGCTCATTTGAATTACGTGGTCTTGCGCCGGGGGATTTTCGCTACGCCGCCGCAACTTTACAGGTAAGTGCTTTGAGAATAAAGCACTTGCTCTAGTACGTTGCGGCGGCGTAGTGTAAATGCATAACGCTACGCCGCCGGGGATTCTTTGAGAATCTGGCCCAAAGTGTTCACTACACAGATTTCCTAATTTTTCCCACATTTGTGTTTCCATTTATATATGTGTGTTTTCACTTTTTTGAGATTCACTTTTAATGCGTTTAGTAATATTTTGTTCATGGAATATTGCTTATTTAAGTTGCCTTTTTAGTGCTACATTTTTCACTTACCTCGTTTATCAATCCTTGTCACATTTTTTGTAGCTGCTGTTCATTCTTTACTATTAGGTTAGCGCAGTAATAACCACTTTACACAAAAATAAATTATATCCATACCTGCATAAATATATTTTATTTTATCATGGGTAGTCTGTAGTCTCCAGTGGGAGCAAGGCTGCCTGTACCAGGGTCTGGGAACCCTCACCGAAACAGAAGAGGCAAGGGAGAGAGAGGCACCAGGCAACCACTGGTGTAGCACAGTTCATTGGAAACAAATGAAAAACCAGTAACAAGTTCCACTCACAGAGGGTGTCAAGTGTGGAGGTCTGGAACTTGGGGAAGAATTCTGATTGGCTATTCTATCCCTTGGAGTAACAGGTGGTTGCTGGCTTGTGACAGCTCACTCATAAGCATCCCCCCATCCATCCACCAGAGCCCCCGCCGTGGCAAAAATGGACTACCCCATCCTGGGCGGGATCATTTTCTAAGCATCCTGCGGTCCCAGACCTCCACACTTGACACCCGCTGTGAGTGGAACTTGTTACTGGTTTTTAATTTGTTTCCAATAAACTGTGCTACACCAGTGGTCGCCTGGCGCCTCTCTCTCCCTTCCCTCTTCTGTTTCAGCACAGGTTCCCAGACCCTGGTAAAGGCAGCCTTGCTCCCACTGAAGAATACAGACAGCTTCATCATTATTGACTGTATCTTGACACCCTTACTATGTATTGGAACTGAGAACCAGTGGTGGCTAGTGCTTACTACTTTGGGGGAACAAACTAACACCAACATCCCACGCATGTGGAAGATGGACTACGGTAGTCATCCTAAGACTCCCTTGCTAATAGGGATTTCCTGATTGGCTGGGAGGAGAATAGCAAATATTCATTCACTATTCTCCCACAAGTGGGTGTACTCGGAGAACAGTGCTCTGCACCCTGGGCCCAACCTTTTTTGAAGCCTTTTAGGCCGCGTACACACGATCAAATTTATCTGCTGGAAACGGTCCGACATATTGAAGCTGGTGGATGTTAGAAATCTTTCGCTCCTCCACCTTCCATTTGAGGATGTCCCCAGATGCTCAATTTATCTTTATCTTTGTATTGGTCTCATCAGACCACAGGACATGGTCTGCTTGTCTTCAGCAAACTGTTTTTGGGCTTTCTTGGACATCATCTTTAGAAGAGGCTTCCTTCTGGGATGACAGCCATGCAGACCAATTTCATGCAGTGTGCAGCGTATGATCTGAGAACTGACAGGCTGACCCCCCACCCCTTCAACCTCTACAGCAATGCTGGCAGCACTCATACGTATATTTCCCAAAGACAATCTCTGGATATGACGCTGAGCACATGCACTGAACTTCTTTGGTCGACCATGGCGAGGCCTGTTCTGAGTGCAACCTGTCCTGTTAAACCGGTCTTGGACACCAATCTGCAGCTCAGTTTTAGGGTCTTGGCAATCTTCTTATAGCCTATGCCATCATTATGTAGAGCAACAATTCTTTTTTTCAGATCCTCAGAGTTCTTTGTCATGAGGTGCCATGTTAAACTTCCAGTGACCAGTATAAGAGAGTGAGAGCAATAACACCAAATGTAACACACCTGCTTCCCATTCACACTTGAGAGCTTGTAACACTAACAAGTCACATGACACCGGGGAGGGAAAATGGCTAATTGGGCCCAATTTTAACATTTTTACTTAGAGGTGTACTGGATGACTAAAAGGGGATTTAGAAACAGGGAGCCAACAAGAAAGATTATTGTGAATGGTATCCTGGCGTTGGGCTTTAAAACTGAAACTATTCACAATCTATCAGCATACTGAAAATGCTAAAATAATCTGTTATAATGCATACGCGGTGAACCAAGTACTACAATGTTACATCTTAGCATCTGCATACAAGTTAACCTAGAATCCAGGGGCGGACTAACAACTCATGGGGCCCCCGGGCAATAGAAGATTATGGGGCCCCCGGGCTTACAGATGGCCACCAAGCCAGGTGGCAGTGCAGAGGCGAGGCAGCTAAAATCTCGAGATTTTCACATCAAAAGCATGTAGGTTTTGGACATATCAGGGACAGATGTAAAAAAAACACAGATTTTTACATACTGTCCCTGGTTTTAATGAGCCTGGCAACCCTGATGGGGCCCCCTAGTGGCATGGGGCCCTCGGGCAGTGCCCGAGTTCCTCAATGGTCAGTCCGCCCCTGCTAGAATCTGAATATCATTTGAAGGTATCTGTGACAAGTAACATTAACACAGAACACTGCCTTTGCTCCTCTCTGCTTGGAGATATGCATGTCTGATCCATGTGCTCCTAATGAACGAGTTTTAAATACTGATGTTACTTTGCCTAAGTTGCACACATTCTTCCATTATGTGCAAGGTGTAATCTACATCAGGTAATATAAGATCAGTAATGACACTGGTGGTTTTAATGTAAATAATTAACAGTGCAAGTGAAGTGCAAGAGAATGGTATAACTAGGGCTGAACTCAATACGAAAATGATCTGTACTGTAACTAAACTCTCCTTATTACATTTGCATAGTGTGATGGAAATAAATCTTATCACAGGCATTACCTTTCAGTAAGTAAATTTTACATAGGGAAAGTGTAGACCATAGCAAACCATCAACCTAAATACTTCAATGTAATAATACTTGGAATGCAATCACTATTTGTGATATTTGGAAGTGATATTTGCATTGTTATTTGTCTCTAACTTACTGCTAAAGCACATTACAATGATAAATACTCTGGTAAGAATAGATGGTAAGGTTATACTGTCTTGCCATTAAGAAGCCTCCTTTGGCTCTTTACATCATTGTTACACAATAAGGGGATATATTATGTCTTAATTCTTGTGTCTAGGTCAGCTCTTGTTCAGTGGAAAAGGGGCATTTAAGTTGCAGGCACGCATTCTCTACTAGTACTAGTGTATTACATCTATGACATGTTAATAAGGTAAATAGAGTAGAAATCAGTGGCGGCCCGTGCAGGGTGCTGGACGCATTGATTTTAATGTTTTTTTTTTTCCAAAGCACATGAGGCTCTAACTGGCTTAAAAACTGTCTCTGACAGGTATCCTGTTCCCACTTCCGTGCTGCGGCCCATAACGTCACCGCAGGGCTCCCTTCTCCTCCCCCTGTCGCCGGGCCAGTAGGGGAGAGGAGCGAGGCCTCGCGCATGTGCAGTAGGGTTCCTGGCATGAATGCGTAAGGCTACCGGGGTCCCTTACCTGCAATGGTGGCAGCAGCACCCGAAAGCTGTTGGAAAGATCAGCTGCAATGCCAACATCAGGACAGGTAAGTGTATTTTTTTGGCGGACCTCCAATTTAGGGCCTGATTGGCCGAGAAGAAAAGTGTTCGTATTGGCCGCCGAGAAGGAAGCCGCTAAGGAGATGCAGGGTGAAGCCGCCAAGGAGAAGACGCAGGGTGAATACACTAAGGAGGAAAGTTTCAGAGAAGAAGACACAGGGTGAAGCCGCCCGAGGAGGAAGCCGCCGAGGAGGAGACACAGGGTGATGCTGCCATGAAGCCGTGGAGGAAGAGACACAGGGTGAAGCCACAGTGGAGGAAGCCACCGAGGTGATACAGGGTGAAGCTGCCATGAAGCCGTGGAGGAAGAGACACAGGGGGAAGCCACAGAGGAGGAAGCCACCGAGGTGATACAGGGTGAAGCTGCCATGAAGCCGTGGAGGAAGAGACACAGGGTGAAGCCACAGTGGAGGAAGCCACCGAGGTGATACAGGGTGAAGCTGCCATGAAGCCGTGGAGGAAGAGACACAGGGGGAAGCCACAGAGGAGGAAGCCACCGAGGTGATACAGGTAAAAGCTGCCGTAAGGCCACTGAGGAGGAGGAGACACACGGTGAATCCGCTGTGAGGCTGCTGAGGAGGAGGAGACACAGGAAGCAGCCAAAGCTGCCCGTAATGCCCTAGATGGGGTAAGCGCGGGGCTGGACGAGTGAGTGACAGGTTACGGGGTGGCAGGTTTAACTTATCAATCAAACTGGGGGGGGGGGCTTGTTTTCTGCCCCCCCCCCCCCCTCCAAATGAAGCACCAGCTGCGACTGGTAAACATAGTATCACTTAAACAAAATTTAGGGAGTAGTGTCAATAAATACAGTATTTCTACTTTAGGTGCACCTGTCGTGACCTAAAAAAACCTCTAAGGCCTCGTACACACGATCAAATCTGTCCGCTGGAATCTGTCCGCTGGACCGTTTCAGCAGACAGATTCGATCGTGTGTATGGCCGAGCCGACGGATTTGGCCACCCGACAGATTTCAAAGCATGCTTTGAAATCTATCGGGTGGGAATCCGCCCGCCCGACATGTCTGCTGGTTAGTACACTTATCAGCAGACATGTCGTCCCGCACCGCCGCCGAATGGATTCGGCGCATGCGCGGAAGTGTTTTACTTCCTGGTGCGGTGACGTGGCGGCGTCAACGTCACCGCCACGTCAGCGCGCTCTCTGCTGGCGGGGATTTTGGTTTGCTCGTGTGTACACGTGAGCAAACCAAAATCCCAGCAGACAGATTTGTTCAAATCTGTCGGACGGACAAATTTGAACAAATCTATTGCCTCGTGTGTACGAGGCCTTAGATATAGCAATACAGCTAAAATGCCTGAGGTACCTTACAGTATATGTGATTGACTTAAAATGTGTCACATTTGATCCCCATGAATTTCAGGCCCAAGCCTTCACTTCACAGGGTCTTCACTTATATTTACTATTCAACTTTTAAATACAAAAGTCTTTAATGGCCACTAGGGATCTGACATTTAATAGCTAAATAACAATGAAGGAAGAAGGCCAGCTCTGAGCCAATAAGTCTTTGCTGTAAAACACAGCACAGTAAAACCTTGGTTTGAGAGCAATTTGCAAGACAAGCTAAATTTTTAAATACATTTTGCCTTGATATACAAGCAATGTTTTGATATAAGAGTAGCGTCATGTCACAACTGAGTATAAAAAAGAAGAGAGGAACCTCTAAGTGTAGCAATATGGTTACATTTAATGAAGGTACAACATTTAGCAACTTATTGCTACACTTAGAGGCGCCTCTCTTCTCTTTTATACAATGTAAAAAATGCTTTGATATACAAGTGCTTTGGATTACAAGCATGTTTTTGGAACAAATCTTTCTCTTAAACCAAGGTTTTACTGTTCTGTCAATTTACCACTTGGAAATTACTGATAGGAAGAGAAAGCAGAGTGGGCACAATGTGTGGTAGGTTTATTCATACCCTATTCAGTCGTAGGAAGGGGGGAACTTGACCAAGATGTACTAGTTATTGAAGGTCCTGGCTATGCTGGTTGGCAGAGGTGTCTACTGTCAGTACTGTCTGAACAACATTACAAAACTTTAAAACAGGTATGATAGTTTTCAAATATACATTCACCGGCCACTTTATAAGATACACCTTGCTAGTACCCGATTGGACCCCTCTTGCCTTCAGAACTGCCTTAATTCTTCGTGGCATAGATTCAACAAGGTGTTGGAAACATTCTTCTGAGATTTTGACATTCATTTTTGATATGATAGCATTGCGCAGATTCTGCAGATTTGTCGGCTGCACATCCATGATGCAACTCTCCTGTTCCACCACATCCCAAGGGCACTCTATTGGAATGAGATCTGGTGACTGGGGAGGCCATTGGAGTACAGTGACCTCATTGTCATGTTCAAGAAACCAGTGGTGAGATGATTTGAGCCTTGTTACTAATACTTGGTACTAATCCTCCTTGAAGTAGCCATCAGAAGATGGTTATACTAAAGTCATAAAGGGATGGACATGGTCAGCGACAATACTAGGGTAGGCCGTGGCATTTAAACAATGCTCAATTAGTACTAAGGGGCCCAAAGTGTGCTAAGAAAATATTCCCTACACCATTACACTACAATCTTAATTGTTAATAGAAGGCAGGATGGATCCATGCTGTCATGTTGTTTATGCCAAATTCTGACCCTAGACTCATCAGACCAGGCAATGTTTGTCCACTCTTCTATTGTCCAGTTTCGGTGAGCCTGTGTGAATTGTAGCCTCAGTTTCCTGATTTTAGCTGACAGGTGTGACAGGTGTGGTCTTCTGCTTCTGTAGCCCATCTGCTTCAAGGTTCAATGTGTTGTGCATTCAGAGATGGTATTCTGCATACCTTGGTTGTAATGAGTGGTTATTTGAGTTACTGTTGCCTTTTTATCATCTTGAACCAGTCTGCCCATTCTCATCTGACATCTGACATCCACAAGGCCTTTTTGACCACACTAATGCTGCTCACTGGATATTTTTTCTTTTTCTGACTATTCTCTGTAAAGCCTAGAGATAGTTGTGCGTGATAATCCAAGTAGATCAGAAGTTTTTGAAATACTCAGAGCAGTCCATCTGGCACCAACAACCATGTAATGTTCAAAGTCACTTAAATCCCCTTTGTTCCCCATTCTGATGCTTGGTTTGAACTTCAGCAAGTCGTCTTCACCACATCTAGATGCCTAAATGCCTAAATGCATTGAGTTGCTGCCATGTGATTGGCTGATTAGCAATTTGTGTTACCAAGCAATTGAACACGTGTACCTAATAAGTGGCTGGTGAGTGTATATTTTGTCGGTGTATTTATTAGGATATAAAAATAATTGCAATTTTCTCTTGAGGTTCTTCACCAGTAATTAAACTTATATTGCAAGTGGAAAAGAGAAAGTGTGGCGCTCAAAATATTACTCTCGGTATGCTCAAAAGATAAAAGTGTACATACAGTATAACATCTGTGTTATACTTAATAAATTAATTGCACACATAGGGCCAGATCCACAAAGAATTACGCCGGCGTATCTACAGATACACCGGCATAATCCTAATTTCCCGCCGGTGTATCATTGTTTTGTATCCACAAAATATGATACGCCGGAATTACGCTAAGAGACGACTGGCGTAAGTATATTACACCGTCGTATCTTAGTTGTAGTGTTACGCTGGACGCTAGGGGCGCTCCCGTCGGATTTCCGCGTCAAATATGCAAATGAGCAAGTTACGCTAATTCACGAACGTACGAGAGGCTGGCGCATTCCATTTACGTCATTTGAGTAATCGTATCTCCGGCGTAAATCTACCCCTACTATACGGAGGCGCAGCCAATGTTAAGTATTGACGTCGGGCCAGCGTCGAATTTTCCGTCGTTTGCGTAACCTGTTCGCGAATAGGGAATTGCGTAAAATTACGTACGCGTTGTTTTCATTGACTATTTGCGACGTGATTTCACGCAGTTAAAAAAAGCGTTGTTTGCATCGGGTCATTCTTAATTATAATAAAACACGCCCCCCATTAGTATATTTGAATTACACCCGCCCATTTACGCTACGCCGCCATAAGTTACAGCGGCATTTCTTTGAGGATAAGGAAAACGCCGCTGTGACTTACAGCGGCGTAGCGTAAATGGGACACGCCGCGCGGGCGGCCAAGGTATGTGGATCTGGCCCTTAGAGCGGTAAACTTGATCTCTGACCCACCATTTCTGTCTCACTGTTGCCCCTTAAAGTGGAACTAACCTCTCTCAATCAACATTAAATAATTTTATTGCTGTTAGTTTTAAAGTGTTTTTTTTTTTTTACATTTCTACAGTGTTTTCCTGGTTTCTGGCCTAGGCTAAAATGATGTCATACATTCCAGGAGTCATCATAGCATGTTTTGTTCTTTCATCAGAAGAAGGGCCTTTCTCAAATAAGCACACCCTCCTGCCTGCATACTAGACTAGGGGCAGATGGATACCTGCCCTTACTCAAGATGGGGTTGGGGGGTATGGAGATGTTAATGGATGGGTAAGTTTGCTCTACATATTAAGAATGTATAAAAAAATATTAACTAACTAGCATTATCAGTTTGTGAACATCGCTCCCATACACAGAGAGAGAATGCTGCTATGCAGTGCCCACCAGTGACACCTGCCAGTGCACACCAATGTCACCTATCAGTGCATATCAGTGATGCCTATCAGTGCCCATCAGTACCACCTACCAGTGCCACCTATCAGTTCCTTTATCAGTCCCATCTATCCGTGCCCACCAGTGCCACCTATCCGTGCACACCAGTGCAGCCCGTCAGTGCTGCCACATCAGCGCACATCAGTAAAGGAGAAAAATTACCTGTTTGCAAAAAATGTTTTTTTTTACATATCTAGTGTTTTTGTGGTTTCTGGACAAGGCTAAAATTAGGCTGGGTTCACACCTATGCGAATTGGTTGCGGTTTCAACCGCATCCAAAATGCAGAACATTTCTAAATACATTGTTTTCAATGAGGCTGGTTCACATATGTGCGATGAATTCGCACTGTGCATTGCCGGAAATCCGTATGCGTTGTGGAGGCCTTGCGGTGCGGCTCAGGTGCGAATTCAGTCCCATTATCTTCTATGGGTACGCAGCTGATTTGCAGATGTGTTCAGTTCTCTTCAGGAATTTCTCTCATTCAGCTCAATACATTTCTCCCCCACTCTCCTCTCACCCGGAACTTCCCCCAGGTCTCCAAATTCGCAGCAAAAACTGAGCTAATCTGCTGAACACTTCTCTTATCTGTCTGCAGAGATAAAAGAGCTGAAATTCTCACTGCACAAGTGTGAACCCAGCCTGAGAGAAGGGCCTTTCTCAAAAAATCACACCCTCCTGCCTGCATGCCTAAACTAGGGGCAGATGAATTCCTGCCCTTACTCAAGATGGGGGGGGGGGAGATTTCTCAAAAATAATGTATGGAGACATTATTGATGGGTGGCTTTGCTCTACATATTAAAAATATATAAAAAAATATTAACAGTTGTAGTGCTCAGATACAGTTGAGTTCTGCTTTAAGTGCAATAGGAAGACTTAGTAAACATTATTAAGACAGAAGATGTGGGAGAGGGAGAGCCAACCTGCATTTTTTCTTCTCCAAGCTGATATTTGTATTTCAGAATGTCCTTGGTTTTTGGGAATTTTACAGTGCTCAGAAGGGGATGACAGGTATATGCCAGAATCGGAGGTTTTTATTCCTGTTAAAAATAGAAACATAGAAAAGTGACGGAAGAAAAAGACAGAGTAGTCCATAAAGTTTACTAATTTGTTTTTGTTTTTTTGTTTTGCTTTTTTTTCTGAGTATAGATCTATGTTTGTCCCGAACTGGAAGTTTATTCCAAGCATCAATTAACGTTTCAATAAAAAAAGACTTTCTAAAATTAGTTTTGAACTTTCCTCCAGTTAGTTTGAAGTCATATCCCCATGTTCTTGATTTTGGTTACATATTGAAAAACTATCCACTGTAACCTTATTCACTCCTTTGATGTATTTAAAGGTTTCAATTACAGTATTTATTGGCGTATAACACTCACTTTTTTACCCTGAAAATAGAGTGTAAACTGTGCCTGTGTGTTGTACGCAGGGGGCTGTTTAAAGTTTTTTTCCTGAAACTTCCCTCTTAAAGTTAGGGTGCGAGTTATACGCCTGTGCGTGTTATACCCCGATAAATACGGGAATGTCTTCCCTTTCCCTTCTTTTCTCCAGACTTTACATATTAAGTTCCTGAAGTCACTCCCAATATGTTTTATTCCCCAGACATTTCACTATTTTTGTTAACCGTCTCTGGACTTGTTCTATCTCAATATATTTTTGTAAATGAGGACTCCAGAACTGGACACAGTATTCTAAATGAGGTCTCACTAAAGATCTATATAGAGGAAACAGGACCACCTTCCTCCTGCTGGTGATCCCTCTAGAGATGTATCCTAGAATTCTATTTGCTTTTCCCACTTCCTAGTCACATGGTTTGCTAATTTTGCAATCATCTGAAATAAGTACAGCCAAATCTTTTTCTGTATTGCTGGCTAAGACTGGATCCTTCATGTTGTACTCTCTCAAGGGATTCTCTTTCCCTAGGTGCATTATTTTACATTTATAAACATTGAACTGCAGACTCCACTGCTTTGACCAATCTTCCAGCAATGACAAATCATGTTCCATGTTACAGACACTTTTTGGTCATTAGCAAAAAGACATACCTTGCCCAACAAACCCTAAAAATAAATTCTAACATTACATCCAGCATACTAGGGACATTTTCTGTATGCATGTTTTTTTTTTCTCCGTACATACGGTTATATTGTCATTTTGTCCAGGGCTTCCGGATTCTGATGACTGCGGGACTGGGCGTTTCTATCCTTGGGTTAGATGATTGACGGCTTGTGAAACAGTTACCCTGTCGCACAACACGCATCACCAGATTTACGGAAATAGCTGAGCTGCGAGTCGGCACTATACGACGCCTGTGCAGTCAGCTCTACACGGCGGGCGCAGGCGCTGTATAGTGCCGACTCGCAGATCGGCTATTTCCGGAAATCTGGTGACGCGCGTTTTGCGACAGGGGAACTTTTTCACAAGCCGTCAATCATCTAACCCAAGGATATGAACGCCCAGTCCCGCAGTCATCAGAACCCTGAGGCAGGCATAGGAACACCCGGTCCCGGAGTCATCAGAACCCTGAGGCAGGCATAGGAACACCCGGTCCCGGAGTCATCAGAACCCTGAGGCAGGCATAGGAACGCCCGGTCCCGGAGTCATCAGAACCCTGAGGCAGGCATAGGAACGCCCGGTCCCGCAGTCATCAGAACCCGGAAGCCCTGGACAAAATCAGAATATAACGGTATGTACGGAGAAAAAAAAAAAAAGACCTACATACAGTAAATGTCCTTAGTATGCTGGCTCTAATGTTTGAAATTTGTTTTTAGGGTGAACCCCCGCTTTAAATCACTTACATATAGATTAAATAGAACAAAACATAGTACAGAGCCTCCCGAGATTGCGCCACCTGCGTGCTTCCCTGCGGGGCACATGCAAACGCTCTCTGTGATCAGTAAATCTATCTGTGATCGGCCAAGTCTCATTGATAGAAGTAAGGTGCCGATTCCTAGCCCTTTACCGCGTGAACAGCTGTTAGACAATGACAGATGGTCATGTGATGTAAACAATAGATCGTAATCGGCTTCCTTTTTGCTCACGCTGACAGTGCGAGAAAAGAAAAAGGCGATTACTGGCTTATATCAGAGGGACATTTGGTCCAATACACAGAGAGTCACTGCTGCTATGCAGTTCCCACCACTGCCACCTGCCAGTGCACACCAGTGTCACCTGCCAGTGCATATCAGTTATGCCTATCAGTGCCACCTATCAATGTCCATCAGTGCCTCATCATCAGTCTCACCTACTAGTGCCTATCAGTGCCCACCAGTGCAGCCTATCGGTGCCCATCAGTGCAGCCTCATCAGCGCACATCAGTGAAGGAGAAAAATTACCTGTTTTCCACATTTTTAATGTTTTTTTAACAAAAAATAAAAACTCAGCAGTGATTAAATACCACCAAAAGAAAGCTCAAATTTTTTTTCATAACATTTTTATTTGGGTAGAGTGTTGCATGACCGCACAAATGTCATTCAAAGAGTGATAACACTGAAAGCTGAAAATTGGTCTGGGCAGGAATGGGGTTTAAGTGCCCAGAAAGCATGTAGCCAAAATATAGACATAGATAAATGTGATCAGCACACCATAATTGCAAAGAAATCCAAGGCTTTATTTCATCTAAAAAAAACAGAGAATATCAGTGTGGAGTTAATGCATTCTATCCATTTGCAACACAGTATCATGGTATGCTATGTTTTAGGCCTCGTACACACTATCAAATGTGTGTGTCTTGTTATATATCAAATTGGGCCAGATTGAACAGATTGTCTGCTGCGGATTTTGGTTTGCTCGCGTGTACACACGAGCAAACCAAAATCCCCGCCAGCAGACAGCGCGCTGACGTGTCGGTGACGTTGACGCCGCCAAGTCATCGCACCAGGAAGTAAAACACTTCCGCGCATGCGTCGAACCCATTCAGCGTGTGTGCGAGAAGACATGTCTGCTGGTTAGCGTACTAACCAGCAGACATGTCGGGCGGACGGGTTCCCAGCCGACAGATTTCGAAGCATGCTTTGAAATCTGTCGGGTGGCCAAATCCGTCTGTTTGTCCGTACACACGATCGAATCTGTCTGCTGAAACGCAGAGCTGTATCCTGGCCTAGGCCAACAAGGCCCAGGCCTAGGGCAGCACTTTGCAGGGGGGCAGCACGAAAAGAGCCCCCGCCGACTTGTGCTACACTGTTAGGAAAATGAGTCTAGCGCCCCCATAAAGCGGCCGCACTGCTTCTAGTATGCGGACGGCCGGCATTCTACACTGTGGGGGGGAGTATCCTATGTTAGACTGTATAGGCCGTCATCTGGACCACAAACCTTCCTCACTGTCGCTATATGTTTTGCTGCACCATCTAAAAGTTCATAATACTATAGGCAAACTTTTGACGTCATCCTGACCATTCACAGATTTTCCTTCATGCTGCACCGGCAACCAGGATAAAGTAATATATAAGAGGAAACTCTAAGTAAATTAAGGGATCCCGCATTGCGCAGATTTTCCGAAAATTTCAGGGCGGGATCTAAGTTAGAATACTACACAGGGTGTGGCCCATGACAGGAAAGGGTGTGTACCCGCCCATATTTAAATTAGGCCGGCTCAGTTTGTATGCAGGAAAGGGCTGGCAACTTTAGGGCAGCACAAAACCTAAATAACACACTTGCTCCTAAAACCGTTTCAGCAGCGACGCAAAGAGATTTGATCGTGTGTACGAGGCCTTAAGAAGCATGAATTGATTGTGTGCTTTGATGTCTCTTGTTATATATACAATGAGAATGCAAGGTAGCACATTGATCTTGCATGCAGTCTAAATTGTTGGAGGGGAAGATGCAGGCTAAGCTTGCTATTCACTTTTATCTATAATGTAGGTTAAAATATATTAATTAATTGAAAAAGAATCAGCTGTGTAGTAGGAGAAATGAAACTGGGTGAGGAAAGCTAAGTTCTATTAACAAGTTAAGGTAGTTAAAGGCAGTTCAAAGTTTCATAGAAAGACAGATGTTTCCAGATGTGGTGTCTGCTCTACTGCAGAAGCACAACAAAACGGGCAATATTTAGTACAAAATGTATTTATTTTTTGTCCAAGTATACTTAATGCAACAGATGAAAGACACATCATGCGCATTTGAAAAATGCCAAGTGTTACCCTCATCTCAGACTTGGCAGGAAACCAGTAGTACCTTGGTACACCTTGCTACAGTACTGAGATGTTTGGTCATACATAGAAAACTTATGGCGCGTACACACGATCACTTTTTGTGATGAAAAAAAACATCAAAAATCATTTAAAATGACTGTGTGTGGGCAAAACGTCGTTTTATGTCTTCAAAAAAACAACCAAAAAAAAATTCGAACATGCTTGAATTTTTTGTGTCGTTTTTCAAAACGTCGTTTTTTGTGTCATAAAAAGTGATCGTGTGTGGGCAAAACGATCTTGAAAACGAAATTTTTAAACCCGCGCATGCTCAGAAGCAAGTTATGAGACGGAGCTTCAATGGAACAGAGTGCCGTCGAACGTGGTGTACGTCACACGCTTTGCTAGAGCATTTTGGAAAAAACGATGGTGTGTATGCAACGTCGTTTTGGAAAATGAAGTTTGAAAAACGTCGTTTTGTTTCGTGAGATAAAATGACGTTTTTTTTCATCACAAAAAGTGATCGTGTGTACGCGGCATTACAGCTAAAAAGCCCTACCTTCGATGTAGAAAAACAACCAAGCAACTCGTCTGTGCATGACAGTACAATAACTGGTGCACAGGGAAATAGTAAGGGGTGCTCAGGGGTCTAAATTTAAAATATACGGTTGTAACAGAAGACAGTTGGTTCGCCGAAGGCCAGAAAAGTTGTACATGAATACGTGTGTAGGCAACATTGAAGCATATTGTAGGTTCCTTGCAGACTTGGAACTAGGGGACTAGTTAGGGATATGTTCAGAAATAATGATCTACTCAATGCTACCAATTACAGGTATATACTTATCTATCATGCAATACCTTTAGAAAGGCATCTAATTGGTCACTATTTATTCCATCGAAAGACATTTATCTCAAAGGTACAGCCAAAGTTATACTATCATTGGCAAAAGATAGACAAGGGGTCCTGAATGAGATGATATGGCCTCACAGATCTCTGATCTGGACATGGGTGATTCTATCTGGGATTACATGAAGAGACAGAAGCAACTGATGCAAAACAATGCACCGAAGAATCTGTTGTTAGTTCCTCAAGATATTTGGAACCAAGTTCCTTGAAAACTGTGAGCAAGAGAATATAGGACATTTGATTAGGTTAAATGTGGTGTTTACGTACACAGATGTGCAAAAGTTTTAGGAAGTTGGGAAAAAATACTATAAATTAACAAAATGGAAATTAAATGAACAGAAAAGAAATTTAAATGAAATATTTGATGTGACCACTCTTTACCTTCAAAACAGTATCAGTTCTTCTAGGTACAATTGTACACAGTTTTTTAAGGAACTTGACAGGGAGGTTGTTCCAAACATCTCGGAGAACTAACTACAGATCATCTGTGGCTCTTCATGTAATCTTCGACAGACTCAATGATGTTGAGACTAATGCAGTGTACACACGATCGGTCAAACCGTTGAGAATTGTCCGATGGACCGTTTTCATCGGTCAAAACCGATCTTGTGTGGGCGCCATCGATTATTTAACCATCGGTTAAAAAAAGCCAACTTGTTTTAAATTTAAATAATGGATTCCTAACCGATAGAACAAAACCAATCGTTAGTAGGCACGACCATCGTTTAAAAATCCAGGCATGCTCAGAATCAAGTCGACGCATGCTTGGAGGCATTGGACTTCATTTTTTTCAGCACGTCGTTGTGTTTTATGTCACCGCGTTCTGACACGATTGTTTTTTTAACCAATGGTGTGTAGGCACGACTGCCCATCAGTCAGCTTC
Organism: Rana kukunoris; assembly: GCA_029574335.1. Taxonomy (NCBI): domain Eukaryota; kingdom Metazoa; phylum Chordata; class Amphibia; order Anura; family Ranidae; genus Rana; species Rana kukunoris. The sequence continues at coordinate 175,341,867 of CM056053.1, read as the reverse complement.
ATCAGTTAACCGATGAAAATGGTCCATCAGACCGCTCTCATCGGATGGACTGATCGTGTGTACACGGCATAAGGCTATGTGGGGGCCAGACCATCACTTCCAGGTCTCCATATTCTTCTTTACACTGAAATAGTTCCCAATGACATTGACTGTATGTCTGGGGTCGCTGTCCTGCTGCAGAATAAATGTCGGGGTTAATCACACACCTCCCTGATGGTATGGCATGATGGCTTAGTATCTGTATATATTTCTCAGCATTGAGAACACCATTGATCCTGACCAAATCTCCAACTTAATCTGCAGAAAGGCAGCCCCAAATGTGCAATAAACCTCCTCCAGGCTTCACTGTTGCCTACAGACACTAAAAATTGTACCGTTCTCCAGTCTTTCGGGAACAAACTGCCTCCTGCTAAAGCCAGATATTTCAAATGTTAACCCATCAGTCTAGAGCAGCTGCTCCATCGTTCTGCACCCCAGTTCCTGTTTTTGTACATAGTTGAGTAGCTATGCCTTGTTTCCACATGAAGTGGCATGAAGACCACTTCTGACCAGACTACTCCAGACAGTAGGTCCCACTTGTTTCTGCCAGTTCTGTGCTGATATCAAAGGAAATTTAGCATTATGTGTCTTTCATCTGCTTTTTTAGGTTTCCATGGACGACCACCTCTACTGCGGTCCTCAAAGTTTCCCATTTCTTTGTGCTTCTTCAAAAGAGCTTGAACAGCACATCTTGAAACCCCAGTCTGCTTTGAAATCATTGGTTAAAGGAGACCTTGCTGATGCAGTAAAACTACCTGGTGTCTTGTTGCTGTGCTCAGTCTTGCAATAATGTCCTTTGAGATGAATTGGTCTTCCACAACCTTACCTTAGAAGCAGAGTTTGGCTATTCCTCACCCAGTTTTAAGCCTCCTACACAGTTGTTCATGTTTCTGTTAATAACTGTTTCTAGGATGGATGTAAGGATGTACTGGAAATGGAGCAAGGGCAACAAAGCTAATAAATGGTCTGGAGGATATTAGTTATGAGGAAAGGTTGCGAGCGCTGAACTTATTCTCTCTGGAGAAGAGACGCTTGAAGGGCTTTAATTTAAATTTACAAATACCATACTGGTGACCCCACAATAGGTATAAAACTTTTTAGCGGAAGGGAGTTTAACAAGACACGTGGCCACTCATTAAAATTAGAAGAAAAAAAGGTTTAACCTTAAACTACATAGAGGGTTCTTTACTGTACGAGCGGCAAGGATGTGAAATTCCCTTTCACAGGCGGTAGTATCAGCGGGGAGCATCAATAGTTTCAAGAAACTATTAGATAAGCACCTGAACGACCACAACATACTTGGATATACAAGGTAATACTGACATATAATCACACACATAGGTTGAATTTAGGGTGACCACGTGTCCCGGATTGCCCGGGACAGTCTCGCATTTTGCAGGTCTGTCCTGGGCACCTTCATTCCAGGACAATACAGTATCCCGGAATGAAACTGACACAGCCACCCTCCAAGTCAAACTGCCCCCAAAAAAGGCTGCCACATCATGCTTTACTCGCTGACAGTACTTGTCCTAGTCGGGAATGCCTGGAGGAGCACAGTCCCTGCCCCCTGGTTGTGATTGGAGAAATCATAAATTGCGCCTCTTGTGTCCAATTTTTGGGAAAGGGGGTGTCCCTAAATGGTAGTTTGGAAATGTGGTCACCCTAGTTAGACTTGATGGACTTGTATCTTTTTTCAACCTCACCTACTATGTAACTATGTAACTATTTAACATACATATGAAATTGATGATTATTAGCACCTGCTTGGCATGACTAGTTATCCATACACCTCACTCTAATCTTGCTTATTTTAAGTAATTTTGGAGTGCGGCTGTCCAGTCTTCGTCCTTCCATTTGCTATCATTAGCATTGCCAGCACCTTGGTGGTTCAACAACCCTTGATTGCACACGGGGCTCACCTGGAGCGGTGAGAAATCTGTCTGCAAGTATGAGAATTAATGCTGGTTTGAAGCCAAAGCATAGTCACACCAAATATGGATTTGATTTAGATTTTTCTTCTGTTTGCTCACTTTTCATTTTGTAAATGAGGGTCAGTCTGGTATTATTCAGGGTCAGTCTGGTATTATTCAATCTTGTTTGACTCATTTATGAGTCAGATGTTCTCTAAATAAGATAATATTTAATCAAATCATTGCAAAGCAGGGAAAAATCTACACTTTATTATTGCATGCTCATTTTAAAAATATTTCTAGACAAAGTTACAGCTTTATATTATTCTCCAGTCTACTTACTATCTTAGTAGTATTTAAAAAAAAAAAATATAAAAAAATCTGTCAATGAGCCATCACACTGTTACCTAGGGACCCACTTTTTCTGTCTCCTTGTAGTTGCCTAGCATTGAGGTCCTAGTGTGTGGACAGGGAGAGACCACTCCTGACAGTCTTTTTTTCCTTTTCCACAAGCTGTGATTTTCTCTCTCTCCTTCTTTCTTATTTCTCCTCTACCCTCAGGCCCCATACTGATCCAAACCTGACCATCTAAGCGTGTTGGAGATCCCTAAACCATATTGGTATTACCGGGTCCCCCCGCCCCATTTCATTTTACAGCTATAACAGTCCCCACAAAATATTTAAACATATTTTCATAAGCTATTATGGCTTTTGGATAACCAAAAAGCATTTGTGAGGTCAGATACTGATGTTGGATAAGAAGACCTAGCTCGTACTTGCCATTTTAATTAATCCAAAAGGTGTGCTATGGGGTTGACGTTAGGGGTCTGTGCAGTTCCTTCACACCAGACACCTCGATTTATTTATTTATGTATCTAAACTCCAGTCATTTGGAGGAATGTCCACATACAGGACCGTTTGACAACAAGGTGCATTTCCATAATCGTCTTTGATGAAAGGGTCACATTTTATAAGTCACAAGATCCCTACCATTTTAAATGTTATTTAAAATTCTTCATAATTGTAAATCCTTCAGCTTGGAGATTATTTAAATACAGTGTATTCTTTGTATGCCTAAATATAGGATTCACTTAACTCTATGTTGTTTGTTCCCTTATGGAAAAATAAAAAAAGTTTAATTTTATTGTATAACTGATCATTAGTAAAACAACTAAAAATATTCAGCGACAAATGTTTAATAGGAATTGTCAAAATATTTGTCAGCAATCAAAAGCTCTAGATGGTATTTTAAAAAGGCATTGCAGAATGTACATTTACTTGTGCATTACAAAGGTGAATCTAGATACTGACAAACCTGGTTTTGTTTAACAGCATGCTGCTGCCTCTCTCTATGTCCCCTTTAATGCACAAACCACATGAAACATGAGCATTAATATTATGGCAAATTTGTATTGTTTAATACCTTTTTGGTTAGATTCATTGATTTAAAGACCGCATGTTATTACAGACCAACTTGCATTTTATCCTATGACTTTATTATGTTAAATATTGCAAAGCTTGCTTTATATGTCTGTTACACAAAAACATGGATATACTGCTTTGTTAACTGCACTAGAGGCAAGAAAGAACAGGGTACAAACATAGGAATTTATTTTTCTTTTTTTTTTTTAACTATTCTTTTTAAAGAATAATAAAATAAATGGTAAGGTAAATAATGTATGAAGATGAAATGCTAGCTTACTAATGTGTGGCACATAAATGAAAAGGAAAGCTACGTGGCTTTAGAGACAAATCTGAACACATTTCCTTATATCGCCAACATATTCAATCCTGTTTTCGTTTTGTTTAGCCTTTTTTATACATAATGAAATGGGCTATGCGACTTTCATATTCAAAACATATATTTACTAGATCTATTGGTATAAAGACACCCTAATTTATTATTTTACACAACGTAACTAACCTGAATATAGCACCATAGACGTTGTGTTGACAACCCAACATCTATGGTGCTATATCCAGGTTAGTTCAGTGGTGTAAAATAATAAATATTGTTTATGAAGTATTTACATTACAAAACACAAATATAAGCTAAAATCATAAAGGTTTAGTCAGATAAGGGGAACTTTACATGTTTTAGTATTTATTTTATGTTATGTAATGTATGGATATTCCAATTACAATAGACTATCAGCATACAAAGTCAGATGGTTCAGCCATTTCACTTATTTACAAATAAAGTATAAAGCTGGATTTGTTCAGTAAAACAATTTAAACATACGCAAAACAAATGTATTGATTCAGTGCACTTGTATATATAATGCATGTTGCTTTCTCTATAGCATTTTATATTGGTATATATCTTTAAAATGTAAGCAGTAAGGAATGCAACATAAATATATTAAGAATAATGACGTTATAAACTTTTTGTGTTTGATGCAAACAAAGGTAAGCAGACCGCAAGTGTGTCTGGACAAACTGAAACCTAGTGCAACATAATCTAAGAACATACAAGAATGAAAGTTTTAAACAAAAATGTATCTCAATATGTTTATCAGTATGCGTCTAATAGTACTTATAGTAAAATGATATTTACCATGGTGTTTACAGGTGCAGGATGCAGCATTTACCAGGCCCCCTCCTGGCATGCTTTTTCCAAAGCAAGCAGAACTGAATATATGTAGGAATAGAAATTCAATGAATCTACCAGCAGCTCAGCCTTCTTTCTGCTGCATCCAGGATGTCTGCTTGTACAAACCAGGGTAGTAACTTTCTACTGCATTTTAACTGGTGGAAATAAATAATGAACTTCTCTTGTTCTGGAGAAGTGTGGTGGGAGGCAGTGACCAGAGAAAGTATATAGAGGAGGGATCACCACATGTTTTCTGAGGTTACCAGGCTGAAGTATTAGTGTATCTATGTACTATGTATTTATTGTTCATGGTTTAATTTGACTGGCTTTTTGTTGACAGCAGTGTTAACAACAACATGTTCTTTTCTATAGGATGTTTCAGTCTCTCCCAAGTTGCACTCAGCAACAGAACTAAGGGAGCTAAACTATGCAGCTCTACTGGGGTTTGAGCAGGAGATGAGGACATTACCCTGGATATTTATGAGGTAACTTAGCAACCTTTCCAGCTCACATACAAGATAGTCACAAATATAAAATACTTATACATGATACCGTAGTAAATGATACAAGTTATAAACCACTGTAGGGACAACCTTTACTATACAGTATATAATATAATTTTAACAAAATAAACTAGTAACACTTCGATTTATGAAAGCTTTATTCATAGCATTTTTTTCATACCTGCCTAAAACGTGGTACTGTGTATGCAAAAAAATAAAATAAAAATGTTATATATATATATATATATATATAATATATATATATATATATATATATATATATATTGTAAGGGGTTAGCTCGGTAGCGGGGGGTGTGTGACCCCCTGGATGGGTTCACTACACGGCAAATGGAAGGACGAAGACTGGACAGCCGCACTCCAAAATTACTTAAAATAAGTTGTCTTTTATTTTCAACTGTACACACAGTCACTGCAACCAACAAAATACAGTATGGCCGACGCGTTTCGCACTTACAGTCAGTGCTTAGTCAAGCACTGACTGTAAGTGCGAAACGCGTCGGCCATACTGTATTTTGTTGGTTGCAGTGACTGTGTGTACAGTTGAAAATAAAAGACAACTTATTTTAAGTAATTTTGGAGTGCAGCTGTCCAGTCTTCGTCCTTCCATTTGCTATCATTAGCATTGCCAGCACCTTGGTGGTTCAACAACCCTTGATTGTACACGGGGCTCACCTGGAGCGGTGAGAAATCTGTCTATGGGTTCACTACACACTGAACTATACAGAGAGGCAAAGAGTTTGCTTTATTCTTCCATATTGCTGGAAACAAGTGCAAGCATCCAAACAGCATAAACAAAACAAAACATAAAATAAACCCTGGCCACTTGGGGCATCTACCTTCACCACACAGGAACCTATCTATGGAGTCTGGCACAGCCTACTGCTGGGCAGACACTGCTGGTCATACAGCAGAGAAACAATAGTCTTTTTGATTTTTTATCACACAGAAAAATCAACAACCACCTCACCTCTTCAGAAGTCTTTCTCACTGCTCTCCTTAACTCAAAAAACCTCAGGATGCAGCAATCAGTGGTCATCCCTTGGATGACTTATAAGAGGCCTTAATTGCCTCATACTGAACAGCTGAAGTTTTCCAATGCCCTAAACCTTTCTGGCTACCTCTGTAGCCAACACCTGTTAGTAACTGGTGTATTGTCTAAACAAGGCAGAAATGTATCTCCCGTCTGTGACAACACCCACAGATTTACCTGACTTCCTGTCACATATCCCCCCCTCTTATTTCAACCCTAGGGTTAGGACACAGGTTGCCAGGCATGCATGCACTTGGGACAACCCATCTGCATTCCCCATTTTAACACCGGGGCGATGCGTTACCACAAAACTAAATTCCTGAAGGGCCAGGAACTACCTATTTATTCTCCTGTTCTGTGCCTTCCGGAGAGAATCCAAAGCCCATTTCACCGCCAAACACTCTTTCTCAATGGTGGCATAATTCTCCTCATGGGCTTTCAACTTTCGGCTGAGGTACATAACAGGGTGTTCCTCCCCCTTGATAATCTGGGACTGTACAGCTCCTTAACCCACATTTGATGCATTTGTCTGAACCACAAAGTCCCGTGAAAAATCAGGCGATTTTAAAACTGGCTGACTACATAAGGCCTGTTTTAAAGCCTGAAAAGCTGTTTCTGCTTCGGGAGTTCATTTGGTCATGACAGACTCCTTCCCTTTGGTCAAATTGGTCAGGGGAGCAGCCTGTGAGGCAAAATGGGGGATAAAGCGGCGATAATACCGTGCGATCCCCAAAAATGCACAGACCTGTTTCTTGTTGGTGGGACGTAGCCAATCCTGAATAGCCTCAACTTTGTTTATTTGGGGCTTGATTAGACCTCTTCCAATGGTATACCCCAGATACTTCGCCTCTTCTAGCGCAAGGGTACATTTTTTTGGATTGGCTGTAAACCCGGCTTTCCAGATGGAATCCAACACAGCCTGAACTTTTGGTAAGTGTGAGTCCCAATCCTCACTGTGGATGACAACGTCATCGAGGTATGCAGCAGCATAGGCTCGATGAGGCCGAAGGGTCTTATCCATGGTGCGTTGAAATGTGGCGGGAGCATTCTGTAACCCAAAAGCCATCCTCCGATATTGGAAAGATCCGTCTGGAGTTACAAATGCTGTTTTTTCCCTGGCCGACTCTGAGAGAGGAATTTGCCAATAACCCTTGGTCAGGTCTAACGTTGTCATGTACCGGGCAGTGCCTAAGCGATCAATTAGTTCATCTATGCGGGGCATAGAATAGGTGTCAAG